>CM039126.1:15873192-16194695 GCA_022036555.1 Microstegium vimineum | reverse complement strand
TGCCGATGTTGCTATGTGCTATAGTTACAGAGTAGGAGGGAGACCATTTTTGTGTTCATGAATTGGTTTGTGACCAATTAATTGTATGTATTGTATCAGAATCTGAATAAGTTTATGCGGAAATTGTTTCATCCGAGTTCTGAGAGGGGACTGAAAATTGCTACTCGTCAGCATGACAGTGATTTACCGGGTAACAGCTACGCAGGATGCGAATCTGGCAAGCTCAATGAAGTGATCTAGAGATGACACTATGACAGTGATCATAAGAGTCTCCATAACATTGATCTAGTCTAGAGATGAATCTATTTTGCTATAGTATAACAAGACAAAAAAAACGAAGAAAACAAATCTCATGGTTAAAGTTGTACATTCTAGTTTGCTTTGTAAATAAAATGTTTTTCTTTTCCAAGAAAGAAAACACAGAAAAATTACTAACAGAGATAAGAAGTTTGTTGTCCACAATTAGTTCATCATTTCCTTCACTTTTATGCAGCACAAATTTGTTGCTGGCAGGCTTGTATCATATCCGTTCATAGGTAGATCTTGAAGATGCATTATCTTGTACTATACTCTAAATCCGATCATGAAAACATATTGAGGAGAATGGCCTCTCTCGCTCCCAACCCTTCCCCTCCCGGCACCTCCTCCTCCACCAGCCCCACGTCGGTGCCTGCTCAAGGCTCGACGGCCACCATCTCAGCCATCCTCCCCTCCTCCTTGGTGCCGAAATCCTCCCCATCCTCCCCTTCACCGAAACCCCAGGAAGGTCGTTCCAAGAGTGAGCGGTGGAGCGACGCCAGCCCGTCCTCCTCCACGGGCGGCTCCTCTGCCCCTTCGTTCCGTGAGGTGCTGCTGTCTGGTGGCGCCCCATCCTCTGGCCTGTCGCGACCGGCCGTGGTGAAGGTTCCGCCGCCACCAAAGGTTGTCCTCAAGGTGCAGCCTCGTCAGGCGTCCGTCAGGGAGGGCCCTGATGCGTTCGGGTGGCAGCGGTATGAAAGCTGCCGTGCCCGTAGGAAGCGCCTGAAGGAGTCGTGCGGTCTCCGTAGGCGGGTGCCAGAAGATCTCAGAGGAAGGTGTTTCAACTGCTTTACAACTTCTCACCGCGCCGCCGCCTGTCGCGAGGGCCCTCGCTGCTTCAAGTGCCACGGGATTGGGCACCGTGCTTCCGGCTGTGTCGGTCGTGGACAGAGACTAATCGCGGTGGCACCTCGAGGTCGCCTAGTCTGGCGACCGAAGGCAGCGCTAGAGGTCCCGGGTTCAAGGAAGATGGTGGCCACGGAGACGACGCCCGACGGAGATGGTGCTGGTGCTGTGGTGGACCACGGCACGCAGGCGAGGCGACCACGACGCCGGGTTAGGAAGCGACGTCGCTCTGGCGCTGGTCAGGGCGGACCTCCGGGCGCTGATGAAGACAACGGCGAGCCTCAGGCTGCTGTCGACGTTGGTGCTCAGGCCTCCGCCGCCGGCGTTCCTGCTCGACATCGGCGCATCATAGACCGCTCGGCTAAGATGGCCAGAGCAGAGGAGGAGTTGTGCAGGACGACGCTCTCTGTTCCTATCGTCATTGGAGATTCGGCCACACTTTCGGTTGACGTTCTGGTGGCTGAGCTAGCTCGCCGCTATGAACTCCCGATCGAGTCGTTGGAATTTCACCGTCTCGCCCGTGATGTTGGTATGCTGGTTCTTCCTGGTGAAGCTACAACAATTCGTATCTACAATGATGGAAGGCCGCTGCAAATGCCATGATTCACTCTTTGCTTCCAGCGATAGTCCCGGTTCAAGAATGCCTCTGCGGTGGTCTTGCCCTCGCTCGTCGACATTGAGCTGAGCGGCATTCCAGCGCACGTGTGGGAGCTAGAGACGGCGGAGCATCTGTTGGATGAATGGTGTTGGGTGCGGGAGCTGCACCCTAATACTGTCAACCAGCGGGATTACTCTTCCTTCCGGTTCAAAGCGTGGTGTTCCCAGCCTGAGCTTATCCCGGCGGACATGGAGTTGATCATCATCGAGCCCCCTGTGCTAGTTGAAGAGGTTCCTCCAGTGAAGCGTGCGTTGAAGTATGACATCAAGATCAAATTTGTTTTGGCTCTGACTTCTGGGGTGGATGACGTTCCGCCTCCGCCTCCATCGCGCGAAGATCCCAACCATGGGCGACGTCGACACCGGCGGCGAGCTCATGCGTCGTCGGAGCCTGCTGCCCATGATTCCGGTGGCCATGGTGGAGCTGCACGGGCCCCTGTGCATCATCGCCTTGGTTCTGGCCCGGTGTCTGGAGACCACGTGGCAGATCGTGAGGGGCCTGTTGACGGCTCGCATCCTCCAGAGCCCGATGCGACGCAGACGTTAACGGCTCCTTCAACCTCCACGGTCGCCTCGGGACTGCAAGCTATAGTTGATGACCTGGCCGCCCTCGTCATTAAGCCAAGGTTTGGGGAAGAGGAAGTGATCCCGGAGATGTCGGGATATGCATTTTTGCTGCAGGACAACGATGTATTCCCGGCCTTGTCGCATAATCTGCTCTGCCCGGGATGCTGGAAGGAAGATTTTGAGCATATGGGCCCATTTACGGCCCAAAAACCTAGAAGACAGCCCGTCAGTCATATGCATGCAGGCCTGGATGGAAACCCACTGAAAAATGTGTTTGTTGTTGTCCCTCCTATTCAATCAGGCCCACATCCGTGCACGCCTGAAGGCTCATGCCCAACAAGGCGTACAACAGAAGACAATAGCAGCGGTGGCCTCGATGTTTCCCCATCCCTGGAGGAAATCTCAATCAACGATTCTGTTGTGGTGGCTCTGCGCACCTCGTCGGAGCTCACCATACTCGACTCTGCTAGGGTCCAGGGCGCCTCGGTGGTTTCAGTTGCAGCTGCTCAAGAGAAAGCTGTGACGCCTCATAGCGGGCTCAAGACCTACTCCCGGCGATGACAACGTACAGGCAAAGGGGGCGGTGTGGGCGTGGCTCCGCTCCTGGCCTCTCAACCCGAGCTGGCGAGCGTGGTAGCCATGGCCGAGCCTACAGACGTTGTAGTGGCAGTCGTGGCTCCGCTCCCGACCTTCCTTCCTGGCCTGACGAGCGTTGAAGCCATGGCCGTAACTCCGCCTACAGAGGCCGAGCCTACAGGCATTGTAGTTGCAGCTGTGCCTCCGCTCCTGACCTCCCTTCATGGTCCAGCGAGCGTCGAAGCCATGGCCGTGCCTCCGTCTGTAGAGGAAATCCCCTCTCCACCTGCCACACACGCTCTGCTTTCTTGGACAAGATCACGAACAAAACGGCAAGTGTGCTACCTACCCTGAGCTTCCCGCGTTCCAAGCTACAAGGCCGAACACCGTCGGCACCTCCACGGCGCAGCCGACGTCTCGCCGACGTTGGTGTCGAGTTCTCGGTGAACCCAGAACCAGAAGCAGGGAGGTACAGAAAGCGTGTCATGCGTTCCTTGGAAGTCATTCAGGAGCAAGAAGGCATTGATGATAGCGCTTTAGATAAATATGCTAAGTTATTCTCTCAGCCCCTGTCAGACACTTACTTGTTCGCTTTAGCATGCTTGTTCGGATGGCGTACGCCAGATGAACTTGTTGAAGGCAACAACAATGCCCTGTTGGATTTGTAGAGGGCAGGGTTGTAAGATTTTTCTTTTCCTGGTCGTTGCTATTCTTATCTGATGGATCCAAAGAAAGTTATTATCTGGAATGTGAGGGGCTTGAATTCTAGAGGTCGACAAGATGCTGTCAGAACTTTTGTTGATTCAGCTCGGGTTGATGTCGTTTGTCTTCAGGAGACGAAAATGACAAGTATCACACAACGTAAGGTAATCTTGATGCTAGGTGCAGAGTTCAGTGATTTCGGTTACCTGCCTTCAATTGGTGCCAGTGGAGGGATCCTGATGGCCTGGAAAAGAGGAGTCCAAGTCACTGGTCTCCGCAGGGAAGACAACCATAGCATCTCGGTGCAATTCCTCACAAGTGCTGGTCTCCCTTGGTGGCTCACGTGCGTCTACGATCCACAAGGTAATGACCAAAAAATCGAATTCTTGCAAGAACTTCGAGATATCAGACAAGCTTGCCAAGGTCCCTAGACAATTGTTGGAGATTTTAATCTGATTTATAAGGAGGAAGACAAGAGTAATGATAACATTAATCGAGCAATGATGGGGCATTTTCGGAGATTTATTAATGATCTTGCTCTCAAGGAAATACCAATACATGGTCGCAAGTTCACTTGGACAAATAATCAGGTTTCAGTCAAATTGGACAGGGTGATGTGTTCAATTGATTGGGAAGAACTCTTTCCTAACAGCTTGCTGCAATCTGCAGCATCAGATGACTCTGACCACTGTCCTTTGCTTTTGGGCATGAGCGACATCCAACGAGGGAAACAGAGATTTCATTTTGAGTCCTTTTGGACCAAACTAGAGGGTTTCAGAGAAGCGGTTGAGGCGGCTTGGGAGTCTGTATCAGCTGTATCATGTCCTTTTGAAACTCTCTCTCGCAAGCTAAAAGCAACAACCAGAGGCTTACAAAGCTGGAGCCAAAAGAATGTTGGACATGTGAAATCACAACTTGGCATTGCAAGGGAAGTCCTGCATCAATTGGAGATTGCCCAAGATAGCCGTGCATTATCACCAGGAGAAACATGGCTGAGGAATTCTCTGAAGAAACATTCCCTGGCACTCTCCTCACTCCTGCGGAGTATAGCAAGACTTCAGTCACGAATCAACTTGATCAGGGAAGGGGATGCCAACACTGCATTGTTTCATGCCCAGGCACGGTATCGCAAGCAAAATAACTTCATAGCACAAATTGTTGCCAATGGCCATGTTTATACGGAACAGGTGCATAAATCTGAAATTATTGATGAATTCTATTTTTCCTTGCTAGGACAAAATGCAGCAAGGGAAAGGACAATCAATTTGGAAGCTCTTGGAGTCCCTAGGCATGATCTATCTGAGTTGGACACTCCTTTTTCTGAGGAAGAAGTGTGGAATACGATCAAGATGCTTCCACCGGACAAAGCGCCAGGACCGGATGGTTTCACTGGTCGTTTCTATCAGGCTTGTTGGCCAATAATTAAAAAAGAGGTTATGGAAGCAATCTCAGCAGTGTGGAGTCGTAAATTCAGAAATTTTGAGACCCTTGACTCAGCCTTCATTACCTTGCTGCCCAAAATCGCTGGAGCTAAGTGTGCTAAGGATTTTCGGCCCATAAGCCTTGTCCATAGTTTTGCCAAGCTCATGACTAAACTATTGGCCAATAGGTTGGCTGGATGGCTACATCAAATGGTCTCCCCTAATCAGAGCGCATTCATCAAGGGTAGATTCATACAAGACAATTTTATGCTTGTGCAACAAACAACAAGGTTTCTACACCAACAAAAGCATCCACATTTTCTCCTCAAGTTGGATATCTCCAAGGCATTCGATTCAGTGTCTTGGCCTTTTCTTCTTGAGGTTCTGAAACAATTGGGTTTTGGACAGATTTGGCGTGACATCATCAGTGGATTATTGGGCTCTTCATCAACTCGAGTGTTAGTCAATGGGATCCCTGGTGAGAGTATCTTGCATCGACGCGGATTACGGCAGGGAGACCCTTTGTCTCTGATGCTTTTTATTCTTGTGATGGATGTGCTTAGCCTAATGGTGTCTATGGCAGCTACAAATGGTTTGCTACAACCACTATCACGAAGAGCTCTCCAACACAAAATCTCTCTTTATGCCGATGATGTAGTTCTCTTTCTCCGTCCAGAGGTGAATGACATTAGCATAACCATGGATATTTTGAGTCTCTTTGGGGAAGCATCAGGCCTAAAGAAAATATATAGAAAAGCAGTGCTTTCCCTATACGATGCCAGGAAGAGGATATCCAAGTAATTCATGATAACTTGCCATGTGAGGTTTCAGGATTCCCATGCCGGTACCTTGGTTTGCCTCTTTCCTTGAAGAAGCTCACTAAAGCACAATTCCAGTCCATTATTGATCGACTGGCTGATCAGCTTTCGGGGTGGAAAGCAGACCTTTTGAGTAGGGCAGGCCGAGGAGTGTTGGTACAGTCAGTAATGACCTCTATGCTAGTTTATTTGGCTATGGCGCTTGATTTGTCTCCTTGGGCCATAAAGGCATTTGACAAAATCAGAAGGGGATTTGTGTGGCGAGGAAAAAAAGATGCGAAGGGAGGACATTGCTTAGTAGCTTGGGGAAAGGTGATGCGCCCTCGAGAGCTTGAAGGACTGGGTATCTCTGATATGAAAAGTCTTGGATGGGCACTCCGAATGCACTGGTTATGGCTGAAAAAACTGAATCGCATCGGCCATGGAGCATGTTCTCAATCCATGTACAGGAGCAGGTCAGAGCGTTCTTTGCAATTGCCATTGTGACTGAAGTAGGGGATGGAACTCACACACTCTTTTGGGAAGATAGGTGGCTGCACGGGCAGCGCATCATAGACATTGCTCCTCACTTACAATCTATAGTGGCCAAAAGAATTATCAAGAAAAGAACGGTGGCAGAGGCTCTCAATGAGCACCTATGGATTTCTGATGTGAGAGGAGCTTCATCCACTAGGGCTCTGGTGGAGTACCTCAGTCTTTGGGATCTCATCATGGATTTTCCGCTGCAGCCTAATGTAGAAGACATACACATATGGCATTTTTCATCCTTGGGTAAATATTCAGCAAAATCAGCATATGAGTACCTTCTTCAAGGAGCAATTCAGTTTAGGCCATGGGAACGAATTTGGAAAAGTTGGGCTCCTGGAAAGTGTAAGTTCTTTCTATGGCTTGTAGCTCATGATAGATGTTGGACAGCCGATCGGCTTGCACGTCGTGGACTGCCCCCATCCTGAGCGATGCCTCTTATGTGACCAAGAACAGGAGACAATAAACCATCTGCTGATAGCATGCCCCTTTGCAAGAGAATTTTGGTACTCTATCCTTCGTCATGTTGGGTTACAACAATTCGCACCTTAGCCATCTGATACAGAGTTTGATGAATGGTGGGACAGTTCATGGCGCACAATTCCAGAACACCAAAGAAGGGATTTAATTCCCTAGTAGCACTCGGGACTTGGATTATTTGGACACATCACAATGCATGTGTATTTGAGAGAGCGACTCCTAGTATGTCAAGAGCTCTCAGCGCTACTAGTGATGAGCAACGTCTTTGGGAGATGGCAGGCGCAAGGAGCCTCTCCTCTTTGACTAGTCCAATGCATGAAGAGTAGTGAGTGAGGAGTTGGTCGGTTTCTGAGTTGTAAACGGCGAGCATGTAATCTCATATTATTAGAGTGGCTTGTGTTGTGTGCGTTGGCGTGAGTTTTTAGGTTGTATGGTTGTGTTGCACCTTTTATCTTCTTAATATAATGATACGCAACTCCTGCGTGTTCGAGAAAAAATTGTACTATACTCTAGAACTCTGCACCCTTTAATTGCAAATATGAATAATACTCTCCCATACTAACCAGATACGACCTTTTAGGTCAAAATTTATCTTTAGACTTGCTTATTTTTTTCCCCTAGCGTTTGAGTTTACAATCTGTTGTTTGTTGTGCATTGACTTTGAATCTTGAACTTGTATGTTCAGATTTGTCTTGGGAAGCTGTTTTATGAGGATACCATGCTGGCAACATTTAAAACGATGGTCTGTTTTAAATTTTATCAAGGGGAGGCTAAAATTTTCAGTGTGCGCACACCATTTTGTCCCCTCCTTTTTTGTACTTCCCGTTAGGGTTCCGATGTGTAGAACATAAAGCAATTGAGAATCCATCGACAGAGGCATTAGGTTGTTCTCCCACCCAATGCCCTCCTCGCCATCCCAATCCACCTCCTCAAGCTAATATTTTGTTTGGCTAATTTGGTGGAATATGTATGCAATATGATTTTTCAATCAAAAGTTTAAATTCAAGTCAACTGCATATACTAAGGGGTAGCTTTCTATATAAGTCTGGATTTAAATGTTTAATTTCTCTATCTAACACTACAAGAAATCGTGGTTAGTATGACAACAACAAATCATCATGCAAAGTGCAAAAACCGTCACAAAAAAAATTGAGACGAAAAGGCACCGTCACACATGTCATCATATGATGAGCGTCACAAAAAGTTTTGTGACGATGGATGGACAACCGTCACATAATGTCTTGACATTTTGTGACGACTTATTTTCTTTGTCATATTATGTGCTTTTTAATGACGACATGAACTGTCACATATTGTGTGGTCAACGCGTCATGTATTGTGTTGCTATCACAAATGTGCAAGAGGAGGGCCTGGACGAGATACCTTTTGTGATGGTACGTAACGTCATACATTATTATGTGACATTCGCCCCCGTCATTTTTTATATGTACTGAGTCGTGGCGTCAATTTTTTGTGACGACCTGTATCGTCATATTGTACCATGTGTCGTCTTGTTTGAATAGTCGTATGAGCCGTTTGGAGTCGACTCCACAGCATCACAAAATGTCCTTGCACTCTTTATCCAGATACACATATACAAAAAGCCACCATCCACAATATGGAGCCTAGTTTACCTAACTCAAATCTGTTAACCGGACCAGACGGCATCAGACATGTATTGTGGCCACTTGGCTACTTTCTTGTGGTTACGGACCGAACCATGATCGTGTGGTGATAGTGTGGCTGCCTGCCTTATCCACAGTACGTACATAGACTTCTGACTAATGATGCAAAAGACAGTCGCAGACTAGACTGTCTAGCCACAAACTTGTCCTACTCAGATACTGTCAGCAACTAATAAGTTTTTTCTTTTTTATCGCCTTCTTTTTTATTTTGTCATAGAATACTATTACTCATCCGTTTGAAATTATATCATTCCAAAAATCACATAGAGTCAAATAAAGTATCTCAAGTTTGACTAAATTTATATAATAAAAAAATAACATTTATAATACCAACTAAGTATCATTATATTATTCATTAATTATATTTTTATAATATACCTATTTGATGTCATAAATATTTATAATTTTTTCTATAATTTTGGTTAAACTTAAAAAAATTTGACCCTCTAAGATTATTAAAATAATTAAAATTTAGAATAGAAGGAGGATTGCAAAGCCCTTGCTTAGAGATGTGTACCACAACAAAACTAACTTTGCTGGTAGGATTTCGTCTCCTTGGCAAAAGTTAACTCTGCTTGGCACTAATAGAGCTATAGGCCCGGCCCTTATTTGAAATCCCAGTGCAAAATTAACCACTAAAGATTATAAGGACTAATATAAATAGTCATGGGACTACCTACTCATAAAACAATTGTCTAATAACAGAGATATGGTTGTTACCAAACTAATCAAAAGAGAAATCGCATTGCAGAAGACGCGTCTCTCTTCTATCAACTATTCTTCAACAGAAACTACCACTACCCCGGAGAGACATTTCTGGAAATACCTCATCTTGATCATGAAACCATATATATTAATATTTCTGTGCTATGTAGGAAAAGGCTCAATACCACCCCCCCCCCCCCCCCCAAGTCCCCTTTTTATCAACACATCGAATCTATTTATTCATCGCAAACTCAAATATCAGATATAAAACTTGAGAGAGGGGATCAAGCACTACCAAAATGGTGGAATTTTCCTAGTATTTTAAGCCGTACTAAAACACTACCACTAGTCTCTCCTCAAAAAAAAAACTCTACCACTAGTCATAGTGCATGCGAATCTTACTAGGAGACATTTAATAAAAAAAGTTTATACTAAATTTTAAATCAAAACACTAAGAGAACCTCACCTCACTAGAAGAAATTTAATATTTTAGTTGTGAATCCAGTTGATCCGGGTCCTAACCAAAACTCAAACGAGCGAGTTGATGAGCACTCCTTACAAGATCTATAGGGATATGAGCAATCTATACTGAAACAAAGGATAAGGAAATCAGCTCCAGTGCTTCTTTGTCGGATGCAGGGCTAAGATCACGCTCATTGGACTGAAGTGCCTTCATAGTATTCATAGAGTTAGACTCAAGTATGATTCTCCCCATACCAAGGCATGGCTCGATGCCGCTTGCAAAGCCACAATGCAGGCTTGAGCTTCAGCACAATCAGTATCATGACCATCTCCCAAAGAACCAGATCTCGCCACAATTCCATGCCCATTATGATCGCAAATGATAAAACCCCAGCTACCTGTTTTTGTTTCAGCAAAGAAAGTTCAAGTTCTATCACAATTTACCCTGAGGATATCCATCGGCGGCTGATTCCATGTTGCATGCAGCCGTGAGCTCTTTGTTCGACTGCTTCTTCGTAGCCCCAGATTCCAATGCTAACATGGTTGCATTATGGACAACCTGGTCTGGAAACTGCATACTCTCACCCGCATTAGCTTTGTTCCGAGCATCCCAGCACGAGTATAGGAGCTAGCATGATCACCCGCAAGCATAGCTCATCACGTAGAGACAATATGGCCAACACCACTTCGGCTGCTGACACTGCTTCTGGAGCCCTTCAATCTGGATGTCCTCAAGTAAAGCTTCTCTCCGGCACTTAACAGCAAACTTGCATTTTAAAAAATAGTTACCCCCATCTTCGTTGAGTCTCCAGCATACAGGACATCTGGTATCTATATTCATCCCTCTCCTCTTTATATTCATTTGCAATGGGAGACAATTATGTGCCAGTCCCCAAAGGAACTGTTTGATTTTTGGAGCGCAGTCCAATCACCAAATACGCTCCCACTTTAGCTTCTTATTGATTTGTTCATGCGATGACTCTCCTCGCTGTCTCCTTGTTCAAATATATTAATAATGCCTAAATCCCTTTTTTGCGGATTTCTATAAGAGATCTAAATTTGCTCAAGGTAAGTTAAGGTCGCAGAGAAAATATAAACTCTAAGGGGCTATTTGGTTCAAAGCCTCGTAGGCAACTTGGCTTTACATTGATGATCACACCTCATATTAGAATTTGTAGGCTTGCCCAATAGAAATTCTGAAAAGTTCTAAATAAATCTTAGAGTCCCATGGTCTACTTTTAGTTTTTGATTACTTGGTCTTTAAATTTTCAGCATGGAATTCTAGTTGATTTGTATTGTCATCACGACACAAGATCATCCAGTATTTTCTCTACAAACAACCTAAATGCATCTTTGTACTCATGTTAGGATTTTGTCTCTTTCTGCTACTTCAATGTCGTCCTAGTCTCTCCATCCCGAGCACCTATGTGCACTAGGCGATTGGGAGAGCAGGTCCTCGAAACCCTTGTCCCTGTGATTCTGCACCAAAAGAGGATGATGAGTTTTTTGGGAAGTGCTTTCGCACAACTACTCCCAATCTCCACGATGACTCATCTTTTGGCGGTGGCACATACCGTCATCATCTCTGCCACTAGCCGCCTTGACCCGTCTTCAACAATGACGTTGGTGCTCCACCACTACTTGATGATCCCTCACCATTAGACACGACGCCTCCATCTACAAATGAGTTGTACTAACCCGTGATCTGATTTGTTATTTCAGTATGCCTACTGGTTCGTGTTAGGATTTTGTCTCTTTCTGCTACTTCGCTGTCGTCCTAGTCTCTGCATCCTGAGCACCTATGTGCACTGGGCGATTGGGAGAGCAGGTTCTCAAAACCCTTGTCCTTGTGATCCTGCACCGAAATAGGATGATGAATTTTTTGGGAAGTGCTTTCGCACAACTACTCCCAATCTCCACGAGGACTCATCTTTTGGTGGTGCCACATATCGTCATCATCTCTGCCGCTAGCCGCTTTGACCCGTCTTCAACAACGACCTTGGTGCTCCACCACTACTCGATGATCTCTCACCATTAGACACGACGCCTCCATCTACAAATGAGTTGTACTCACCCGTGATCTGATCTGTTATTTCAGTCCTACTGGTTAAAATATGTTGTTGTTCATATTAGTTTTGTGGAGTTCAACTAGTATGTCAAGTTTATACATGCTAGTATCTAAGAATGTCATGATTTATGTTCTGAAATTAATCATGAAATTGTCTACTTTCTCAACACCTTGGGTACTCAGAAATGAATGCATGGGATGGTGCCTAGTGAACAAGTCTGTCTGAAGAGCAATCCTAGCAGGGCCTAAATCTCTTATTGTGCAGCACTCTCGTTATTCCCAAATATAAAGCTGTGTAAAGATACATGTTAGATTTAGAAATTTCCACCATTAACATAAAAATAGTCCATCCATCCCAAGATACTTGATGATCTGGTATTAAAAATATATTAAATTTGATATTTTAGCTCTTTGACACTAGATGTGCCCTGTTTTGGCATCCTCATCTTGTCCTTTTGCATGGCTGTGATTTTGCATAGTTTTTTAATGAGATCTTGTTTGGATGCTCTTGTATCCACATCAATTCATGTGTGTTAGAGTGGATTAAGGTGGAACTTAGTTTAATTTTATCCAAATTTACTCTAACACACATGTATTGATGTAAATACGACTGCATCCATACATGCCCTGAGATGAATGGCTGCATATATCTATTCATGGTAACGAATTTGCACGGTAACATGCGACACCCAATATACCACAATCCATCTTAGTGTCTCTTTATATGTCGATTTAAGCCATTTTTGCAACTTATGGTCAGTCAGTATAGATATATGCCAACTCTTCCTGGCGTATGTATAAATAAATCTATAATGACAGACCACTTATATGGGCCGACATCAGATGCTATATATTATATACAATGGATGATAGTTTAACGCTGATTATAAACTTATACTAACTCAAGGTCCGACGATATCTATTTATAGTGTCCAACTGTCCAACACTATGCATAATATGAACTAGTTAATCATACAATAACCATATAGCCCCTAGATTAGGACATGCTCAGGGGATTAAAGATGTTATCATACCCAATCTCTTATGGTCAAATCAATACTACAAATAGTTCATCATCATTCACCGCTGGCTCAAAAGCCGATATCGCAACCGGTTTTGCGAGTGGTGGTGATAGTTGGCAATGATGTGCATCTTCACTACCATTGATTTGAAGTCAGTGATGAGAAACAAAAAAAACATGGCTAAAGTATATGCCGAACCACATCGTGTCACTCGGTGAACTCACGCTAACACCATGCCCACCGTTCACACCGCCATTGCTGAGCTAACCACTCGTCGCCACTGGATCTGGGCAAATCTAGACCATAGGTATGCCACCCTCGCAAGATCTAGGCCGGGTACCATACCTGGCGGGAAAAAGAGAGCTAGGTGTGGGTTAGCAAGAGAAGAGAGAGAGAGTCAGTAACGAGGTTTCACGTATATATACTTAAGGCCAGTTTTGACCACCGGTTTATATATTAAACCAGTAGTGAAAACATGATTTTTATTGGTAGCTCAAGGCACAAATAAGTGGTGATAACGCCATAGGTTTTAACAGAACCAACAGTGAAAATAGCATTAATGAAAACTATTTATGTAGTAGTGAATTTAAGAATTTATTAGCAGCAAAATCTTCCTCCAACCCGTCTTCTAATCAATTGCATTGTGTAGTGACATCCTAAATTATCTTCACTCTCCATCAAATCTAGGGTAATAGGTTGATCCTCTATCTATGTTTTTACATTATTTTTATTTTTAGACGTCTAACTTCTCCACAAAATGATCCCAATTTTGTAGAGGCACTACTCGTCACTCTTTAGCAAGATGCGCATTGGCACACGTCTTCCTTTTATAGGACGTCTGTCAATGCACATCCCTCGTCCAGTGCATGCATACCATCCCCCTTATGGGCCGTTGTATCCTTTGTGTCCCCCGTCCCTCCCGCCCATGCGTGCACAAGATCCCACCCAATCACATGGATTGGGCAACAACTTTGGAGGTGAGGAAAGCTCTTTCCTTGATGCTGCTAGAGTGAAAACAGAACCAAAATACTATATTTCGTCATATGAAATATAAGTACCAAAGGTTTAAAATCTATCCCAAAATTAAATGATATTCAACCCTATCTGTACGAGACTGCCTTTTAAACACCATCTTGCATGTAACTGATAATCAAAACCAATGACATATATGCATGCCTTTTAAATTTAAACTATGCATTACTAGAAAATTAATCAAGTTGACAACCTAATAACTAACTAATTAGTGAGTATTTAGTTCCAAAAATACTTAAATACTTTGCATTTATTTTCAAGATAGACGAAGCACTATATTTAAAAATTGGGACAGCGAAACTTCTGTGGGAGAGAGTGATCTAGGATAGCTCCCATATGAGAAAATGTGTGTTCAAATATAGACGAACTCGGAACCGCTCAAATTTTACAGCCTAGCTATTCTTAGAAGTAATTGCATATACAAGAGTAGCACTTGCACAGACTTGATCAGGTTCTGCTAACTTCGCTGACTTGTCGCCTTCACCGCAAGCGAGCTGGGAGTTGGATGGAGAATGAACAGAATCTCGTGATCACATTGCAAGCGGCGTGTAGAATAAATGGTGAATAGAATCATATATTGATTAGAGTTATATATTAGCACAAATTGAGTACAGTATGCAATGAGTGGAATACTCCTCCTAGGGGTGACACTGGTAGAATACTCCTCCTAGGGGTGACACTGGTAGAATACTGGATTATATATTTATATGGTCGTACCGGATGTCTGCTCATGGTGATAGACCGCGTATTAGTCTCTTGTACAGTTATACCTAGATCTTTACAGGAGGGCACATGCAGATGCAGGCATTTGAAACTGAGATAAACATGGAACTAGCTACTTGATAGTAGATTAGTAGTAGATGTTACAATCTTTGGCTCTGAATTGTTTGAGAGCCCTGCCCCTACCTCTGAATTATATATAGGCGGCGGGTGTGTCAAATCGGAAGGACTCTAATAAAAGGCATATTTGGTAGAGTTGTGCTCTCTTATTAATTGATAATAAGGTGATTCTGTGATTGAAAATAATTCTCTTTAATTGTTTAGTCTAAACTCTCAAAATCAACATAGAGAATGACTTTATAGAATCAGGTGAAGCTATTTTTTTTCCATCTCTCAGTCTCTTAGTTTATTTCAAAAATCACTCTACAAAATCAACAACTTCTTACTAAAAATGCCCGTTTTGCAAGCGAATCAGCAGCTTCTTATTGGAAAAATATACGTTTGGCAGGCTGGTAGTAATTCTCTCTGAGAATCTGCTCCACGAAACGCTGCCAAACGACCCATAATAACTACTCCCTTCGTTCCTGAAATAATGTAATTCTGAAAAGTGTCAACACAATCTTTAAGTTTGATCAATTATAGATAAAAAAATCAACATCGCTGGAGCAGGGTAGGTTTAATTACAAAATATATTTTTATAATAAATTAATTTAGAATTATAAATGTAAATAGTATTCGCTATAAATTTTACAAATTTGATCAAACGTAAGCCTTGATAGATGTAATTAATTGCTATTAATTGTGTAACGGACAGAAAGTATTCGCTATAGAATAATGCTATACAGTTAATAACATAAGACACGAGTCTTGACGTGAACCAAAAGGCGAGCATCGCTGCTGCGTGCCTTGACAGATGTCACAATTTTTGGCGGCGCTTGCGTTTGGACCGCTCCGGTGCGCGACTGCGCGTACATATTCTACCCCAATAATTCCAACCTTCGATTCCTTGTTTCTCCAAACGCCCGATGCTTCCATCCATGGAACTTGTTTATTATTGGCCTTTCGCTCACGCAATCCGAAAGTGAGGCCGCGCGCGCCCAAGAAAAGAATTCAGAACCTCGCCGGGTCGCCGTCCTGCCTCCCAATCCCAGGATATACTGGAATCTGGTTGATTGGGCTTGGGCTAGGACAGGTTGTAGTATATATTATTGTACTATATGCTTGCATAGGAACGTTCCCACCGCAGTAGGATACTACATACAGTATGTACATTGGAATCTGGTTTGGGGTTTCCAGTTTCGCATTAAGAAATCCCGGCCAGGACTGAATGATTCAGAATTCAGCTGAAAACTGAACACACGCCACCAGCATCAGGTGGTGTTCAGACTTGTATGGTGGCTGGCACCTTCTGGAGACTGGAGGTTACAGAGCAACATCATATACTTTTATCCAACTGCGTTTGGAAGTTGGAACTACCGTCGTCGCAGAGGAGCGGAGGGTGTGTGACGGTTGATTGACATGCATGGAAGACGGAACTCTGTCATCTGAATCAAAATCTCCGGAAGGACACTTGTGGTCAGAGCAGCATGTGCCACCAACAGGTTACAGCAGGTCAAAATCATGCTATCCTGAATAAAACACTCGTCAGGCCCTCTACGACTCATCTGGGCTGAACAATCAGACAATAGTCGTCCCACTTCCACGCGTGCCAACTTCTGTAACTTTTTTCATGCCTTCATTCAGTGCTAATGGTCAAAATCATGTTCCTCAATAATACTCCCTGCGATTCCATAAAGAGCTGGGGTCCAAATGGGAAAGTAAAAGTAGGCGGTAAAAAAATGTCCTTCGTTCTAAATTATATGACATTTTAATATTTCTAAATACATAGATTTTTTGCTATGCAATTAGATGTACCATATGTAGATACATAACAAAAATACTATATATAGAAATGCTAGAAAGTATTATACTTTCAAACATAGTACCTACTTCTAGGTTTAGTATGACATTTGCTAATCACAACATACTATTTTTTGGTACCATGCATACACCCATGTATCCAATCAGCGCAATAGGATCAAATTTACACCGGCTCATCTCTCGGATGTGCACAGCTTGGCCCGTAATTTATTAAAGTAAATTAAATAGATTTTAGACCCATATGTAATGCGTGGTGCAATATAGTTTTAGTTTCGTATGGGACTTTGATTAATCTCGATTCAACTTAAATAAATAGGTGGATTACGCACGAACCTATTAAAAAGTTGAGAGAGGCTAAGGTTATGCGACGCAGGCACTGCCGATCTGCTTCTTCTGTAAACCACCGATGTATTTGGCACTGGTCCCTCCGCAGTCCGCTACATTCACTCTTAATGGATTTGTTTGATTCGGTAGTATGATCGCATTCATAAGTACTTGTAAGTTGTTACTATTATGGTAGGTAGATAGACTCATAATTTTTTTGAGACCACGCTTAAACACGTATTTCATTAAGTAGAAAGAGTTTTGTTACACAAATGCAGGCCTAGTAACACTCTGGTTACCCAACCAACATCCAACAACCAACACAAGAACGATTACATGATTGAAAATATTTAGATACTGTTTTTATAGATTAAATCAAACATAAAAATGCTTAAATTTCTTGCCATGATGAATGCGTGTACGCGTTTGTAACTTTGTTTAAGAGAGACTGTATTGGAGGTACCAGCCCGAGGTAGACGTTGTGTACCATTGACGGGAACTGGGTAGGTTTTTACGCGCAGACGTACAATTAATAACAAAAAGAGGATGGCAGCCGTAGTGTAGGACCAAAACAGCGACCAGAGGGGGGTGAATGGAAGCCAAATAAAATTTTGTGAATAAGATCGAAACCGAAATTCTCCCCAAAACACACAGCGGAAAAGTAGATGCAAACGAAACCGGAGAAGAACAGTAATCGATTAAATAAATATTTGTTTTACAAAAATTGCATCTAGCCTCCGCCCAAACGTCCTCCCTCTCTTGATTGGAGAGATCAACAAAAATCTCTCACTTAGATTGAAACCCTAGGCTAGCAAAAAGGAGAGAGAGTTGGTACCTGTTACTGTAGCGCCGCTACTGTTCACGCCCGTGAATAGTAGTCGTGGCTACTGTAGGAAAAGGGGTACCTCTCCCAACCCTAGGTGCCACGTATTTATATCCCTAAAGGGTGGCCTACCTAAATTACAACTCTGCCAATACGCAATCAATTAAGACTTAATTTTCAACGCGTAAAGGCAGGAATTTTATTTCCAATTAACGTCCTCCATGGCAAATTCCACGATGTCCGCGATCCCTCCATCTCCGCGATGTGATCCTCGCAATGTCGCCACACGACCATCCGAAATCGTATCACGATCGCCGGAATTTCCATCTTCGACCAACGCCCGCCGCACGAGCGTCCTGGTACGATGCATGGCTTTGTGGCTCAACTAGCGAACCCCGGATTTTGTGGCGTAATCCGGAAACCTCCCTCGACGACGTCCTCCCGCCATGCAGCCAGGTACAGTAGACGTACATCGCACGATCGCCTGTCCCTCGAACGCGAGCCTCGATCCACCCTTCACCGTCCCACGGTTCGTCGCATGGCATCCTATCCCCGTTCTTCACTCGTCGTCGTATGTACCTCGTCTCCACCTGTCACCTGCAACCGCACCAGCCAAGAGACACGTCACACACACACCGTGTTGTCAATCGCTCATCACCAAGGTGCTAGCCCACCGGCATCTCAATCTCCCCCTTGATGAGTGTATTGACAACACCACACCGCACAAATTTATTCGAGCTAAAAAGAAAAGTAAAAAAGAAAGAAAAAGAAACAATCTTGATCCCCAAAAACATTGGCTAGCGAAAAACCACATCAAAAACCATATCTCATCAATTTCAGCAAAACTCTGCGAAAATGAATTTGTGCGCTACTCACACTCCCCCTTGTTGACAAAGCACTCCATCAAGATAAATTTCGAGAAATATGTGAGAGAGCACAAGTAGAAGCTTCTGTGACATATGCCAAACACTTATAAT
The DNA here is from genome assembly GCA_022036555.1 of Microstegium vimineum. NCBI lineage: Eukaryota > Viridiplantae > Streptophyta > Magnoliopsida > Poales > Poaceae > Microstegium > Microstegium vimineum. The sequence goes on along the minus strand of CM039126.1, from coordinate 16,176,068 downwards.
AGCTAACCAACAACACTAGCCATCCAGAGAAGAAGCAACACAATGCCATGACCAATAGAAATTTAGAATTAAAGTCTTTTGGAAAACCAATTAGCTAGGCAAAAACATGCAAATTCCAAACTCAGTACCAAGCTGAAGGCAAGACATATAGCAAGCTCACACGACAGTCCACAAAACTTTCAAGCAAAGTTCACTACAAATGCTTCAGTCAGGTCTATGCCATGAAAGACAAACCCGTGGCACACACGTCACCTGCATCTCGGGCAAGCTGTGAGTAGCCAACTTAGGCTGCCGTTCCAAGATCACCAGTCCATATGATATTCAATATACCCTCTTTTTCAGCATTCCATATTTTTCTTTTATAACCCAATTTCTATGCTGAATATATCCCATTTTTCTTTTAATGTCCCTGCTGATCCGGGATCTTTTGACAGCCCCTGGACTATAGGGTGCCCGGTTCATGTGTGTCATTGCGACACAAAGAAACTTTCCTTCCATAGGCCCAAAAGAAGCTACATTTGCAGTGACAAAGTATTTGACTCATTGCAAGAAAGCTAGCAAACCGAACCATGAGCGAGATATATGTCGAGAATTCAACAAGGCACTAAGTCCAGAGAAGCACGCAAAACCCAACATAATTTTTAAGTATATATATGTGTTGTTTTCAAAATAAAATTGGTCACGCAAAGCATCAAAACCTCTCCAAAAGCATCGGTTGCAAACTAGCCAAAACAAGTATAAAGCATATGTAACCGAAGCAACTTACAATGATACTAGAATGGGTAACACACCCCGAACTCACCACGCAAACGTGCAAACGTGGTTTGATCGAGTGGTTTAGTCAGAATATCAGCAAGTTGCTGACTAGTATCAATGTATTTAAGCTTAATATCACCCTTCTCAACATGATCCCTCAGAAAATGATGACGAACCTCAATATGTTTCGTCTTAGAATGAAGCACAGGATTCTTTGCAACACTTATAGCGCTAGTGATGTCACACAAGAGAGGAACGCGAGAAAACGACAAACCAAAATCGCGAAAGGTAGCTATCATCCATAAAAGCTGAGAACAACAACTAGCAGCAGCAACATACTCGGACTCTGTAGTAGATTGAGCAACATTGGATTGTTTTCTAGAGGACCAAGAAACAAGCGAAGAACCCAAAACTGGCAAGTACCCGATGTAGACTTTCTATCCAAACGACACCCAGCAAAATCAGCATCCGAATAACCACACAAACTGAGAGTCGAAGCAGTAGAGTACCAAAGACCAAATTCAGGAGTAAATCGAAGATACCTCATTATGCGTTTCACCGCCTGACGGTGAGAAGTCCGGGGAACGCCTGAAAACGAGCACACATACACACAACAAAGTGTATATCTGGCCTCGTAGCAGTCAAGTACAGCAGCGACCCAATCATGCTTCGATATTCCTTTTGATCCACGGGCTCGCCGTCCTCATCAGCATCCAAAGCTGTGCTAGTCGGCATGGGCGTAGAAATTGGCTTCGCATCATCCATAGCAAACTTCTTCAGGACATCCTTCGTGTACTTTCCCTGATGCACAAATGTACCTTCCGAAGTTTGTTTTATTTGTAAGCCAAGAAAAAACTTCAGCTCGCCCATCATAGACATCTCAAATTCTTTGCTCATCACATCTGCAAACTTTTTCACAAGAGCATGAGAGGAACCACCGAAAATGATATCATCCACGTAAATCTGAACTATTAAAGTGTCATTGCCTTGCCTGAGGAGAAAAAGAGTTTTATCGACTGAACCCATTTTGAACCCGTTTTTAAGCAGAAAAGTTTTCAATCTAGCATACCAAGCACGAGGTGCTTGCTTCAAACCATATAAAGCCTTCTGCAACTTAAAAACACGATCAGGAAAATTGGGGTGTTCAAAACCAGGTGGTTGTTTAACATAAACTTCATCTTCTATAAAACCGTTTAGAAAAGCACTTTTCACGTCCATTTGATACAACTTATAACCACGTGAAGCAGCAAATGCAAGCAAAATACGAATAGCTTCTAAACGAGCAACAGGAGCAAAAGTTTCACCATAATCAATACCCTCTTTTTGAGAAGAGCCCTGAGCAACCAGCCTAGCTTTATTTCTAACAACATGACCATCTTCCCCTTGTTTGTTCTTAAAAACCCATTTAGTTCCAATTGGTTTACAAAAAGGAGGAGGATCAACCAAAACCCAAACCTGATTCCGTTTAAAATTTTCTAACTCCTCATGCATGGCATTGACCCAGTTAGAATCAGATAAAGCATGTCCAACATCTCGGGGTTCAAAAGAGGCAACAAAAGCAGTATGCGCAAAGACACAATAGTTTTTATTTTTCATACCTCTGTTCCTTGTCGTGCACTCATCCAGATTACCTATTATGTTCTTGGGAGGATGACGATTCTGAATGTGTCGTGGTGCTGTACGTTCTGAAATCGCCTCCCCCTCAACTACAGCCGGTACATGATCAATAGTCGGTGAAGCTGCAGGCTCTGCTGTGGATGAACGTGTTGGCGATGGTCCATCCTCCAAAGTGGTGGAGGGCTCTTGCTCAACATGCGCGTCAGGCTCCCCTTGCGCTGCAGGCTGGGCATCATCATCGTGTCGTCGTCACATCCATCTTCCTCTTTCTCATCCTTAAAAATATCCTGCCCGATCTCATTATCACCTGCACACTCAAAAACTGAAGAGAAACAAGGCATTGTCTCGTCGAAGGTGACCTCACATGTCTCCTCGATGCGGTTAGTAGCAAGATTAAGCACACGGTACGCTCGCCCTTGCAAGGCATACCCCAAAAATAACCCATCAGAAGAACGCGATTCAAATTTATCCAAATTTTCCTTTTTCAATATAAAATACTTGCAGCCAAAAACTCGAAAGTGGGAAACTTTGGGAGGTCGACCAAATCTCAACTCATAAGATGTTTTTCCCAAAAAAGCTCTCAGAAAAATGCGATTAGCAATATAGCAAGCGGTGTTGATAGCCTCAGCCCAGAAACGTCTAGGAGTTTTATGTTCATCAAGCATTGTCCTAGCCATCTCAACAAGCGTACGATTTTTACGTTCAACAACACCGTTCTGAGGAGGAACATAAGGTGAGGAAAACTGATGATCTAAACCATGTTCTGAACAAAAAACTTTCATACGAGAATTCTTGAATTCCGTACCATTGTCACTGCGAATTGCTCTAATGACATTACTTGACAGCTCATTTTTCAGCTTCAGAACAAGATCATGAACATGTGAAAAAGCCTCATCCTTAGATTCCAAAAAGAACACCCATGAATATCGAGAAAAATCGTCCACAACAACGAGCACATACCACTTCCCACCAGCAGATCGAACACGGGCTGGACCAACAGTGTCCATATGTAACAGTTCACCCGGTCGTCTCGTCATCACTTGAGTGACAGGTGCATGAGAAGCAGCAACCATTTTTCCATGTTTACAGGGAGCACAAATCAAATCCTTTTCAAACTTGAGTTTCGGCAAACCATCAATTAAATCCAAGGAACTCAAGCGACAAAGCAAATCAAAGCTCAAGTGGCCCAACAGACGATGCCACTTCCAAATCAGGGAGAACCATGAGCAACTAAACAGCGAGTTTCACCAAAAGATTTAGAAAAATCAGCTTTAAAGATCCGTCTAAAAGGAGAAATCTTGCAAACAAGGTTACCAGCAGAATCAAGAACACACGAATTCCCTTTCTTAAAATGCACCTCAAAATCATCCTCAAGAAGTTGCGAAACAGAAAGCAAATTATAATGCAAATTCTTTACCAACGCGACGTCCTTTAACGTGTATTTATCTGTTACCTTGATGCAACCCTGCGCCATTACCTTGCCTTGACTTTTATCCCCGAAAGTGATGTTTTCCTTTACGCTCGTGGGGGTGAGGCTGGAGAACCATTTGTCATCTCCGATCATGTGGCGCGAACAACCGGAGTCCATTATCCATATGTTCTCCTCGCCTCCGACCTACAGTCAACATCGAGAGCGAGAATGAGCTAATGACTCAACATTGGGGTTAGGATAATGCAATGAAAACCAGTGTTGAGCCACTTGCTCAAAAGAAGCGTTAGCAAAATCAAAGCTCTCAAAAGAATGACGAGACCCACGAGGGGGAAGACGTGGCCTATCATTCCTGTGTGGTGTAGAAGCATGAGTATGTGAGCGAAAATCAGAAGAACGGACAACTGGCTCACGTCTCAAAGCAGGACGATCATGAGTACCACTTGTGGGTTACTGCTCACGTCGTTCAGCACGCATCCTCCGAAAACAAAACTCATAAAGATGACCATCACGATCACAAAAATCACAATGGTAAATCTTACGTGCTGGAGTGAAAGAGGCCTTAGCATTAGAACCAGAAACAGCAAAAACTTTCTTAGCAAAATGATCGCAAGAAGAACCACTTGATTTAGCATTTTGTACACCCTTGAAGTGTTTTGGCTTAGGCACCCAAACCTGCTTTTTAGGAGCAGATCTAGATGTCTCAACCAGCAACCCATCAGAGGTGACACCTGAACCCTTCCTAGAAGGTGGTCCAGTATATTTAGCCAAAGGTGGATTCTTCTCATCAATAGGTGGTCCACTTTTTTCACCAAAAACATGTTTCAAATCATAACCAGGATCAAAATGCTCACCCCGTTTAATTTGAGCAATAGACATACCAATTTGGGGCTCACGAATAGAACACCAACCAAGAATAGTTCTCAAATACTTATTTTCTTCTTCCAAATCAGCAAGTTTAGCCCTTAAATCATTATTTTCAGCAACAAAATTAGGACAAGTTAAGCATGAAGGAAAAACCGGACATGTATGTTTTTCCAACTCAACAATACGTGATTTAGCAACATTTAATTCAGATTGAAAAGTTGGACAAATCGAGCAATCCGGCAAATCAAGACAAGTGTGTTCTTCAAGATTTTTAACTCGACATAAAGCATTATCCAAGTCAACTTTAAGAAGCGAGCAAGAAACACAAGAACCAAGCAAATTCGACCAAGAACGAAGTTCATTTAATTCAGCATTAAGTTTATCGCGATCATCAATAGTAGAAGCATACTTGGTTTGCAATTCAGAAAGCGAAGTCATATGAATAGAGCATTCTTCACATTCATTAGATTCAACAGGAGTAGATGCAGCATTTTTTAAAGTAGCTAATTCAGCACAAGTTTTATCATAATCAGCTTTAAGTTTAGCCAACACTTTATTTTGCTTATGAACAATTTTAGTTAAATCAGCAATTCTTTGTTCTGCAGAAGTGTCTACCTCATCATCAGAAGTTTCGTCGTTGTTGTCGGTTGCTGCATCACCCTCCAAAGCCATTGTGCATATCCCACCATTGATGTCGACGTCAGTGATGAAGCAAAGTCCGTCCATCTTCTTCTTGGGTGTCTCATTTTCTGAATTTGACTCGCTAGAATCTGATGACCCATCTGAAACAAAATGTCCAAGAGAAGAAAACAAAACATGTGCAGCCTTAGCGACTTGCTTATCAGAATATTTTTGTCCGTCTTTCTTCCATTTCTTTTCATTCTTCTTCTTCTTCTCCTTGAACTGCTCGTGGCGCCTGGAACTATTGCCCTGATCAAAAGACTTCGTCTTGTTCAGACAATCTGCAGCAAAGTGTCCTCGCTCACCACAATTGAAGCAGCCATCTAAACGTCTTCTATTGCGCCTATTGTCATACACACGCTTGAACTTGTTGGAGAGCAATACAAGCTGATCATCGTCAAGTACCTCCAACTCCTCATCTACAACATGACACAAAGAAGACAAGGCAAAACTGGAAACAATTGGATTAGCGTTAGCGTTAGTCTTATTTCCAGTAACCAAAGCCATCGGAACATCAGAAGATGAAGAAGCAGCTGTGGGATTTTTCAATTTGCGTTTAGAAACAATTTCGATCTCTTTTGATTTGAGCTTACTGTAAAGCTCATCAGTGGTGAGAGTCTCGTAGCCTGCAGACTCAACAATTGCTTCAACTTTCATATCCCATTCATCATTAAGCGAGTGTAATAATCTGAGAGCCCTAGCATGATCATCATAAGGCATATTGCTATTCAGGGCTTTCATCTTATTAACAATCACTTGAAAACGCGCAAACATGTCATCAACCGATTCACCAGGCAATTGGCAAAAAGCATCAAATTCTTTTCGATGAATCTCAAACTTTCTAGTTTTCACAGTTGTAGAACCCTCATGATATTTTTTAAGTTTATCCCAAATCTTGTAAGCTAGGTCCTCACTGGAAACACGATCATATTCAGATTTGCAAATTGATGATTGTAAAATGGCAACAGCACGATGATTTAATTCAAGCTTTTCGATCTCAGCGGCTACAGTCGGATCTTGAGCTGGAATCGCATATATAGCATCTTGTGTGATTTTCCACAGCTTCAACGACTTGCCTTTGAGATAATTGGTCATACGCGACTTCCAGTAATCATAATCTATGCCATCGAAAAACGGAGCGCGAAACTCAAACTTGTCACGGGTCGCCATGGTTTTCAGCACCGATTAAGATATAGAAAACCTAAACCGGCTCTGGTACCAATTGTAGGACCGAAACAGCGACCAGAGGGGGGTGAATGGGAGCCAAATAAAATTTTGTGAATAAGATCGAAACCGAAATTCTCCCCAAAACACACAGCGGAAAAGTAGATGCAAACGAAACCGGAGAAGAACAGTAATCGATTAAATAAATATTTGTTTTACAAAAATTGCATCTAGCCTCCGTCCAAACGTCATCCCTCTCTTGATTGGAGAGATCAACAAAAATCTCTCACTTAGATTGAAACCCTAGGCTAGCAAAAAGGAGAGAGAGTTGGTACCTGTTACTGTAGCGCCGCTACTGTTCACGCCCGTGAATAGTAGTCGTGGCTACTGTAGCAAAAGGGGTACCTCTCCCAACCCTAGGTGCCACGTATTTATATCCCTAAAGGGTGACCTACCTAAATTACAACTCTGCCAATACGCAATCAATTAGGACTTAATTTTCAACGCGTAAAGGCAGAAATTTTATTTCCAATTAATGTCCTCCATGGCAAATTCCACGATGTCCGCGATCCCTCCATCTCCGCGATGTGATCCTCGCAATGTCGCCGCACGACCATCCGAAATCGTATCGCGATCGCCGGAATTTCCATCTTCGACCAACGCCCGCCGCACGAGCGTCCCGGTACGATGCATGGCTTTGTGGCTCAACCAGCGAACCCCGGATTTTGTGGCGTAATCCAGAAACCTCCCTCGACGACGTCCTCCCGCCATGCAGCCAGGTACAGTAGACGTACATCGCACGATCGCCTGTGCCTCGAACGCGAGCCTCGATCCACCCTTCACCGTCCCACGGTTCGTCAGCATGGCATCCTATCCCCGTTCTTCACTCGTCGTCGCATGTACCTCGTCTCCACCTGTCACCTGCAACCGCACCCGCCAAGAGACACGTCACACACACACCGTGTTGTCAATCGCTCATCACCAAGGTGCTAGCCCACCGGCATCTCACGTAGCATCAGTCGGAAGCAAAGCCTTGTCTGTTCACGTAACCATCCTTAACACCGACAGTATATACATGAATTAATGTACCAAAAGCCGTGACCACGCAGCACTCACACAAGGAAAAGAAAAGGCGAGGCAGACGACAGTGAGGCTGAGACTGAACCTGAAACCGACCTCACAACGATATGCTATCCAATCCAAAGGATGGCATGGCACCAGCAGCAGCAGCAGCAGCAACAGGGATATCTACCTGCTGCGGGCGCGCACTGCCCACCACTGCCAGCCACACCCACGCCCACATCGGATCGAAGGCAAGCCACGAAATCAACGGGGAACCCTTTCCCCTGCACCAATCGCCAACCTAACCGATCGATCGATCAATCGGTCAAATCGTCACTGTCACTTCGGAAGGCGGTCGCTCTCGACGCCGGCCGGTCGAGCAGTCTTTCGCCTTTGTTAGGTGACGCTGCTGATGATCCTCTGGACCTGGAGAGTTTTGAGCGTCGTCGATCAGCAATAATGCATGTGCCTGGCCTCGATTGATCCTGCACTTTGCATTGTGTGAGGTTGCTCACTTGCTCTTGCTGCTGCTGCAGCGATGATACCCTTTATTTTGCTGGCCAGCGTATATATCTTGGAGCCATTCGTCAGGTCAGATACCAAGGTCACCGTTGATTCTGCGGCACTCAAAGGCGGCCCTCCCGGCGGGCGCAGCAACGACGCTGAAACTGACAGTGCAGCCGCCGCGTGGACTTCTTCCACCCCCATGTTTGAATCCATTAGCTAGCTAATAGATCACGGCTAAATATTAGGTCCTACTAGCTAGTTTGTTCTAATTAGTGAAATAGTTGTTGTTCTCAAATAACAATTAGCTAAACTATTAGTTGGCATGTTTAGATCAAATGAAATAACTATTAGCATCTAACTATTAGTATCTCTTAACATGATTCGTTCTTGTAGTCTCTTTAGTTTCAGAGTTTGTAGATAGCTTAGGTTCACAGACGTCGCTACTACACCGGGCACCTGAGGCTGAGAGTTCAGGCAGAGCAGACACAGGTCCTCACAAATATGGCAGAGTATTCAGCTACAAAAAAAAGGAGGAAAAGCTTGCAGCTGATGGATCGGAACCATAATTAATACGCAACGAGACAGTAGGGTAGTAAGGATCAAGCGTCGTTGGTGATGTAGTCATGTAAGCCAAATAAATCCGACCGATTATTCATTTGTTTTTCTTTATAGCTTCCAATGGAGGGAAGGCAAGAAAAGATCTACCTCTTGTTATTGCTCTAGTAGTTGTCGGGGCGCCGTCAGGCTAGCATCCAAATCCAATGCAAGAAACAGAGTGGCTGCTCACGCTAACGGATTGGTATGGTGGTGGTACCTTTGCTTAGGATGCAATGCAAAATCTTAAGGTGACTTCAGCAGCTGGGCGCGAGTGCTTCTTAATTGTACTGTTAATTTAGAACCACACGATTCGCGCTACCCATCATTTTCTTTACGAGTAATATATATATTCTGCGGTTAGCTATAAAATAAGTATGTTATGTAGCCACTTTAAGTTATGATAATTAGTATGTTGATTTTTAATGTTATAATAACTGTTTATTATATGATTTACGATAACGTTATGGTAAATATTATGGTAAATATTCTTATATATTATAATAATATTACTATTATAAATATATATTCACTTTATTATAAATTAGTACATATAATTATTGTAAATAAATATGATTGTAGAATAACTTATTCTGTAGCTAACTATTCAATATGGTCTATCTATATAAAGATTGCAAAGCTACAAGATCGGCAAAACTTTATCCTTAAAAGTTGGCACATGACATCGACATTCAATCCGAAAAAAAAAACTAATAGTACTGCTACATGGTCATCGAATTTGAGCTTGCAAACTAGTACGTACTATATACACAGACAAACGCCACTATCAGATGCCTGCACCACCAACTACATGCCTGCCTGCTGCCCATAAGGCCATAACTAACCAAAGCGTAGCCGAGGCGCGAGCTGACACCAACACAGCGGTGATAAGGACAGGCACAGCAGCACACGAGAAACCAACAAAGCTAACAACTCTGAAATGCGTGCGTTTCACAAATTAATTAAAGGGTACTGGGTAATATATACTCTCTCCGTATCATAATTAGATGACGTTTTGGACAAGCTTTGGGTCAAACATTAGGAATATAAATCATCAATAATTTTTAAGTTGTTGAGATTCCAAAAGTAAAAATTATATAAATAAATTTGTCTTGAAAAATATTTTCATAAAAATATACATATATTATTATTTTATAAATATTTTTATAAAAATAAGAGGTCAAAGTTATGTTTGAGAGACCGTATCGTTATAAAAAACGTCATCTAATTAGAATACGGAGGGGGTATATATATATATAAAGGGAGAGCAAACACTTGCCAAATTAGTTTCAGTTCCCATGAGAATCTGCGCCTCTTCCAAATATAAAAGTCAACATGATGGAAGCAGCCGCAATCATTATCTCTTTTGTGTAAAGTAGAATCACACAATTTTTTCCCATTAAAGTTTGCTCGAAACGTAATTTTTGATAAAACACAGGACTTCTCTGATGTTAACTGTTCCAATTTTTGGTAGATAGAAATGATGCGAATGCATGAAAGAAAAACAGAGAAAGGTCCCTGTTCATACAGACGTGTTCGTTTTGTAGTCTAAATGTCTATCACGATAGCATTGCATACTCCCTCAGTTTCCAAAGATAGATGTTTTAATTAGGTTTTTCATAATTTAATGATGAATTTAATAAAATAAAACTAATTATGTGTGGTTAACGTTGCTATGTTTTTTTATAGTTTAATGGGGCCTATTCAGTTTTTTATCATCAGAATCTTGGTTGTGAATGTGATTTTGATAATGTTAGATGCATTATAAATTATACTAATCCACTCTGTTTGTGTCCATAAATAATTATAGTTCTGGATTATTGTCCATTGACCTAATCTCCTATTAATATCTTTGAGGTGAATTATAGCATTATAAGAATCTATTAATTTTTTGGATTGTTATAGTACATCTCATAATTTTTGGGTGTTTAGGTTACCTAGATATTATTTTAGCTTATTACTATAATTCAGAGGTGCTCCAAATGCTCTCTAAGTGTAGTACCTCAATCTTACATGAATAAAACGACATTACAAAGTTTAATGTACAGTAGAGACTTATCAATAAGTTTCAAAAGCTTATTTTGTAACTTTATACTTGTAAATTTGCATCGACTTTCCATTCCAAAAAAAAAAACTAATAGCACAACTACATGGTCATGAAATTTTCAGCTTGCAACTATATGTAACAAAAAAAAATGCCAATATATAAAGGCTCTACGCCACCAAGATTTGCTATTTCAGCATTTCAGATGTGCTTACAAAGATAAGTTATGTGTTCGTTCATAAGGGGCTGAGTAAGAGCAGCCAACCAAACCAAGTTAAGAAATCTCATATACCCCTCACAATATAGGAGAAAAAAAGATTCGCTAAATTTCAGTTGCCATGAGAACCTTCGCTTCTTCAAATGTATATTCAGCATGACGAAAGCAGCAGCCACAATAATTTGTTTCTCCCATTTTTGTTTTATGCCAGTGGTTTTGGTCCATATAAACTCTGCTCTGCAAATGGAGCAGCTCCACAAAAAACTGGAGTTTGTGGAGTACTCTTTAGGTATTTTTTCTGGAGCTGTGTACGTGGAGCTAAAACTGTTTGACTAAAAAACGTGGAGCAAAACTAAAAAAACGTGGAGCGAAGCAGTCCCAATCAGCCCCTAAGTATGCTTGAATTTTTCTTGACTTTCTTCCATAATTAAATAGACCTGATATTGACCTCCGCAATGAACACATGTCCCAATTATTTGCACATAGAAATTATACGTAGCCAAAACAGAGGGAAAGACCTCTGCTCATACAGACATATTCATTATTTATAGTCAAAATTGTACCGCTATAACGATACTTTCAGCCAGGTAGCTAAGGTGGAAACTCTCTTTACTCTATCATAGTTCGTTTCAATTTTGCATATACTTTTTTGTCATGGTACCTCGATGTCACATGAGGACACAAAAGAGGTTTAAGATTTGTAGGACCAAAAATGAATCACTGAACTATATATCATGAAAAGTATGACAAGTTAGAGAAAAAAAGTAGACAACTCTTCGCTAGGAGGAAAATAGATTTACCTATCTAGAGTCAAAATTGCATTGGATTTGACATTATTAGGGTCCTTTTTAGCAAAATCCAAAATCTCAACTATTTTGGATTCCAAAATACAGAATGCAAAATATTTAAGTTGACTGTTTAGTTCTAACTAAAGTTGGGCTTATTTTGGATTCCGATGAAGATTGTAAGGGTGACATAAACTATGGGCCTGTTTGGTTTAACCCACTAAAGTTTAGTGGTTCCTAAAGTTTAGTGTCCCCTAAAGTTTAGTGGCCTCTTGTTTGGTTCCATCCACAAAAGCACATGTCACATGTACACTTTAGTCACTTTTAACTACTCTTTTGTGACTAAAAGTCACTAAACTTTAGTGGCCCCTAAACTTTAGTCAAGGTGTTTGGCATTTTAGGGACTAAAGTGACTAAAATTTAGTCACTAAACTTTAGTGACCCCTAACCAAACATGCCCTATAATGTAAAGTTTGATTTATTTTGATCTCTTGAGTCCAAAATCCAAAATGAAGAATGGATCACTTTTTCCCAAAAATTTTGGGTGGTGTTTAGTTCTATTTTACAAAATGATGAGCCAAAACCCAAAATATTTTAGATTTCATAGGGAACTAAACAGGCCTAGATTGTTTTTCTTACCTATATACAGGAGAGAAAAATTCATTTGGATAAAATGGGTTCCCCTTTGGTTAAAGATGGGGCTGTACATAGAACATTTATTTCCAACTTGAAAGTATATATATACACGATTTGGCCTTCTTTATTGAGAACTTAATTGGTACATATTCCATAATTGTCACGCCATGAAAACACCCCCAGCATTAATTTAAATCTAGAAACAGACGCAGCTAGCTAGCTAGCCCAGTACACCATCCAGCAAAGGGACGGGCACCGTATGATCCCGTATCCCCCTGCGTCTCCAGCCAAGATCATGCCAGTTACAGCTTACAAGTGGCCACGACAAAGACAGGCAGAAAATGAGCACAAAGCCACCGTGCTCGTGCAGTGCATCCATACGAACGAGCGAGCAAGAGCATTTGGACCAAACAGCCTTTTCGGCAACTGATGATGAATCGCGTCGCGCGCAGAAATCCCCGTCCTGCCCCCCGACCACCACCACCACCACCAGCCACCTCGCGGCCGCGCAAGTCAAACCGCGCACGCTATAGGTAGCGCCATCCGCGACCCGCAGGCCGGCAGTCCGCAGCGCAGGCGGGGTCGGTCGTCGGCATCGACTTGGCCTTCGGGGCGGACAGGCGGAGCAGTGATATACCAAACCCAGTCCGCGAAACAAACCAGTCGCCGCCCTCCCTCCCTCCCTCCTCCTTCTCCTTCCCTCGCAGGCACGCAGCTCGCGCGCGTGGCATTGCGTTTGCGCGGCCGGCCTGCGGGCTTCTTCTCTTTCTTTCCCACGATCGATCAAACCAGCTCCTCTCCTACCGCTCGCGTCGCGATCACCACCGTACCCCGGCCGCCGCGACATGGCCGCCACGCCGCCAGTGACGTCGTCGCCCGGTCCACCACCGGAGGAGAAGGCGGACGAGTTGAGCGAGCCGCACCAGCGGCGGGTTCCCAACGGGTACGTCACGATCGTGGTCCCCAACGACGGCCACGTGTTATTGCCCGCCTCCTCCTCTCCTCCTCATGACGCCCACGCCGGCCAAGAGGAGGAGGACGACGAGGAGGAGGAGGAGCGGCCGCCGCGGGCGACGTCCTCGCTGTGGCGCCCGGCGGTGGCGGTGCTGGCGCTCGCGGCGCTGGCAGTGGCAGTGGCGGCCTATGTTTGCCTGTACGCGGGCGGGGACGCCGCCGCGGCCTGGCGGCTCTTGGAGGCGCGGGAGGAGGAGGACGGCGGCGACGGGGACACCGGCGGCCGCAGGTCCTTCCTGCTGCCGCTCTACCCGAAGCCACGCCGCGGCGGGGCCAGCGGCGGCGCCTGGCAGCAGAATTCCACGTTGCTATTCCCGCCGCTCACCGCCGGTAACCTCTTCCCGGAAGGGTGCGTACGTTCAGCCTCTGCAATAATTCGCTTCCGTAGTTCTGCTTCTGCCCAACAGTAACTGTTCTTCCATCTGCTGTTACATTCTCTCGAACAAACTTGTTGGTTCCTTGAATCCTTGTTGTTGCTTTCTGTGCGGAAATGTCTGCGCTCTATCTAGTTCCATGCGGCTCCTGTAGTCTTGTACTATATGCCTTTGGTCCTTGGGTTTATCGGCACTCGTTCGCGGACACTCCTGGACAGTTTTGTGGGCTCCTATTTGCTGACACTTTTTCCTCAATTTTCGGTGATTTTTTATTCGCCGCCTCATAATTACGCGCATTTCTGTTCACTTTCACATGATTTTGAGTTTATTTTAATGTCTCCTTAGCTATTCAGTTGGCTATACCGTGTTTCAGGGGGCTCCACCAAGAGAAATTGGTTATTATAGGACTCTAAACGTTGGGTTTTTCTATAATAGGACTCCTAACGTTTGATTCTCTCTTATAGGACTCCAAACAATTACAATAAGCTCTAATGACATTTTAGGCTATTTTGATCTCTTTTAACATCTAAATACACATTTTAATACATGTATTTGTTCCTCCCGGAGAAGCCGACGAACGCGGCGTCCTTGACGAGCTCCTCGAGGTCGAGCGGCGCAGATAAAGAAAAAATGTCGTCGGCCGCCTTCGGCTTCTCGTGGAACCGTACCGCAGCTCGAACTCGCCGGAGAAGGTTGCGGTGGATATCGGCGTGGCGAGCGCGAGCACGGGCGCCTTGTCCGCATCGCCGCCGCCGCTGCAGTCGTGCGGGGACAACCACTTTGCGCACATGTACTCGTGCTTGCGCCACAGCAGGAAGTAGAGCTCGCTCTTCCGCAGGCTCTGCCGCGTGCCTCCGCCACGATCTGGCCCAGCCACGACGGGATGCCCACGAACAGCCGCGGCAGCACCTGCAGCGCCGCGCAGTACGCCCAGCTCCACCACGAGGCGGCCGCCGGACACGGACCCGGACCCGGACTCCAACACCACGTCGATGTACTCGTGCTCGCCGGACGGGAGGGAGGGCTTCTTCTCCCACCGCGACGTGCACACTGCCGCGTCGTACCCGAGCGCGAGGAGCCCATCCGCCACGGCGCGCTGGACGTCCGCCTTCTTCTGGCCGAAGCCAGAGCCGGAGCCGTTGTCCTTGCCGCAGCGCTCCACGATCCGCGACGCGTCCGCGAGGAGGTTCCGCTCCGTCGTGGTGGCGCACTGCACCAGGCCCTGCGAGAAGAAAGAATGGAAAGGGAGGAAAGAAGAAAAAAATTGAAAATAATTCTGGACCATTTCGACGGCGAGCGACTTCGGAGGAGCCGACAAGAACCGAATACATGTATTTAGATGTGTATTTAGATGTTAAAAGAAATTAAAATGGCCTAAAATGTTATTATGGTTTATTGTAATTGTTTAGAGTTCTATTAGAGAGAATCAAACATTAGGAGTCCTATTATAGAGAAAACCCAACGTTTGGAGTCCTATAATAACTAATTTCTCCTCCACCAGCTATTACAACCAGTAATCGCTCTGCTGTTTGTTTTCGGGAGTAGTTGGAACTATCATTTCTTTTATTTTAGTGCTGTTGCAGAGTTTGTACTCTAGTAGTAGTTGGTTCCTTCACACAGAGTTGGAAGTTTGACCATCATACAGAACCATAACTCTTTCAATCATTTGGGATGGGATTTCATTCAGTAGGGTCTACTCTCTCTCAAAGTTGTCTAGTATACTCACATATACAACTGTCCTTAAATTTTGTGTTAACAGTGCACTTTCGAATAAAATTAGAGCGACGATACTGCTTTGCTGGCTTTGAAGTCAACACTCTTTGCCAACAAACGGGCATATATATAATAATAACTATTTGATGATTTAGATCGTCTTCTCTTGTTTATACACTTCAAACTGTGGGTAGGCCCTGACCACCGCTGTTGTCGCGCATTGTTTTTCCTTCTAAATGTTGTTAACGCCCTTACCCTTGCAGGATGTACTACACTACTGTCTCTTTGGGCAATCCTCCAAGGCCGTATTTTCTTGATGTTGATACTGGGAGCCATACAGCATGGATACAGTGCGACGTGCCATGCACAAGCTGTGCAAAGGTACACACCATTTCAGCTACATGCTCCGTTTTACTACAATGTTGTTGCATGATGATCGTAATTTGTGGTAACATCCATGTGTCCTGGTGGTTGAGGGGCTGAACTGAAGTCATGGGATCAAAGTCCCCATTTGAAGCTCTTCTTTCTTTTTCATGATTAGCTCGATTGCCACAAGTTCTTCACTGGATTCTGTAATAAACATTTGTTCAATGTTGTTACAGGGACCTCACCCTTTATATAGGCCCGTACGGACGAATCTAGTTCTTTCCAGTGATCCACTTTGTGAACGAGTCCAACATGACAACCCAAATCAGTGTGACTATGATATCAGTTATGCTGATGGAAGCTCCTCTATGGGCGTTTATGTAAGTGATAATATGCAGTTCATCAGTGAAGATGGTGGAAGAGAAAATGCAGACATTATGTTTGGGTATGAGTCAACCTTCCAATAACTAATGATATTATCATGACATGTATAATAATGATGTCTGTTAGCACATTGTCTATGAAACTAACTGCCATTTGTCTATCATATACAGGTGTGGATACGATCAGCAAGGAATTCTTTTAAACAGACTAGAAAATACTGATGGAGTTCTCGGCCTGAGCAACCAGGCACTAAGCCTTCCTACACAGTTAGCCAGCCGAGGTATTATTTCCAATGTTTTTGGTCACTGTATGACGAGAGATCCAAGTGGTGGTGGTTATTTGGTTCTTGGTGATGATTACCTTCCTAGATGGGGAATGACTTGGGTCCCTATCCGAGATGGTCCAGCAGAGTAAGTTGCCTCTGTCTTATGAAAAATTATTTCAGTTCGTGTGGCTATCATTCTTTCCTTGGATGTCATGCACCATTTTTAGCCAATGCGATATGTTGTGTTTGCAACATATCCTCCACAATCTTACTATTTCTTGTCACTCTCGAGACCCAATGCATAAAAGGGAAAAGATTTCCCAACTGTTTTTCTATAGGTCTTTACTCTCTCCATAATATTATCACACTGATGCTACAAGTTTGGTGATTTTTATTCACTATTCATAGTAATCACCGTCACCATACGATTCAGGAAATGCCATGAAACTGACTTGCATCATATGTCTCTACTAAATAAAGTCACCGATATTTAGTTGCAAAAAAACAGGTGGAAGAAGTGAAGAAATGCCTTTTTTAATTTGCCTGAGCACACTAGCCGACTACCACAAGTTCGTACAGTGTGCCACAAACTCTTCTACGTGGCGTATATATATGTGAAACAAAATTGTATATGAACACACTGTTATATAAACTTTACGTGATGAAAGTTAGGTCATAAAACTGAAACTTTCTCTTTCTTCCGAGCTTCAGTGATATACGCAGAGCCCGAGTCCAGCAAGTAAACTACGGGGATCAGCAGCTCAATGTGCAAGGGAAGTTGACTCAAGTGATCTTTGACACTGGGTCCACATATACATATTTCCCAAATGAGGCGCTTATAAAATTGATATCTTCGGTGAGTGTCAATTCTTCGATAGATGTAATCACAAAACAGGTCAATGCTTATGTTTTCTTTTAATTTAACAGCTGCAGGCTGCATCCCCACGATTTGTACAAGATGATTCGGACAAAACACTTCCTTTCTGCATGAAAGCTGATTTTCCAGTGAGGTAACATGATCGAATTAAATTTCTTAATTGAATATGTCTTTTTTGCTAAATTGACATGCATTGTTTCAGATCTGTGGATGATGTGAAACATTTTTTCAAGACCTTGAGTCTGCATTTCGAGAAACGATTTTTCTTCTCCAGAACCTTCTACATTCGTCCTGAAGATTACTTGATCATCAGTGTAGGTTCCCATGTGATGTTTCTTACATATGATTAACACTGTATACTCCATTTCCTATTTGAAATACAGTAGTACACCTACAATATCTTGGTTTTCCTGGGATTCATTTCAGGATAAGGGCAATGTGTGCCTGGGGGTGCTCGATGGAACAGCGATCGGTTATGATTCAGTAATAATAGTCGGAGGTATTCAGTGGTCATTGTCTTGACAATTTTCGATTGCCCAACCTATTCCTGCTAAATTTATCCTTATCTCGTGTTTGTTGCAGATGTTTCTCTTCGTGGAAAATTGATTGCTTATGATAATGATGAGAATGAGGTCGGGTGGATTGATTCAGACTGCAGCAACCCTCGCAGACAAAGCAGAATTCCTTCCTTCCTGCGACGAGCGTTGCACAACCAACTTCTGTAAATACTAGAAAGATGCTACTGTGAGATCGGCTGACCATGCTTGTTCTTACAGACGTGCAATCCTGCGTCTGAATTCTGAAACTGCCTTGGAACCCTCCTCTTCTTTGGCCATAATCGTGTGGAGGAATGTAACTACAAGATAGATAAACGGTTACAATGACAGTAAAAAAAAACAGTTACAAGACGGGCAAATAGAAAGGAAAGGTAGATAAGCATAGCTAGTATATTGTACTTTGTATTCCCGCTGCGTGTATATAGTCAAAAGAAGCAGTCATGTTTGCTATGTTGTCGAGATCTCACTTTGTAAGATTAAAGTGAGGACGCATAATCTATAGCAGTTGTGGTATCTCATTTTTGGAAAAGTTGGCAGGAGCACTGCCTTGTCATATAGGTTGGGACACTTGTCAGCAGTTTTCTGGTCGATGAAATATTATGATACAACTCTCATCAATATATACATTAAAGACAACCGAAACTAACAAAGAACAAGAAATCACAGTGATGCAAAAACTAAGATCAAATTTTCTGGTGAGTGCAAAAAAGAATGAAAAACAAGCAATTCACAAAATATACTTTGAACCCTCTTCATGCAACATACATCCGTGCAATCAGCCAGGTGTAACATTATTTACAAGACGTTGAAAACGCAATACAAAAGATGCAGAGATCAGCATTTTACTATACTGATGATTTCTGTGGCTGTAAACTGAACTCCAGCAATACAGCATGCAATCATCTGATTGCACATTCACAAGTTTAGTGTACATTCCGTACCCCCAAATTAGTTTTAAAAAGGGAAACTGGATGCCAAAACAGGATTGCATGGTCATCTGAAACTGAAGCCTTGCAGGTTGTCATCAGTGTCAACTCTAGAAACCTACCAATTTGCGTATTTTATCGAAAAACCTAACATCATTTGTGCTAACTGCAGTAGGCTCCTCCACAGGATCCTTAAAGTTAGCATTCTCACTCAACTCTTCAAATGCATTAACAACATTCTGTAGTCTGGCAACAAATTCAATCAGAAGTGATGCAAATGTAGCCAAGGACAAGACACTTGCACTTTCATATGTTTGGGAATCCTCATCTTCAAGTGGTATTTGGATGGAATGATCTACGAGCAGGCCAAGACAGTAATGGCTTAAAACCGTCAATTGTTGATGCTGAATCAAATCTGCTAAGAAATGAATTTGCAAGAAAGCTCTTTGACTGATGCATTAAAGTTTGATCAACCATGGTAGGTTCCACCCCGGCATTGTTGTTTTCTTTGGATTTCTTTTCTTTTTCCACAGCACTGGTGCCATCATTTTTGTTTTCCTTTTCCACAGCATGAGCACCATTTAAAACTTCTTTGATTCCTTGAGCTTGCTTGCTAGCATCCCATCTCTCAGTGTTCACCAGAAGATATGACTTCTCATCAATCTTTTTTTGCAACTCTTCAGCTGCCATGTGAACTTCGAACAGAATACCTGAAGAACTCAGCTTCGTCATTGTCTTAACTCTGCTTCCAAGCTCGCGCAAAACTTTAGCTCCTTCCTGTCCCACTTTTTGAATCTCTGCAGCAAATACCCTTCTGCTTTCTGGTGGTGCCTAATGTCCATAATATATTTGTTTAGAAAAAAGATGCAGTCTCGACAGTTTGTTGTTGACATTAAATGGACAAACCTGAATTTCTGAAAGAATGCAACCATGTAATGCCATGACTGCAAAGGAACAGTGCCTCAATGCTCCACTAACTTTGGTGAAACTCCTCCAAGGATAGTTCATTGTTTTGTAAGGGCCATGGGGTGGCTCCCATATAGCAAAACCAATCTGAAAACACACTAGAAATTACCTAATCAAAATTCACCAATATACATATGGCAGACTGTTGATTGTTGAGTATAGAACAAGCACAAACCAGGGTTTCTTCCTGTGCTGATGCCTCAACAGCTGCCCTGTACCCACTATATAGAGGATCATCAGATGCTTGATACACAAGTATTTTTGAAGGAATCCTTTCATATTCCATGCATCTCAGATATCCATCAACGCAACCTAGAGAAAATGTCCAATGAACAGTATCAAGCATATAAGAACTTGATGTCATTACTTTGGCAGACTTGGCAAGAAATAAACAAATCAGATGCATATATAATCAATTGCCAGTTGACCAAGGACACGAAAAAACATATTTTAACTTTTTCCAGCATTGAAAATACTCTGAATTTTAAGCAGAATGCAAGGTCATACCTTCCAAGGATTTTGCAACACCAGTGAAATTCTTTGCTATCAAGTTGTGCAAATCCTCTCCTGCCCAGATCGGGTATATGCCTATATTGATTCCAAGACTGACAGCAGCACCAATAGCAATCAATATAAATCTGCTTGTAGCTGTATCAGTGAATTTCCCAGTGTTGTACCCAGAGACCATAACATAACAGAATGTCAATAAGAACACACGGAATCCATACTCATACGGCTTCATCTTCGGATGCAGCTTTGTCAAGGTTGTGAAAAAGGCTACCAATATAAATAAGGAAAATTGCACTTTAGATATATTCTAAAGCCCTGTTGAGAAAAAAAAAAATGATTGCTCTCAGAATGTAATTGCTCACCAACAATAAGGATGCTTGTTATAAGAATCACTTCCTCCAGTTTTCCCAGATGTTTGGACAGTTCTGCAACTGCTAGAGCAAAAGCTCCTGCAGTTAGTGTCCCCAATCCCCGATTAAACCCTTTGCTTAACGTTGCACCTGCATCAACACTGATTCAAATCAATTACAGAATACGAACAGATAAGCCACTGGACTTATCTTCTCCAAGTTCAAAATTTTCCGACTAAGTGTACAAGTAGTAGTATTAAGTAAAAAATGATAAAGAAAAAAGCAAGCAAGCACCTTAATAGACCAGTGACAAAAACGAAATGTATAAACAAGAACAGCTTCCTTAGTGTCAAATAAAAAATCTTCCATCATAGTTAATCAGAGGTATACTTTTAAGTACCAAGTACTAAATGAAGCAGTTCTCTATGTTTTTTTTTTCAACTTTCTGCATCACAGAAACAATACCTACAACATTTAACAACCAATATTACCTTTTCTTCCAAATTTTATTTCTTTAGTCCATTTGAGTAGCCATTATTCTCTGAGCTCTTACATTAGACCTACACAATAGGGTTTCCAAATAATTTTGATGATACCCATACTTTAATTACCAATTGTGACTGGATTAAATTTTAAGGTATGATAGTTTGGACTTTGAAGATGTCTCAAGAAGCATCTGGCCTAAATTTTAAGAAGTTGTAGTCCATCACCATTATAAATATAGTTTTAAAGCAACACATCCCACCTCCCTACCCACTACACACAGGTTTGAAATAAAATATGGCATCCAACAGCATAAACTACGCAAGCACCATTTTTTAATCCATCTACCACCCGTCTTCAGCAATGTCAAAAGCTGCTGTATCACCGGGTCTTCGACAATGCCAAATGCAGGGGGCCACGTTAACTGAAGACGAGTTATCCTGTCTCTGCATGGAACAACTGATTCACTCGGTTACCTAAAAGTGGACCTGTGTCGTACATTGCTTGGAGTACAAAGCTAACATCTCTAGAATCATTGCCCAAAAGAAGAGATCTCGTAATAACATTCTTAAGCTGGCAGGCCCGAGTGATTTGAATGCAACGGGAGTTGCTGATCTGCAGATCAGATGAAAATTGGACGGAACTGTTTATTCACCACTTCGATTCAACACTTTGTATATGGCCATGCTCCAAGAACTGATGCGTCGGAACAGAGACAAGGGCAGGTCAGCACAAAGATCCCAACAGAAGATGTAGGCACGCAAGAGATTTGACAAACGAAGGAATTTCAATCAAGACTGAACAGTAGAGGAACCGACCATGCCAAAGATGACACCTTGAATTGAACGCAAGTAAACCCAGAAAAGTAAAGGGCGGGCGCGCACCGATGCTGAACTCGAAGACGACGACGACGGTGAGGATTGCCCAGACGGAGTGGCTGACGATGTCGCGCGGCTCCCGGAGGAAGACGAGCAGCGAGATGAGCGCGAGCGCGAGCGCAACCTTCCCCGCGAACACGGGCTTCCTTGGGTCGGCCCGCGCGAACGCCCACAGCTCAGCCACCGCGCCGCACGCCGCCCCCCACCAGCGGGCCACAGCGCCGCCAGCCCGGCGGAGCAGGCCCTCCTTGGGCCGCTGCTCCTCGTCCCCGGCGACGCCAGGCTGGGAGGTGGTCGGCAGGGTCCAGGACGAGGAGAGCAGCGGGACCGCCGCCCCGCGCTGCTCCTCCAGCGTCGACCACAGCGACCCCAGCCGCGCTGGCGGTGCCGGTGTTGGCGTTGGCGGCCGCGCGGCCGGGCCCACAGCCATGGAAGCGGTCGGCGGAAGGTCTACGGTTATGGGGGGATGGATCGGCCTTCGGCCGGTGCGGCCTGCAGGCGATCCGGGTTCCGGGAGCGAATCGCACTGGCCTGTTGTTTGCTCTGGGCGCTCGGGTTTGGCTGGTGGCTGCCCTGTCGTGTCCGGGAGGGAGGATGTGCAGTGTGCAGAGAAGAGAAGAAACAGGAGTGCAGTGCGCTGCTCTTTCTGCTTATCGTGCCTGCGACACCGCGGCTGTTTGTACAATACGGAGTAGTACTTTGTAGACGACGAGATCTGCTTGCTTCCGTATGACGGCGACGGTTTCTGCAGTTCTGTGGGCTGTGTGTGGCCTCTGCGGCCGTCAGACCCCCGGTATGTTTTCTTCCCGTTGCAGTTTCTGGGCTTGGGCTCTTTGATTTCTTGGAAATCTGGAAATAATATGGCCCATCTCATTTGGTTTTGCAGACCGATGGGATGACTCTCATTTTGGAATACTAGGTGGATACCCCGCGCCTTGCTGCGGGTATTCCAGAGTCATGACGGGCCACGGGCCAACCACAGTGGCTGGGGGAGTGATTGATCTTTGGTGTAGCCTCGTTAGAGGGTCATCGTAAACCTTAATGGTTTCGAAGCATTTCGTCCGAGGTCTAACTCAACCGAACTCTCTCCTCTTAATATACCGGAGGGGCATCTCCCCTACCAGGAGTTCTAAAAGTTCTGTGTATGGATCATTCAGGTGTTTTGAAGGGCCTGAGGAAATCCATGTGATATGCACTATTGCCACGTTTTTCTCAGAAACACTGGTTTCGGGTATTCCAAAGCCACGGCGGGCCACGGGCCAACTACGGCAGCCGGGGGAGTCACTGGTTTTCGGTGGAGCCTAGTTAGAGGGTCCTCGTAAACCTTAGTGTTTTTGAAGCCTTTCACCCCGAGGTTTCACTCAAACGAACCCTCTTCCCGTAATATACCCGAGGGGCATCTCCCCTCCCAAGAGTCTGGGTAGTTTTGTGTATGGTTCCTTGAGGTGTTTTGGAAGACCTCACAAAATCCATGTGATATGCAGTTTTACCACATTTTTGCTCAGAAACACGGGTTTGTCCTCGTAAACCTTAGTGTTTTTGAAGTCTTTCACCCCGAGGTTTCACTCAAACGAACCCTCTTCCCATAATATATCCGAGGGGCATCTCCCCTCCCAAGAGTTCGGGTAGTTTTGTGTATGGTTCCTTGAGGCGTTTTGGAAGACCTCACAAAATCCATGTGATATGCAGTTTTACCACATTTTTGCTCAGAAATACGGGTTTCGCCCATGGAGACGCATGAGAGAGTTATCGAAATATATTCATGTGGGGTCTTGTTTTAAAGAGTTTCTTGCGAGAAACACCATGGTGCAATTGGATTTTAATTATGATACTTGGTTTAGGTGCTATGGCTTTTTTTATATTTCAAAATGAAATAGCTAGTGGGGAGATAAATGAGGGTTAGTGGGCTGATGACATCACCTGATGTAAGATGACATTATTTTTAACAAATCCTCGAATCTGATTAGAGAGGACCCTCTAAGTAGGTCTTAGCAATATAGGAGTAGTAGATTCACCGGGGTTTTTTTATACTCCATATAAGAATAAGAATATATGAAGTGAGCATTGTTACTACTGGTTGTAATTTAGCATTGTTGCTACTGTTTTTTTGAAACATTGTTGCTACTACATAGTACTTGCTTGAACGAGTAGTAGCAGAGCCCGTTTGCATCTACATTGTACTCTATCCGTCCCATAAAAAAATATTCTCACTTATCCAAAGTCAAACATAAATAACTTAAATCAAATATATATATATATATATATATTACATAATTAGTAATATTAGATAGGTCGTTAAATATATTTCATAATAAATTTATTTAAATATATAAATATTATTAATATTTTCTAAAAGTCTAATCGAATTTAAGAAAATTTTATCGGCACACGTCTTTTTTATAGGATGGAGGGAGTATTTACTCCCTTTTTCTTAAAAAATTATACCACCATCTATCCCAAATTATAGATTGTTTTGTTTTTTCTAAGTAATCTAGTTTTGTTATATACGTAGATACTCCCTCTGTCCCAATTTAATTGTCGTTTTTAATGTTCGTGTCACATATTTGACTTGATTTATATAAAATATATACACCATTTATACATTCAAATAGTTTTGTTAAAAACTAGACTTAAAAATCACTAATTATGTAGCATAAGTATTAATATATTTTAATATATATTTAATCAGAATTATTTCTTAGGAAACGAGAACAATAGTTAATTTGAGACGGAGGAAGTATATAATATGTTTAGATATATAATAAAAGTTAAGTATCTATAAAAGTCAAAATAATCTACAAATTAGAATGGACGGGGTGGAGTGTAATTCTACTTTCGTTCTGAATTAAACAGTCTCGGCATCTCTCTACCGTAGTGGTCACTGGGTCGGCCGTGGCTGCTCGTCCTAGTCAAAAACACCCTAAAACCAGTCTTCTCTGTCTTGCTATGTTGCTATATGGCCAAGAAAGCGAACGAAGCTCACCGGGAGAACAAAGCAGTTATGGATCATCTGAGCATTTGTCGCTCCATTCACCGTTAGACTCACACGTCCTACAATCCATTTGAGGGTGATGAAGGATGATGATAACGGAGCTAGGGGGGAACAACCAGTAGCGGTTTTTTTTTCTGGGCTTGATGGCAAAGGGGAAAGTGAAAAGGTGTTATTTGGTTTGGTTTATGTACTCATCTCGTCTTGTAAAAAAACCATGTGGGCGTAATGGATATTGATATTGGTTAACTTATAAATAAATTCATAAGCACACATAAACGGTGTATATTATACCCTAGAATATTCTAATGTATCGATTTTCATGAGGAATGACTAAGTAAGGATCAAGTTCGTCTAAGGATAACAAATGTTTTGTTGGGGGAGAGAGGATTTTCGTATACTTTATTTGCATAATCTAAATAATTAAGAGTTCCCTAAAATAGATGCTCTGTTTAGGTTTAAGGATTTCTCTTACTTTTAAAGATCTTGTTTACTAGGCTAAACTCGAAAGGCTTTAGTCATCAATTATTGCCCCTATTTCTTGGGCACAATCGAAATCGATGAAAACAATATCTAAAAAAAATGATAAACACGCTAAACTGTCTGAGAAGACCCATATAACTTGACATATCTCACAAAACAGGGCCACAATTAACAAAAACACAAGCTAAACCACATAGTTCACATAATTTAAAGTCTCAAACAGTGATAAAGCATGCAAGAGCACAACAGTTCTTGACAATAACACAAATAAATAATCAAGTTCTAAGTTGACTTGACAAAGAATAGTATATTAGGATTCAAGGCCTTTGAATTAGTAATTACCGATGATAAATTACCGGTTAAATACAGCAATCCTCGAAATCGATCGAAAGAGAACAAAATCGTTTTCACTTTCATTTTCGATTATTTATCATTATCGTTTTCGTTTTTTCATTATTGCTACCGTTTAGGTTTAAAAATTAATAAAACTCGAAAACGATTTCCAAAAATTAGAAATTATCATTTTTATTTATTTTTATTTTTATTTTTATTTTTATTTTTATTCCTAGGACTAGCTAGCTAGCTAGCTATACAGTAGATATACCCCCGCGCAATTGCTAGGACCTTCCCCCTTATTTTGACCAACTTGCATGCATTAATGGCTCTTATGTCCACCATTGTTTTTGACCCTACAGGTGTCATCCTTCCAAGAAATGAGGCCAAAAATGAGTTAAATGAGGGAAAGTGGATAAAAACTAACATTTCTTAGCAATCTCCTTCCAAGAAATGAAGATTAAAACCTTCTCCTTGTATTTTGACAAATGTGGCCCTCCAAAATCACCTCTAATGAAAGGTGGCGACGAGAAACAGTGCTGGTCAAGGAGGAAGAAAGGGTATTTATACAGAATATATCACTAGCGGTTGACTAATGAACTCCCGTCTGTGTAAATGAAGTGATTATAATGAATGTAAAACAACTAACCGTATCTAGGGATTATATTAGCTTGGATTTAGGATTTAGCTAGAGTTTAGAGAGGATTTAGCTAGAGATTATTACCTCGGGTTTAGAGTTTAGCTAGGGTTTAGGGTTTAGCTAGGGATTATTAGCTAGGGTCTAGGGATTATTTAGCTAAGGATTTAGGATTTAGCTAGAGTCTAGGGATTATTTATCTAGGGATTAAAGTAAAAAAACTAAGTAGCATAATTAAAAAAACATAAGTATCACTATTAAAAACACAAAATTCATGAAACTATAGTGCATATAGTGGATGAAATAAATTGAGAAATAAAAAAGCATAATAAAAAACCTAAGTGGAATAATTTAAAAAACTAACAAAAAAACTACACTTCCCTCCATACATAAATTCTCTTTAACACAACATTGATTCATGAAAACAAGTAAATCTATCTAGCATAAAATAAATTAAAAAGCAAACATGAAATGGAGAGAGGGGAGATATTATATAATCAATTTAATCAACCTCACTGGAAGAAACAAAGAAAATAACCTAGGTATTCTTCTCTCACTCATGGTGAAACCCTAGATCCAAAATGTGGCTCAAACTGAGCAAAAATAAGCTAAATAAGACAAAAGGGACATAAACTAATCTTTTTTAGCAATCTCCTTCTAATAAATAAAGATCAAAACCTCCCCCTTGTATTTTGAAAGATCTAGACCTCCAAAATCGCCTCCAATGAAAGGTGGTTGCGAGAACAGTAGCTGGTTAGGAGGAAACTGTGCTAGTCGAGAGGAAGAAGGAATATATATACATGACATACCACAGTGAGTTAAGCCAACCGCCAATGTAAATAGATTTACACAAGTGGTTGATAGCTCTCAACGGGTCCCTTTCCTACCACAGACGCGTGATAACTAAAATCGTCTGTGGTATTTTTTTGAGGCGCCAGCTATGACCTATTTTCTACTAGTAAGCTAGCGCCATCCAGGTGGAAATGATGCAAGCACGGGACTGCAAGGCGTGCTGGGCATGGATCGCAGCCCAGAGCAGCCCAGAGCTCAGATGCGGTGGCCGCGGACGAGACTTGCGCGAAAATTTCCTTCAACAAGGTCGAGAACAGGTAGGTGAGGGACGTGTTGGTCTTGAACAACCCACTTCTCATAATCGATGTTCGGCACCGGATCCCCTTCTTGCCGGTCGTTGCGTCGACGGCTCCATCGATGAGCGCCGCCGGTGGAGCTGCATCTGTCAGGATGTGGTTCCCGAACTGCGCACCCTTGATGGTGGAGGAGACCTGCGCATGCCACATGCATGTTGTAGTTGGCACGAGTCAGCTTCTCCGAGATGGGCGGCAGAAACCCAAAGGCAAAGGACGGGACGGCGGCGGTGGAAGATGTGGTGGCCATGAGGATCAGTTCCGCGAGGAAAGAAAAAAGCTCAATACCATATAAGAAAATAGAAGGGAACCAGATAATCTCCTTGGGTCTCCAGATTTCATGTTATATAGAACCGGCAGATTACAGATTAATCTCTGTAGAGTTGTTACAAGTTGTTACAACAACCTCTCTTCTAACTCTATCCTAACAACGTCGTCCTATACACGGTATGTCTAGGATAAAGATCTACATCATCTAACACGTTAAACTACTGAACACACTAGCTTCCATCATCGGACAACAATAGGAAGGTCATGAATTAAAAACTACTACTAGATCTTCCAAGTTAAAACTACTCGTACGGGGCTAGATACGGGCAAAAGGTCATATAATACCAGAAAATTTCTTCACCTTCTAATGTCATCCTTTTTTCATAAGTAGGTAATAAATAAAAGGGGAAATTGGCTCCTAAACACTTAAAGTGACCACCATTTGCTGTTGGACACTAAAAATTGAGTGATTTACTGGAGGACACTCTGATTTTTGGTAAATTTGCTGGTGGACACCGTGCCTAATAAAGTATTCTAAAAAAATATATATAAAATCATATAAGTGCCCAAAAATTATACTATATAATTTTCTATGCTCTACATGATGAGAACAATATAGTAAAAATGTTGTTTGCACTAAAATAGTCATTTTGGCCCTCTTCATAAATAGACAAAGTTAACCATAGCTAATTATTTTCATATATTTGTAGGACACTAAAAATCTTAGAAAAAACATAGAATGTGTACATCACCAAATCATGACTATGCTAAAAATATTAGCTCAAAATAATAAAGTTTAATATATCAATTAAGCTTGGCAAGAGATAAATCTATAATTAAGTAATGCTAAATATATCATTATAAACTTTATTATTTTGAGCTAATATTTTTTGCATAATCAATATTTGGTGATATACGAATTATATGATTTTTTTCAAGATTTTTGGTGTCCTACAAATATATGAACAAATTAACTACGATTAACTTTGTATATTTATAAAGAGGAGCAAAATGATCATTTTAATACAAAATAATATTTTTACTTTATAGTTCTAAACTTGATTTTATAAAGAGTCTAGAAAATTTTATAGTATAATTTTTTGGTACCTATATGATTTTATATCTATTTTATTAAAATATTTTATTGGGTATGGTGTCTACCAACAAATTTACTAAGAACTAGAGTGTCCTCTAGCAAATCGCTCCATTTTCAGTGTCCAACGGTAAAGGACGGTCACTTTGAGTGTCCAAGAGCCAATAAAAAGAAGTACTGATCCTCAATTACTTGTGGGTAAAGATATATTACACATGTTTGTTTTTGCACTCGAATGTGCAAGCAAGTAAAATCAAGTACAGTAGCGGTAACAAATAAGCGAATAAGTACGTCTTAACGCCCTGCTGGTGTTCTTGCTTTCCCTGTCACGAAATGTTTGGATAATCAAGTCGCGTATGTATCCGGCCTCCATCAAGCAGAACAAAATGCCCAAAAAAAACATATCTCAAGACTCAATGCAAGTAGCATTTAATTACACGTGTGTCTAGAAAGATTCGTGCGCATATATACGTCTCGAATACAGCACATAGATATACAGGCAAATAAACTGAGCAAAATTTAGCTAGCAATATCGATCGAGGGTCATGGCCTGATCTCATGCAATGCAAGCTAGGTTATATTAGGTCGATAAGGCGGCTGAGCATGGTCCTGATGCTGTCCTGGACCGGGAGCACCTCGGCCATCATACCCAGTACCATTTTTCCCATGTTCCTCTGCTGCATGGCGTCGAGCTGCTCCTTGTAGCGCTGGACCTCGCGCTTCAGCTCCGCCACCTCCTTGTTCAGCTTCCTCAGCAGCTTCTTGTCCCGGTTCATGGCCGCCTCGATTGTCCTCACCTGCTCCATGACCCGGCAGTAATAATCGTAGCTACCCCTATTGGCTCCTCCATCCCATGACACTGCCGTCAGTGCCATCTTCTGCGTCCGCGCACGAATACAATAGTCACTAGTGATATATGTTAGTTTTTTTTTGGAACAATATATATATGTTAGTTTGAATATATTCTTCAGTTGTACATATATATGCATGGAAGACCAGGGCTTTTATTATCCAGTTCTAGCTAGATAGCCTGCTGCGATATATATATATATATATATATATATATATATATATATATATATATATATAATAACGTACATCTGGATGACAGGGACCAGGCGGACGAACAACTGTTTAGAGAACTCCCTAGGTCAAAATGGTGATCAGCTTCAAGGATCACCTACCTGATTATCCTCGGGATACATCTGGGTGATCTGATCATGGCGACCAGCAGTAGCAGAAGGCGTCGTCTCTGGCTGAATCCAACCCATCACCACCTCGTAGTGGATCGGGGTCACCCGCACCGTCTTCGACCTCCTGCGCAGATGCATGGAAGAAGGGCCGTCGTCGTTCAGAACTACATCAACGACATATATAGATATATATTGAGAAAAGTACATGCATGTACTCCATATTAGCATTATTAGCCACACATCAGAAGCCAGGATTTATAAGTTCTCTTAGTAAAGTGAAATTCTCCTAATATTTTGGTATTCAAAATTTAGTATAATTTTTTTCTACCATTTTGGTAGTGTAGGTGCTCATCAAACAATCGGTCATACATTAAGTAAGATCAGAAACAAAATGATTTAGAACCTGATGGTGACAGTGTTTTCATCACAGTCTGCTCGATGCAGCAACCCCTGTGCTTAACAATTGTTCTTGTCTTGCTCTTGATCCCTTCCTCTTCCTGGATGAAATGGATCGGATCGATCGATCAGGTGATTAGTAATCAAGATACCTATAAAAAATACTTCTAGAACAATATAACAACTTGGTGATTAAACTACTCATCAACAAAGTAAAAAGCATGAAAATAAGACACTCAAAATAGGAATATATCGGCAGAGAAGAAGAGAAAAACACAAAGACAACTGAAGTTTCCTCACCTCCATGATCACGTACGGCCGGAGCAGCAGAGCAGCTAGCTAGCTATCTTGTTTGGCGCGATCACCTGAGCGCAGAGAGGTACGGTCGCCTTTGGATTTCCAAGCAGACAGCTATAGTAGTAGTGAGTGCTAGTGGATGGAGGATGAGGGACAAGACAACCCTAATGGAGGATTAAAGGAGGAAGGAAATACACGTGCATGCTTTGCAATTGTGCCCCTGCAAAAAGTTGAGTAATAATACATATCCAAGATATATATAAAGATTGGTTTAAGTAACCGTTAGAAAGATATTGTAGCTTGCATACTAAGCATTTAGTAAGATATGAAACAAGATGTGATGTTACAGACTTACAGTACACGCAACATCAATATATAATATAAATACTAAACATATATATGCAAGCAGTGTGTGCAAGTCTATGGTCGTTAAGTTAATCGTTTTCTCAATGAATTTCCTTGTAACTAACACTACGTCAAAACAGAGCTTTCGCAGCGGGCAAAAATAGTTTTTTGCAGCGGGCAAACGCGTCCGCTGCGATGCTAAGGTCACGGTTAATCGTGGCCATCTCGCGGCGGGCACGTTTGCCCGCTGCAGTTAATCTATTTCACGCAGCGGGCACATTAGAAAGCCCGCTGCGGTAAATAGTTTCAAAAAAACAAAAAAAAACAAAAACCCATATGGGCTGCGATCTGGGGCTGGCCGACGAAAACCTAGCGCTGCCGAACCCATCAACGGGCCCACGCCGCGCCGAAGCGAGGCCCCGCCCGCGATGCTGCGACCACGACGGCGCCGCCGCTAGCCCGCGCCGCATACCAGCGGCGCCCGCGCCCGCCTTGCGCCGCCGCGAGCGGTGAGCCCGCGAGCAGGGAGCCCGCGCCCGCGCCCGCCCTGCGCCGCCACTTCCTCGCGCGCCGCCGCGAGCGGGCAGCCCGCGCTCGCGCCCGCCTTGGGCCGCCACGCCGCCGCGAGCCCGCGCGCCGGGGAGCCCGTGCTCGCCCCGCGCCGCCGCGAGCGGGGAGGCTGCGCCCTGTGCCGCCACGCCGCCGCGAGCCCGCGCGCCGGGAAGCCCGCGCCCGCGCCCCGCCCTGCGCTGCCGCGCAGCCGCGAGCGGGGAGCCCACGCCCGCGCCGGCCCTGCGCCGCCGTGAGCGGGGAGCCTGCGCGCCAGCGTCAGCGACCCCGCGCGCCGCCTCGCGACCGCGCGCCTCCTCTGGGCTCCCGCGCCGCTAGAGAGAGAGGGAGAGAGAGAGAGAGGGAGAGAGAGAGGGAGGATGCTGAGACGAAACCCTAAGGGTTTGTTTTATACGTGCTGTGGCTATTGGGCCTCGATCTGGGCCTAATGGGATTAGGCCTTAACCGTGACGGGCTTTATAAGATGCCCGCTGCGATAAATTGATTTACCGCAGCGGGCACATTAAGATATTTACCGCAGCGGACGTCTTAATGTGCCCACCGCAGCGGACAAAAATGCCCGCCACGGTAAATAAAAAAAAGACCGCCACGGGAAAGCCTGGGATTTTTCGTAGCGGGCAAAACAACAGTCCGCCACGAAGGGCTTTTAGGCAACGCTGTGGAAGCTCGATTTTGACGTAGTGTAACACACAGTATCCCTCGGAGAAAACTATAGTACTGCAGCCGTTGACATAATTGGCAGCTGGGTTTGTTGTTTGGTTGGTCTGTCAATACAAAAACATGCTTTTGTCGCATCGGAGTATTGCAGACCGGTTCCGATATGATGTCCCTTGCTTCTATTCTCTATGAAAACGACTTGCAATTAGCTAGATACCTACTTCATTAGACTATCTTTAACAGGTCATGCAAAGCCAGATGCAAACCCAAAATAGGTCGTGAACAGTGTTTAGGTGTTAAAAACAACCTCCAACAGGTGACGCAACTAGAGGAGGTATTTTGGGTACAAGGCGAACCATGACGCTTATTTGTGTGGTCTCTCTCCAAGACTTAAACAACACGTAGGGGGGGGGGTGTCAGGGTGGAGCAGCGAGGGGAGCTTGTGGTGGGAGCCACCGGTCTTGGCTGCCTCACCGGATCTGGAACCGCTGCCCCACCGCCGGTGATGAGCAGAAGCCACGGGGTAGGGTCGTCGGGACCCCGCAAGGCGATTCGGTGGACGACGACGGAGACGTGCTCCGGCCGGGACGACAGCGAGTCACTCCCGTGGATGACGACGGCGAGTAAGGCCACGGCGGGGAGCACTCGATCGGCGCGGCGAGGCAGGTGTGGCCGGCTCAGCTCTCGACGGGGAGAGAGGGAGGCGCTTGGCGCGGAGGAGGTAGGATTTGGCTTCGCTGCTCGAGATTTGGCTTTCCTGTTGTTGGAGAAGGGGTAGTTTTGGGTCCGTGACCCTTTCACTGTAGGTAACCCAAACCATAAATGGGTCTCATATTTGGGTCCTTGGTGTTGGAGATAGTCTTAGGCTGCCAAAAATAGTCAGGCACCTAGATATATGTAACAACGAACATACATCTACCGTCTGCATGCAGACAAGAATGACATGTGTTATACTGTTATATATATATATATATATATATATATATATGACCGCATTCACATAGAAACAGAAATGCTAATTTAATGTGGTTAATTAGTGTTTGTATATATGGTTTAGGAAAACGCGCTTACCATACAAAAGTTAATTAATTAAACTTTCAATGATGTTTATTGCAAATCACGTTAAAACCATGCATGATGTCGTTGTTTTGTCCTTAATCATGTACGTATAACCATCTATATATACTACTATTTGTGAGACATACTAATTGAGATAAACCCTAGAGAACTATTATATATTTAGAGCAGTAAAACATATGCCTTCATCCTGAAGAAAGCTGAGGATGCTCTTATAATAAGCTCCAAGAGATGGACTGCATTGACGTAGGCAAAAAATTGGAACAATTATATTCTAAATTTTGTGGTTAATAATGACGACCGTTTTCTTAAATGAAAACTGAAGTGGTCAATGGCCATTCATCCACCGTACTGGCCTAGAAGAAAACTATTCCAAATTTTGTGGTCACTGACCATTTGATTTAAATACTATGCAGTTTCATTCAGTTAGTTCTTATATATATCTCTACATAAAATGGATTGTGACCTTGCCACTTAACCTACTATAACTAAGCATCACCACGAAAATGCACGATATATGTTGTGTTACCTTGACCCTTGGTCGTCGCTGACTCACCGTCTCCCACGGGCCACGGCACTACGTACGTCAGCTGCATGCGTCTCCAAATGTGACACACCTGCATGGCTGCACATGAGAGGACGATATATCTCATATGTTTATTTTGCTCTGAATTCTAGTCTATCCATATGATAGGATCGGACTAGCTAGTGCAAGTCATGCGTACGTCTGGGTTTTTTTTCCTTGATTGTTGTCTTACAAGAAAGCCTAATCCTATACGAGGGCGGGGCTAGCTCTTTTGCAGGTAGGATCAAACAAAGGCAAGGCAAGCCAGACATCAAAGCTAGCGTAGTCACCCTCGTCGTTATCGGCTTATGGACACTGCCGGTCGTTGGAAAGGGACAAAGCCACAGATTAATTAGGTATATGAGTGGTGCCCAAATTTCATGGATCTGTGAACAGATCTAGGGAGTTTTCCTTTTTTTTTCCAAACAACTCGGGTAGCATATTTTTGCTCTAGTCAAACAACCATGCAATAAAAAAAAGGCCACTAATGCAAGCAACCCATGCATACATGTCCAATGCAATATAGTACTACAAACTAGGAGCAAGCTATAGGCTAGGTCGTGCCTGCCGGCCGTATCCGTACGGATCGTGGATGGTCGGATCGTCACTCGTCGAGACTGAGGTTGAGGAGATTCCTTATGCCGCGAAGCTTTGCTGCTGAGGCCATCCGAGAGGAGCATGGTGACCGTCCTGCCCAACGTCGTCTTCCCCCAGCGCCAGCGGCGGTCGTCGTGCTCCTGCCTGTAGCGCTCCAGCTCGCGCTTCAGTTCCGCCACCTCCTTCTCCAGTTTCTCAACTCGATTCTTCTCACCGCTCATGGCCACGTTGATGATCTGCTTCACCAGCGCCACGACCGCCTCCATCGCCACGACCTGCTCCGCCACCAAATTGTAGTCGCTGTCGTCGATCTGCCGCAGCGCACCGGCGACCAGGTCTCCAACTTTCTGCATGCATGGGCAATCACAGCTTGGTTAAACTTGTATCCATCTACTAGCTAGCTGGTGCTTACGTACCATGCATATAGGATAGGAGTATACTGCACAAATTTATATATATATATATATATATATATATATATATATATATATATGCATGATGGGATATAATTAGCTAGAAGAAATCAAATCAATCCAAATTTTCTTTTTAAGACGCCATTAACCTCGTCAGCATGTAGCAGTAGTGTTGTCATCACGGCTTGATGGATGCAGCAGCCAACCTGGCGCTGAGAAACAGTCAGGGTCTCCAAGATCTGGAACTCGTCCTGCCAAGAACAAAAACAAATCCACGCCAACCTAGCTATCACTCCTGAGGAAACACCTAGAAACTGATGATAAGCAAGCAAGGGTACTAACTAACAAGTTAGAGCATGCATGCAATACCTAGATATAAGAAAAAACGAGAGGGCACAATAGATAACGACTGAATTCAAACTTTATATAAAAAAAGGGCAAACGCATGCATGTGAAAATTCAGAGTGTATAGTCGCCGACAACAGACCGACCTAAGCAGCATATAGACAAAAAGATCCGATGTCCTCACCTCCATGGCTGAACTTGTAGCTTGAGCTTAGGGGAGCTAGGTAGAGAAGAAGGAGGGTTTAGGCCTTAGGGCGCTTGCTTATATCGAAAACACAGCCTTTACCTGAACTTACTTCGCAGCTAATAATCAAAGTAAGCCACGTTTTACATATAATATATATACTGCAAGAGTACGTAGTTACTATTCAATTTCCTAGCTATTACGACGACCCAAACGCGCTATGTGCCGTGTGGGAGTGGGACAATGGAATGCAACTATTGCTTCCAGACATTTTGACCTCTACATCTTCCGGCAATGTGATTTGCATCAAGGTACCTGCTTTTGTCGACTACTGTAAGACCATTTCCAGGAGATATTTGAAGACCTACTTTTATGTTTGAGAAGACCAAAGAGAATTATTTTTTCAGATCTTTATGATCTAAATTAAGGCCATGTTTAGTTCCATCAGAAATCCAAAATTCTAACTATTTTGAATTTCAAAATCCAGAATGCAAAATATTCCCGTGGACGGTTTAGTTCCAACCAAAATTGGGCTTATTTTGGATTCCAGTGATGGAGATTGCGAAGATGACATACAAACCAATGTAAAGTTTGACTTATTTTGTTCTCTTGAGTCCAAAATCCAAAATAGAGAATGGACCACTTTTTTCTAAAAATTTTAGGTGGTGTTTAGTTCCATTTTCAAAATGGAGAGGCAAAACCCAAATTTTTTTGGATTTTACGGGAACCAAATAGGGCCTAAAGCAACATATATGGGCACTAGCTAGTAAGTAGTGACCTTTATATATATAAGAATTGTTTCTGTATGGTAAGGTACTACCAGCGTAAAGACTAGGGCTAAAGTAAAGGATTAAAAACTTTAGACCACTTTAACTTATTTTTGTGGTCCAAAATTTTGTAAGTGGTTAAACTTTAGACAACATTGTCACAGTGTCACTACCACAGATCAGACATTCCTGACGGTTTACGTACGCATTTCCTGATGGTCTAAGAAAACTCGGGAATGCTTCAAATATTCCTGTCGGTTTAGTAAACCCACAGGAACTTAGGTATGTGCTAGAAAGTAGCAGCTGTGGTAATTCATTGGCGATTGGCCATTTGGGCCTGGCAATCTGTTGGCCCAAAATAGATTTTAGAATCAAAATTGGAGAAACCTCATAGGGCAGCTTAGGTCGCTTCTTGGAATTGGTAATGCAAAGACTTATTTTTTGTACATATAGCATTGCCCCTACTTTTATGGGCAGAGGGCAGAGAAATCTTCTACTTTCCTACTCGCTCAAGCATATCCTACTTGCTCAAGCCTTGTATAATAGCAATGGATGTTGAGCATATTTCTAATGCAAAAGTAGACTTGCAGGAAAAGAAAGATGCAAGTACCAAGCACTAGGCTTATATATCTATCACAAACGACCCCTCAATGTGGACTGCAGGTATAAATTGAGAGGATGCTTGTTTCTTGTGCCTTTCCAATTGCTCTAGTAATCATTTCTTTTCTTCCAATTGCAATTAGTATATTCATATGGGTATCTCAATCATGCTGGCTATTATAGGACTCCAAACATTGAGTTTCTCTATAACAGGACTCCTAACGTTTGATTCTCTCTAATAGGACTCCAAACAATTACAATAAGCTCTAGTGACATTTGGACCATTTTAATCTCTTTTGACATCTAAAAAATACATGTACTTTCTGATAATGACCGTATTGCCCTTCTATAATTCATCTCATGACCTGTTCATCTCCCTCGGGACCTTTCGTCTCCTTCGCGCCACCACTTCACGTACTCCACGCCGCATGTTCATCTCCCTCACGCCGCTCTTCCCTTCACGTACCCTCCCTACGTCGTCGCCCTCCATGGATGGAGGAGAACCGCTGCCTGCCGATGATCCCGCGCGACCTGGTGCCTGGTGGAGTAATACAATGACCTCTTTATAGTCGTAATAGTAACAAGTTAAAGGAAGTGGAGTGGATCAGATCCGAATGCATATAGGAAGGGAACCTGGTGGGTGGTCTCCTCCAAGACCTGCTGCGATGGGCCGGTTGACTGCGCTTGGCGGTGGTAGGAGCTAGCACCTGTGCACGCGGGTGTGGTGAAGGGTGGTGAAATCCTATTTATCCAATCCAAATTCAATCGGAATCGAGTGGATTGGATGAGGAGCGAGAAGTGCGAGCGTGCTTGCCAAGCAATTCAGCGTGCCTGCTGTTGGCATCTCTCTGCCAATGGTACGGGCGTGCCAAGCTGAAAGGATCAAGATGCCCAAGAGGGGGGGGGGTGAATTGGGCTCTTTTTAATTTCTAAACAAGCTTTAAACCTATAAAGAGCTAATTAACCCCCAAGTGCCTACCGCTTGTGTGTCCTAGCTAGAAAGCAGTGGCAATACAAGAGAAAGCGAAAACTTCCTACACAATTCTAGTATGAATTGAAAGACAAGTGCGGAAAGTAATGCGGTAAGAGGGAGCTAGGGAAAGAGATGCTTGACACGACGATGTTTTGCCGAGGTATCGAGGAGTCGACACTCCCCCCTAGTCCTCGTTGGAGCACCTTGCAAGGTATAGCTCCCCCTCAATCCCGCGCAAGGGATGAGTGCTCTCTACGCTATCATCCTTCTTCTCCTCATCACTTGACTCATCTTTGTTGCCCTTGTTGTACTTGAACCTGTTGTTGAATTTCTTGTTCTTGTATTTGTCTTTCTTCTCTTTGGGGCAAGCATGAGCCAAGTGTCCAAGTTTGCCACAATTGTAGCAATCCATCTTGGAGAGAGGCTTTCTTGAAGAGCTTGTGAAGAATTTCTTCTTCTTTGAGTCAAACTTGACTTCATTCTTGTTTAGCCTCTTCAACATCTCTGTCGTCTTCTTTACCATGAAAGCTAAGTCACTATCATCCTCTCCATCACTTGCACTCTCATACATATATTGTATTTTGCACTTCTTCGAAGAGGATGCCTTGAGAGCCAAATCCTTCTTTTCCACCTTTTCTTTTTCTTTCTTCTTGGAGGAGGAAGAAGAGCCACCATCACCAATCTTCATGTACATCTCATGGGCAT
Source organism: Microstegium vimineum (assembly GCA_022036555.1). Lineage (NCBI taxonomy): Eukaryota > Viridiplantae > Streptophyta > Magnoliopsida > Poales > Poaceae > Microstegium > Microstegium vimineum. The sequence continues at coordinate 16,137,412 of CM039126.1, read as the reverse complement.
TGATCTTGCCCAAGATTTGTGTTGGTGTAGCGGCGGAGACGTCTCCTTGGTGAAGAACAGTGACGATGTGTCCATACTTCTCAATGGGCAAGACACAAAGGATCTTGCGCACCACATCGGCCGGTGCCATTTGGTTGAGACCGAGCCCATTCAATTCTTCTACAAGAATATTAAGACGTGAGTACATTTCATTTGCATTTTCATTTCCATGCATAGAAAAAGAATTGAGCTTAGCCATGACCAAGTGATAGCGTTCCTCATGCTCACACTTTGTGCCTTCGTGAAGAGCACAAATAGTGGTCCACAACTCAAATGTGTCTTTGGCATTACGCACTGGGTTGAAGACATCCTTGCAAATGCCACGAAAAAGAATGTTCTTCGCCTTGGCATTGTGCTTATCAAAGTTGAGGTCCTCTGCGAAAGAGAGTGCCTCCCTTTGTGGCGGCTTTGAGCACGCCCACGTCAACGACATCTATATAGGCATCCATACGAACTTTCCAATAAGGGAAGTCGTCTCCATCGAACATGGGAGGTGGTCCATCCCCATGGGACATCTTGCTCTAGGCGGTGAAGCCTAAATTAGAGCAACCTCGCTCCGATACCAATTGAAAGGATCAAGATGCCCAAGAGGGGGGGTGAATTTGGCTCTTTTTAATTTCTAAACAAGCTTTAAACCTATAAAGAGCCAATTAACCCCAAGTGCCTATCGCTTGTGTGTCCTAGCTAGAAAGCAGTGGCAATACAAGAGAAAGCGAAAACTTCCTACACAATTCTAGTATGAATTGAAAGACAAGTGCGGAAAGTAATGCGGTAAGAGGGAGCTAGGGAAAGAGATGCTTGACACGGCGATGTTTTGCCGAGGTATCGAGGAGTCGACACTCCCCCCTAGTCCTCGTTGGAGCACCTCGCAAGGTATAGCTCCCCTCAATCCCGCGCAAGGGATGAGTGCTCTCTACGGGCTGATTCTTCGCCACTCCGGCTCGTTGAATCGCCCACAACCGATCACAACATCGACGGGGAAGGGCCGCCAACAATCCTCCGTCGATCACCTTCCTCCAAGCACCACCGGACCGTCTAGGTGATGTCGATCACCAAGAGTAACAAGCTTCGATCTTCGCTTGACTCACTCAAGCTTCACAACTAGAGGATGCACACTTGAACTCTTGGATGAACTAGAGGAGAGGATGAATGGATTCGCGAATCACTCTCTCACTCTAGGGCTCTTGCTCTCTTCCCAACCTTCTCAACAAACTCAGCAACTTAAATGGGCAAAAGGCTATTTGGGAGAGAAGTGTGAGGAGCTATAAATAACCCCTCAGAAAACTGCCTCGGGCTGGCAACTCAAGTTGGCGATGGACGCTCCGTCGACTAGGCGACGGACGCTCCGTCGCATGCCCCAACGGCTAGTTCTGCACAAAGTTTGGACAACGGACGCTCCGACGCCCTGCCCAACGGCTATCTCTGACACGATTTTCCAGCGACGGACGTTCCGTCACAGGGGCGACGGACGCTCAATCCCAACGTCCGACGCTGCACTCTGGCTTGGGCTGAAAAACACCCTCTCTGGAAGGTCGACGGACGCTCTCCAAGCGTCCGACGCCTGACCGATGGACAGCGTCCGTCGGACCCTAAACAACTTAGCCAGAAACACATGGCCACTGGAAGGCCGACGGACGCTGTGGACTTAACCACCCAGCGTCCGACGCCTTTGTCCGACGCGACGGACAGCGTCCGACGCCTCCGTCAGGAGCGTCCGTCACTCAGAAAATAGGCCTCTCAACTTCGTTTTTCGTCGCAATGAATACGGAAGTTGTTCTAGGCTATCTTACGGTCAACGTAGGCTTGCTTAGAGCTAAGGAAGACAAGTGTGCACCACACCTAGTTCATGAAGCTTTCCTAAGTCAAGCTACTAGTCTCAACCCCTCTTAATAGTACGGTCAAAGATCAAAAAAGAGAACTCTTATCTATTTCTAAGTGCCCTTCATCACCTTATGACACTTAGCCTATCATTCTAGGGTCTTCATCATGTCTCCTTGAAATCCGAAATGATATCCATCTTGGGGGCTGAGTGATGACCATTAATGCCCATTCTTGTTGATCACTATGGCTAAGCTACGCATAGCCTCTGCAAAACACACGTTAGCCATAGTAATCGCTAATTGTCGTTAATCACCGAAACTAACTAGGGCCATGATTCTTCAATCGCCCCCTTTTTGGTGATTGACGACAATAATTCCTGGAGTATGGATAAGAGTGATAGTTTAGGATTTGGTGACTTGGAATAGTTGAGTAAGGGTTAGTGAATTTGTAATGAAACATACTTGCTCACCAAAGCCAAATCACCAACCATGATACTCATAGATTTGAATGTAGAAAGGAGTACCTCTTGATATTCTCAACACATGTAACGGAGTATAGCGCGGAAGCTCAATTATCATTTAAACATAGAGATATATCATGAAACATAAGACAACTCACAAGATATATTAGTGATAATCAAGAGTTTGTTACATCCAACCATATTTCACACAGGCATCAACCATAGTATTCATCACACATAGATACAAATGCATAAAAGATGTCACATGATGAAAGAGTACGGGAAATTTAAGCACACAAAGATTCAAATCCCTCCCCCTATCTCTATACTCGACCCTCTCTCCCCCTTGGCGTCTAGCACCAACAACTAAGCATCTGGAGCTGGAGAAGAAGGTGAAGAAACTACAGCCTTGCGATCGAGCATGATGAAGTCCTGAAGATCTGACTCGTCTGACTCATCATCTACCTCGGCCTCTACAGGTGTAGGGGCAGCTAGGGTGACCGCTGGAGTTGGCACTGGAAGCTCTGGAGCTGCTGTCTCAACTGACTCCCCCTGAGGCTCAGCTGGTGCCTCTGACGGTCCTGCCTCTATAGCAGCGGGCCTAGGAACCCGACGAGTAAAGATTTGAGGCGTGGGGGAAGGTGTCACTGCCAGAGCAACTAGTGACACTGCTGCTACAAACTTAGCTGGGTGAGTCTGAGGTGGAGAGGATACTGCAACTGTAACATCCGTATCCTGAGCCTCTGTGACAGTTGTCTCGACTGCTAGTGAAATAGCGTCTGTCTGAGCTGCAGCTGGAGGAGTTGTAACTGTCTGCGTGGACTGCTCAGGTGCGATCTCCGACGAGGCAACTGAGGAAAGGTAAGTGCCTGTCGCCGAAGGATCCACCTCAACCTCTGGAGCTGGTGAGACTAGCTGAGCTGCTCCTGGGGAATCTTCTCCCATGATTTCCAAGTAGGAGGCTGAGAGGTCTCGCGAGGCCTCTCCTATGGGAGTTCCCCGGATAGAAGTAAATCCTGTCTGAAGCTCACCAGGCGAAACTAACCAAGAGGACACCTAGGTCCTCGGAGACTGGCACTCGGGAGAAGCTGGTGCCTGGAACGGAGGAGTAGCTAGTGCCTGACTCTGTTGTCCTCCGGACGGTAATGTTGGAGTCGGTACCACTACAACTGGAGTTTGCTGTGCTGGTGAGGTGAACTGCTGCTGCTGCGAGACTCCGGGCAACTGAATCTGAGGAGTGAATGTTTGCCCGGAGCTGGAGGCTAGAAGACGCTCAAGTAACAAGGTGTGGGTCTTCTGAATCTCTGCCTGCTGCAACTGATAGGCCAAGAATTGGCGCTGAAACTCATCCTGCCTGGCCTGAGTCTGTGCCTGAGCGGCCAACTGCTGCTCTGTAAGCCTCCGAACATCGGCAGCCTGTCACCTCTGTTCCTCTGCCTGGCGTGACTGCTCCTCCTGGATCCTCGAAAGAATGGTGAGTAATGTAGCCTCTGAGGTGCTGGAACCTGGAGCTGGAGCTGCAGCTGTACCTGACCCTCCTGCCTCATGATCATGAGACATCGGTGCGTACTCGCGCACTGGCTGATAATCCTCATCTAAGCTGTCAGAATCCAGGTCCTCTCTGTAGACAGTCTCGGCAGCTGTGTCAATCTCAACATCAAGATCTGCAAGCTCTGCCTGAGCAATCTGCTCAACTGTGCCGTCAGTGACCTCTGCCGACTGAGGTGGCACACCTGCCTGCCTGGTGCCTGGTCTGTAAGCTCTGCTGGGGCAAGGCAGGTTTCCATGCATGACTAGCTGACTCATCGAGGATACTGGAAACTCAGTCGCCGACCTGGTGAGAATGACTCGCATAGCTCCAGATCGGGTCTTGGCAACTATAAGATATGAAATGCAGTGAGCAAACTGTAGCTGCCAGTGACCCCTGAATCCGGTAGCTATGATATCCTCAAGCTCGCTGACAATCAGATCCCAAAGGTCAAACTTCTCCTTCCAGATGATATGAGCAAGGAGCCACAGCTGTAGGCGGGTAATGGTGTCCCGAGCTCCAATCCGAGGAAGGATGGTACGCCTGAGTATCTCGTGGAGAATCCGAGCAAGTGGAGTGAGGTCTCGCGGTGTACGGCTCGAACCCTCCGAACGGCAGCTGAAAGCACGACCTCACGAAATCTGTAGATGGCACTATTCCATCGTGAGGTCGGCGCGGGGCCTCCTGATCCCCATAGCACAGGTTGTGAATCCTCGTAGGGGAGGACTCTAAGTGGAATAGCTCTCTGAATCGAGCTGCTGAAACCCTGAAGTCACGGCCCTGAAATCCGAAGTGAAGGAACTCGTAATCAGGGGAGATCCATAGTGAGGCATAGAACTGATAGACCCAGTCCTTCTGATAAGCTCCTGATCGTCCCATCAAATCTGATAACCCCGGAAGGTACTGCAGGTGTTGTAGGATCTCTGGACCACCGACCCCCTCTATGTGAGCAGATGGGCACACTCTGTGAGCCCTAAGAGGAGCGTCACTGTCGACGTATGCTCTGTAAAAGTCCTCGTGAATCGTGGTATAGAAATCACGTCCAGCACGGGGATCCCTCTGAGCTGGGAACCAGGACTGAAAGTCCACGAAGCGAAGTAACTGAACTTGCTTCGCTGTGAGAGCTCGGACCTGATGCCTCACTGGGTCTGGTAGATGAGGTCCTGGAGGACTAGGTGGTGCACCAGAGCCTCTGGATCGTGTAACTCTGCGGCTCATCAGCTCACCAATCGAAGAGTGGCCCGCGGCCTCTATCTGCTCAGTCTCTAGGACTGGCTCTGCCTCCTCTGCCTTAGTAGCCTCGACGGGCTCTATCTCTGGACGCGTAGGGGACTCACGACGCGCTCCACGGCGAGGCGAGAGCCTCAAACCAGCGCGACGTCCACCTCGCTCCGCAATCTCTGCGGCCTCTGCTACTGCAAGTGCTGCTGTTGAGTCTGGATCCATAAGTGGCCTTTTGCGCTTCTTTGACACAACCTTCTGCTTGCCCCTTCCCCGATCAGTGGGTGGACGCGGTGGAGGTGGAGTGTCACCACCACTACCGGGAACGGGGCCAACGTTCTTTGTTCTTGCCATTTATCAAACTTTGGTAACAAACTGCTAACAAAGGATCCTCAACACTCAAACCACAAACTCACTGCCCACTGACAATCAATCACTGACAATCCGCAGACCAACCAGCTGCAAGAGTGGCACGCCGGCCCTGGACTGTCCTTGCGAGGCTTTGCCTCGTTCCGTACTCGCGGGCTTTGCCCCGAGTTTACTGACACTGCCCAACTGACATGCTAACCCTGCTCGATTAGATAGAAAGGGTATATAACCATAAGCATATAACTAGAGAGAAGAAAGTCTAGCGAGAAGCATGAAATAGATAAGAAGAGATCGAATTGCCAACCGACAACTGCCATACCTCTGATACTGATCAAAGCGAGAGAAAAAGAAAGAGCCCTCGGTCTCTTATCCGCAATCCGCAGCCTAACACCCCCAAAGGAAGACAATCAAGCAATCCTCAATAGAGGAGAGGACCCGCAGGCAGGTTCACCGGCGGCAGTGTTGGGCGTGTGCTCTGGCGCGGCGGCCTGGGTGGCGGTGTTGCAGGGAGAGGCGGCGGCGCAGGGAGAGGGTGGATCACGCTGGCGAGGGGTGGCACGGGGCTCATCGGCAGTGGAGCGGCGGTTAGGGTTTGGAGCAACGGCGGAGCAGTGTACGGATGACTGAAATCGACCAAGAGAGACAGAAGAAGAGACAGGGATTTAAAAAAAAATGCACCTTAAGTTCGCGACGGACGCTCCGACGCGGAGCGACGGACGCTCCGTCGGACTGCGACGGACGCTCGGACATCGTCCGACGGCATCGTCCGTCGGGCTTCCAGAACAGGTTTTGAAACGCCCGAGCGCATTGACCGCGTCGGACGCTCCGCGACGGACGCTGGGAGCGTCCGTCGCCCTGTAAGCGGGCAACATTCAGTCTCCGGACGATCACGACGGACGCTGAGGCAATTGACACCAAGCGTCCGTCGGCAGCGTCCGACGCCTTTTAAATAGAATTTTTCAAATTTTGTTTTTGCGTCTTTCTCCCAACCAAGTTCCAATCCCAATAAGATTCAAATAACACCTGATTGTACTTGATATGAGAACCATCTCTCAAACTCTCATTTTCAAATAGTTTGCCATAGGCTTAGATTTTAGTTTCAGCTCAAAATATTCGAATGGAAGCAACAAGGAGTCATCATATGGCTACAATAGGGGTATAGAAGTGTCTTGAGGTTGGAATGCTCCCCCTAAGTGGACGAACACAGAGGATGCTCAAACTTGATCGAAAAAGAACGATAAACAACACACATGCATATGCTATGCATTACAGAAATTGAATCTAGGTTGCTTGCAAGTTTAAACCGCGGTTAAGCTTTGTCACACGCTTTGATGGCGGTTATCTCAACTGCGTTAGCCAAGCCTATGTGCACTACTAAACTAACATGATTATATTACACATGATGCAAGATGGGTTCACACAAGATCATCTTTTAGTGAAGTTAGAGTGATCAAGCACATTTAACTCGCTTCTCAACCTACAAAAGGTTGCTTCATCGAGTGGTTTAGTGAAGATATCCGTCAATTGATCTTCGCTCTTAACTCCAACTAGTGTTATGTTTTTCCTAGCCACATGATCTCTAAGAAAGTGATGGCGAATATCTATGTGCTTGGTACGAGAGTGTTGAACCGGGTTGTTTACAAGCTTTACGGCGCTTTCATTATCACACAACAGTGGAACATCTTTTAAAACCACGCCGTAATCAAGAAGTGTTTGGGTCATGTATAAGATTTGTGCACAACTTTCTCCCATGGCAATGTATTCCGCCTCGGCGGTTGACAATGCCACACTATTTTGCTTCTTTGAGGACCAAGAAGCAAGTGATCTTCCTAGCATGTGACAGCCGCCGGAGGTACTCTTCCTATCAACCTTACACCCGGCATAATCCGAATCAGAATAGCCAACTAGTTGGAAGGGAGCTCCTTTGGGATACCAAAGACCCATGCTAGGGGTGTGCCTTAAGTACCTAAGGATTCTTTTAACCGCACAAATATGCGACTCCTTAGGGTTTGCTTGAAATCTAGCACACATACACACACTAAACATGATATCCGGCCTAGATGCGGTGAGATAAAGTAAACTACCGATCATAGAATGATAGAGAGTTTGGTCAATCGGTTTACCTCTCTCATCGAGATCGAGATGTCCATTAGTAGGCATTGGGGTCTTGATTGGCTTGCAATCCTCCATCTTGAATTTCTTGAGCACATCATAAGTGTACTTCTCTTGAGATATGAAGGTGCCCTCCCTCAATTGCTTCACTTGGAAGCCAAGGAAGAAGGTTAGCTCGCCAATCATCGACATCTCGAACTCCTTGGACATCAATGCATCAAATTCCTTGCTATGATCTTGGTTTGTTGACCCAAATATAATGTCATCGACATACACTTGGCAAACAAAGATCTCTCCATCTAGCACCTTGGTGAAAAGTGTGGTATCCACTTTCCCGATCTTGAAGCCCTTCTTGAGTAGGAAGTCCCTTAGCCTCTCATACCAAGCTCTTGGAGCTTGCTTCAATCCATAGAGTGCCTTGGACAACCTATACACATGATTAGGACAATTGGGATCTTCAAACTCGGGAGGTTGTGAGACAAAAACAAGTTCATTGATGAAACCATTTAGAAAGACACTCTTCACATCCATTTGAAAGAGTTTCATTTTATGATGTGAAGCATATGCCAAAAGGATATGAATGGCTTTTAGTCTTGAAACCGGTGCAAAGGTCTCCCCAAAGTCCAAGCCTTCAACTTGGGAAAACCCCTTTGCCACCAATCTTGCCTTGTTTCTCACAACCACGCCTTGATCATCTTGCTTGTTCCTAAACACCCACTTTGGGCTTTTCTACTAGTGTCCACACTTCGTTCCGGGTGAAGTTGTTCAACTCTTCGTGCATGGCATTCACCCAATCCGGATCCCCAAGTGCATCCTCCACACTAGAAGGCTCAACAAAGGAAACAAAGGAGTGATGTTCAACATAAGAAGCAAGTCTAAATCGAGTTGTTACCCCCCTTGATGGACTTCCTATAATGAGGTCTTGTGGATGAGCTTGAAGCATAGGTGTAGATCTTCTATTAATCACTTGGGGAGGAGGTTGTGGTGCATCAACATCACTAGCTTGAGCCTCGGCTTGATCTTGAGGGATGAAGGTATCTTCTTGTGCTTCCCTTACTTGTTCTTCATCAACTTGAGGCGTGTGAGGTGGAGAGAGTACTTGATTTGCATCATTTTCAACTTCTTCCACCTCTTGTGGGTTGATTGCACCAATGGGCATATTTTTCATAGCCTCCCTCAAGGGTTCATCACCTACATCATCAAGATTTTCATGCTCTTCTTGAGAGCCATTAGTTTCATCAAACTCCAAGTCATATGTTTCTTCAACTAGGCCGGAGGCTTTGTTAAATACTCGATATGCCTTGGATTTAAGAGAATAACCAAGTAAGAAACCAATGTCACATCTCCTTTGGAACTTGCCCAAGTGTTGGCGCTTCTTGTAGATATACACTTTGCATCCAAACACTTAGAAAAAGGATATATCCGGTTTCTTCCCATTCACAAGCTCATAGGGGGTCTTCTTAAGAAGCCTTTGGACAAATAGCCGGTTGGCCGCATAGCATGCGGTGTTGATTCCTTCGGCCCAAAACTTCTCGGGGGTGTTGTATTGATCAAGCATTGATCTTGCAAGAGTAATAAGTGTCCGGTTCTTCCTCTCTACTACACCATTTTGTTGAGGGGTATAGGTGGTGGACACTTTATGCTTCATCCCAACTTCATCACAATAGTCTTCAATCTTGGTGTTTACAAATTCGGTCCCATTGTCACTTCTTATCTTCTTGATTTTCACATCAAACTCATTTTGGGCTCTAGTTGCAAACTTCTTGAATATTGGTTGCGTCTCTCCCTTGTCTTGAAGAAAGAACACCTAAGTGTACCTAGAGTAGTCATCAACTATTACCAAGCAAAAGAGATTGCCACCAAGGCTAGTATAGGTGGTAGGTCCAAATAGATCCATGTGAAGTAGCTCTAGGACTCTTGAGGTTGACATGAAAGCTTTGGTTGGATGAGTGTTTGCTACTTGCTTGCCGGCTTGACATGCACTACAAAGTTTATCCTTCTCAAACACAACATCCTTCACGCCTCTAACGAACTCCTTCTTGACAAGTTTCTTCAAAGTTGACATTCCCACATGTGCTAATCTTCTATGCCATAGCCAACCCAAAGACCTCTTGGAGAATAGACATGTTTGCAAACTAGCTTCATTTGAGGTGAAGTCCACTAGGTAGAGATTGTTGTGCCAAAACCCTTTGAATATCAATGATGAATCTTCAATCTTGGACACAACTACCTCAGTTGGAGTGAAAAGACATTGGAAACCAAGATCACATAGTTGATCCACCGATAGCAAGTTGAAACTCAAAGATTGTACTAGCAAGACATTTGATATTGATTCATCATTTGAGATTGACACTTTGCCTAGGCCTTGCACTTTGCCTTTTGAATTGTTCCCAAAGGTAATCTTGTCTTGCCCTTCACAATCTTCCTCAAGTGTGGTGAACATCCGGGAGTCACCGGTCATATGTTGAGTGCATCCACTATCAATCACCCAATGACTTCCACCGGTCTTGTAGTTCACCTACACATAAGCAACTTGAAGTTAAGCTTGTTGTTTGGGAACCCACACTTGGCGAGGTCCCATAGCCTTGTCCACCAACTCCTTAGCAACCCATAGCACTTTGGGCTTGTTCTTCATCTTAGGACCGAGAAACACAACTTGGGGTCTACCCTTGGAATCCTTGTTGATGATGAAGTGTGCATCATGAGCGAAAGGAGGCCTTGTGTGCTTGGGCAAGGTATTGGGAGGTGGAGTCTTGCATTGGAATTCAAAGTGGCCCTCTTGACCACATCCAAAGCACTTCTTGGGCTTGGGCTTTGGTGTGTCATAGTTGTTCCTCATGGCCTTGTTCTTGTAGTAGTTCTTAGCTTCTATCTTGACCTTGGTCTTCATGATTTGGTTCTCCTTGAACCCAATGCCGGACTTGTCAGCCTTCATGATAGTGTTCATCAAGATCTCACTTTGGAGGTTGTGGCCCTTGGTGAACTTCTCCATTCCACTTGCAAGCTTGATCTTTTCAACCTTGAGCTTTGCATTTTCCTCTTTGAGAGAATTGATCAAGGTCATTGCATCATTATCATCTTTCTTGGTCGATTTGATAGTGAATGGCTTGTTTGCCTTGAGGTTGATTAGCTCTTCCTTGAGCTTGAAATTCTCTTGCCTCATCTTCACATAGTCATCATACTTTTCGGCCTCAACTACCTTCTTGCCCTTGCACTTAGCATTTTGCTCACTAGCAACTTCATCAAGCAAGTCCTCACAAGAAGTAGCTATATGACGCTTAACAACCGGGTTAGTAGCAACATGTGTACCAAGATCATTTGTAAGCAATTCGTTTGCTATCACAAGTGTACCATGTTCATTCCTAACTTGGTTGTAGTCATCTTTTAGCAAGTTGTATCTTGTATGGAGCTCTTGTGTTGACCTCTCAAGCTTATCATGTTTCTCATTAGCTTGCTTGAGTGAGGCTTTGAGCTCCCTAGTGCTAGATGAGAGAGATTTGTTCTCAAGCTTCAAATCATCATTAGCACTAGACAAGTCATCAAGTTTAGCATGCAAGTTATCGTTGGCTTTCTCTAGTGATTCACTCTTAGCTTTATACTTCCTAATGAGCTTAGTATATTTGTTGCAAATCACAATTAGCTCATCATAGGAAGGTGCCTCAAACTCATCATCACTATCATCACTAGAGTTAGCCTCATCATCACTATCCTCTTTTTGTACCTTCTTGTCGCCTTTAGCCATGAGGCATAGGTGTGTAGAGGATGAGCCCGGAGATGATGGAGGAGGTGGCGGTGGAGTAGATGACCCAATCACCAAGGCGGCCACCTTCTCATCTTCACTCTCATCTCCGGATGAGTCACTTGTGTATTCAATGTCGGTGAGCCAATCACCAACAATGTAACCTTTGCCATCCTTCTTCTTCTTGTGGAAGTTGAAGTTCTTCTTCTTCTTGAATGGCTTGTCATCCTTCTTCTCCTCATCACTTGACTCATCTTTGTTGCCCTTGTTGTACTTGAACTTGTTGTTGAATTTCTTGTTCTTGTATTTGTCTTTCTTCTCTTCGGGACAAGCATGAGCCAAGTGTCCAAGTTTGCCACAATTGTAGCAATCCATCTTGGAGAGAGGCTTTCTTGAAGAGCTTGTGAAGAATTTCTTCTTCTTTGAGTCAAACTTGACTCCATTCTTGTTTAGCCTCTTCAACATCTTTGTCGTCTTCTTTACCATGAAAGCTAAGTCACTATCATCCTCTCCATCACTTGCACTCTCATACATATATTGTATTTTGCACTTCTCCGAAGAGGATGCCTTGAGAGCCAAATCCTTCTTTTCCTCCTTTTCTTTTTATTTCTTCTTGGAGGAGGAAGAAGAGCCACCATCACCAATCTTCATGTACATCTCATGGGCATTGATCTTGCCCAAGATTTGTGTTGGTGTAGCGGCGGAGAGGTCTCCTTGGTGAAGAACAGTGACGATGTGGCCATACTTCTCAATGGGCAAGACACAAAGGATCTTGCGCACCACATCGGCCGGTGCCATTTGGTTGAGACCGAGCCCATTCAATTCTTCTACAAGAATATTAAGACGTGAGTACATTTCATTTGCATTTTCATTTCCATGCATAGAAAAAGAATTGAGCTTAGCCATGACCAAGTGATAGCGTTCCTCACGCTCACACTTTGTGCCTTCGTGAAGAGCACAAATAGTGGTCCACAACTCAAATGTGTCTTTGGCATTACGTACTCGGTTGAAGACATCCTTGCAAATGCCACGAAAAAGAATGTTCTTCGCCTTGGCATTGTGCTTATCAAAGTTGAGGTCCTATGCGAAGAGAGTGCCTCCCTTTGTGGCGGCTTTGAGCACGCCCACGTCAACGACCTCTAGATAGGCCTCCATACGAACTTTTCAATAAGGGAAGTCGTCTCCATCGAACATGGGAGGTGGTCCATCCCCATGGGACATCTTGCTCTAGGCGGTGAAGCCTAAATTAGAGCAACCTCGCTCCGATACCAATTGAAAGGATCAAGATGCCCAAAAAGGGGGGTGAATTGGGCTCTTTTTAATTTCTAAACAAGCTTTAAACATATAAAGAGCCAATTAACCCCCAAGTGCCTACCGCTTGTGTGTCCTAGCTAGAAAGCAGTGGCAATACAAGAGAAAGCGAAAACTTCCTACACAATTCTAGTATGAATTGAAAGACAAGTGTGGAAAGTAATGCGGTAAGAGGGAGCTAGGGAAAGAGATGCTTGACACGGCGATGTTTTGCCGAGGTATCGAGGAGTTGACACTCCCCCCTAGTCCTCGTTGGAGCACCTTGCAAGGTATAGCTCCCCCTCAATCCCGCGCAAGGGATGAGTGCTCTCTACGGGCTGATTCTTCGCCACTCCGGCTCGGTGAATCGCCCACAACCGATCACAACGTCGATGGGGAAGGGCCGCCGACAATCCTCCAGCGATCACCTTCCTCCAAGCACCACCGGACCGTCTAGGTGATGTCGATCACCAAGAGTAACAAGCTTCGATCTTCGCTTGACTCACTCAAGCTTCACAACTAGAGGATGCACACTTGAACTCTTGGATGAACTAGAGGAGAGGATGGATGGATTCGCGAATCACTCTCTCACTCTAGGGCTCTTGCTCTCTTCCCAACCTTCTCAACAAACTCAGCAACTCAAATGAGCAAAAGGCTATTTGGGAGAGAAGTGTGAGGAGCTATAAATAACCCCTCAGAAAACTGCCTCGGGCTGACAACTCAAGTTGGCGACGGACGCTCCGTCGACTAGGCGACGGACGCTCCGTCGCATGCCCCAACGGCTAGTTCTGCACAAAGTTTGGACGACGGACGCTCCGACGCCTAGGCGACGGACGCTTCGACGCCCTGCCCAACGGCTATCTCTGACACGATTTTCCAGCGACGGACGTTCCGTCACAGGGGCGACGGACGCTCATCCCAACGTCCGACGCTGCACTCTAGCTTGGGCTGAAAAACACCCTCTCTGGAAGGTCGACGGACGCTCTCCAAGCGTCCGACGCCTGACCAATGGACAGCGTCCGTCGGACCCTAAACAACTTAGCCAGAAACACATGGCCACTGGAAGGCCGACGGACGCTGTGGACTTAACCACCCAGCGTCCGACGCCTTTGTCCGACGCGACGGACAGCGTCCGACGCCTCCGTCAGGAGCGTCCGTCGCTCAGAAAACAGGCCTCTCAACTTCGTTTTTCGTCGCGATGAATACGGAAGTTGTTCTAGGCTATCTTACGGTCAACGTAGCCTTGCTTAGAGCTAAGGAAGACAAGTGTGCACCACACCTAGTTCATGAAGCTGTCCTAAGTCAAGCTACTAGTCTCAACCCCTCTTAATAGTACGGTCAAAGATCAAAAAAGAGAACTCTTATCTATTTCTAAGTGCCCTTCATCACTTTATGACACTTAGCCTATCATTCTAGGGTCTTCATCATGTCTCCTTGAAATCCGAAATGATATCCATCTTGGGGGCTGAGTGATGACCATTAATGCCCATTCTTGTTGATCACTATGACTAAGCTACGCATAGCCTCTGCAAAACACACGTTAGCCATAGTAATCGCTAATTGTCGTTAATCACCGAAACTAAGTAGGGTCATGATTCTTCACAAGCAATTAGAGTTGATTCTCTCTAATCCAATCCTAATCCATTGTCGTCCCCCAAGATGCCAAGCCTGGGCCGCTGGACATGGCGGGGCGGCCGGTTGGCCACGAAAGCAGCGGGTGGCGGCCGGACATGGCGAGCATTGCGCCGCTGGCCACGGCCGGCCAAGATGGAGATGGCCAAGGGCCATGGGAAGCAAGCAACCAGTAGCTAGCAGCGACTTTTTTTTTCAAAACGATACAACAGTCACTGTAAAAACACTGAAGGGTAAAATGGTCACGAGAGGAACAAATACATGTATTTAGATGTTAAAAAAGATTAAATGTCCCAAAATGTCATTAGAGCTTACTGTAATTGTTTTGAGTCCTATTAGAGAGAATAAATGTTAGGAGTCCTATTATAGATAAACCCAATAGTTTGGAGTCCTATAATAACCAATTTCTCGCTCTGTACTATGATGTGAAATTTAGCACTATTTGTTATGCCTTCTATATGATGACTGATGACTTTAGGCAGCATAGTAGCACTACTGATTTCTTTGTGTATTTACGGGTTTTGCTCACATATAAATTAAGAATTCTTATGCATAGTAGGTACTGTAATACAATTGATCGGTTTAATATTACTGTAATACATTAAAGATCTTCTCTCCCAAACTCCCTTTTTTATCTGCACTCTTAACCTCAAATCAGATTTGCTGCTTCTGGATGATATGCAAATTATTGCCTAAGATCTACACATGATGTAAAGCGTTGGTTCAACTGAAAATTAAAATGTGTGTCTGTGGCGGGGGGGGGGGGGGGGGGGGCTGTAACCAGTGACAACACAATACATTCTTCTAAAGCCGTCTTTTCATATCCAACTTATACTTGTATGAATTCTACTCATGTCTTGTTATGAATTGTGCCCCATGAATATCAAATTATGTAGTTGTACGTGCTAAAGACCAACAAGAATGATCCGACCACTCTGATTGCTAGAAATATTGCCACTGAAAAAGTATTTGGTTCAGAAAATTTAGTTGTAGTATTGAGATGGTTCATTGATCATATTGACAACCCCCAATGTTTCCTAGTATCTGGGAAAAAAATTGTTTCACATGTGTGAGAAAGAGAGCAATATGCATGAGGAAATCAACAAGCATGGTAATGTTTCTGGTGACGACTTCATCATCACCGGTGAGGAACATAGATAGTTAGTTATCTCTCTGACAATCTCATCTCAGTATGTGAGTACTATGTGTTGAATTTATCTAGAACCTTTAGTGCAATACGAATTACAAATAGCAAAAATAATCTATGTGGTGATTGCTAAATTTGGACATGGTAAAAGTGTTCCTTAATTACCAAAATTTGGTGATATCTTGGTCTTGCATATTCAGGAACCGTGTTTGGAATAGAGGACTGCTATTTCATAGTGATTTTGCTCTTGGAAATTGTACCAGATAAAGAATGCTGTGAATTTTGTGCATTTACCTATTTTATAAGAGGCCACTTGATTTTCACAAGGTTTTGGGTCATACAGGGGACTAGATTGTACCAGACTAAATATGCATTGAATTTTCTGTACATGTTTACTTCCTAGAGCAGTTTTGTGCAATGATGTACATCAACTGAAAGTTCTGAGATGGAGTATTTTAATTACCCTTTTTGCCTTGTGTATAGTTAGGTGTTTTCTTGTCTTCTTGGCATTTTCATTTTATACATTACAAAATGTGATAATCTGAAGATAGGTGTACAAAATGTCGTTTTTACAATCAACCGAAGTTGAATCATCCTTATAGGTTATTTGAGTCATCCCATGCTGAAAATGAAGCTTTTGGTTCTCATAATAGAGATGGCAAAGTTGGCAATTAAGACAATGGGAGCAACATTAATCTGGAATGAAAAGGCAAAGGGTACAGTTAACCTCTTTTGTGTAGTTAGTATTATGCTCCTCTAGACACAATATAGCTAGGAGATGGACTTGTGTAATATGTGAACACATAGTATAGGAGGTTGTCATGTCGTCGAATTTCTAATGTCGGAATCAGCTATATATACAGATCAGCACAAACAATTGTATTTGGATAACATGCAAATGTGAAATGTGTTAAAGCACAAAAATGTTGATTTGTGAGTGTATCCATCAGCTTACTATTGGATTACTGGTTGTATATTAAATTGTACTTCTGGTGTGTCTAAGGTTCATTAATGGTTGTATATTAAATTGTACTTCTGGTGTATTTGGGGTTCTTGTCGATCTGATTCATTTATCCTGTCATTCCTTGTGTCAGGAAAATAATCATGATTTCTATCGATTTTATTTTTACTGCTGGCAATTCCTGACGGTCAAGCTGACAGGACAAATGTTTTGAGTGGTCAAACCAAAGTCGTTAGGAGCTACCGGAATAATTAGAAAAAGCTTATCTTTCCCGTCGACCTATTCCTGTGGGCTTTTCCTGACAGTTGCCCGGCAGCGTTTAGGGTTTTTTCGGTCTGTAGCCGTCAGAAAAAAAAACCAGGTCTAGTAGTGTTTATACCTTATGTTTGTAGCCTTAAGAGGTAAAGTAGTTATCAAAAGTTTAAACTTCAGACCATCCTGGGATTCGAATAGGGCCTAAGATCTATCCATATACTAGCTAATAAGTCCAAATTAAGCATGCACATACTCGCCCTGTCTTATAATATATAGCGTATAAAAGATTTCAAAATTATACTCGGTATAAGGGATTCTTGGGAACAAAAAATATTTTTGCATTAAATACTTATATTACCATCTATCAACCAATCATCACTAATCATTGTTGATAGTATCTAATTAAGAAATAAGGTGAGGATGCATGCATCTTTTTACATTCTCTCTTAGTCTGTTCTAAACTCCAAAGAAGTAGAATCGAATCAAGTGCGAGAGTGCTATAATAGATAGTGGTAGTCAATACTGTTTTATGATATGAATTAGGTCCCTTCGATTATATATACATTAAAAACTTTGAATTATGTGCTACTCCGTACAATATTGTAAACATCACGCTACGTGGCACATTCTAAACTTATTATAGTTTTTTTTTCGTTGCACTGCACAAGCATGATTCTATTAGTATATATATAAATAAAACATTAAATAATCATTCAAAGAAAAGGTAGAAAACATGTCCCTTATAATTTTGTTCAAACATAGAGTACACCTTTTTCACAAAATACGTAGATCGATAACAGGAGCACCTATTTTGGGCCGCAGCATTTGGAGGCCCGAAAATAGTATCCTCGCCTTGTGTGGGCTCTAACTCGCCTGCCCGGCGCTCTCGTCCGCTCGCGCATCGCCTCCTTCCGGAACCTTCTCCTCCGGGCTGCGGAGTCCGGCTAGATGTTCCTTCCCAAGCATCCGAGTTCTTCCCGTCCATGGCGCCCCTGCCTTCAACCAGGCGCTCCTCTCATCCGCCCTCGCTCCCGCATCCCGGCGACGGCATCATCAGGACGGAGGCACCTCCTTCGGCCGTCGGCCGCTGCCTCCTCCGGCTCTCCGTCGAGGGATTCCCCACACCCAGTCCCTCCCGCGAAGCGGTCATCGAAGAATAAGCCGCCGCATGAAATCGGGAGGTGGAACGCGGTGCCGCCAGGAATGCGCCAGTCCGCTGGCCCTGAAACTGAAACCGAGGACCCATCACCCCCGCCGACGGCCCTGTGGTCGGCGAGGCGGAGGGCGCGCGCTGCGTGGTGGAAGGTGGCGTCTTGGGTGCCCAGGAAGGCCCGGAGCCTCGTACTACTCAACCTGGTCACCCTTATATTTGGTACGATCGTACAGAGCCTCACCTCGCATTCTTTGAGACGGACGTATTGTTTATGTTTGCACCTCACCTGTTCGATGTTATGGTTGACAAGAAAATGGTGAGGCGGGTGTGGGTGGGGGTTGTTTCTTTCTTCTGTGCTGCATTTCACTGAGTTTTGCCACGGATATAAATGTCGTGAGTGATTGATTTTTTTTCTCTCTGGGGATTACTGTAGCCATCAAATTTACCTATACGAATGATGATCCTAGTACAGGCTTCAATCGTGTGAGACATTGAGAGCTTTTGCAGTACATTTCTTTTGGTCAAATTGTTCATTGATCTTTTTGCTGAATGATGTGGCCACTTCGTTTCCATTTCATCTTTTGTGGTGTCAACATAAAAGGTCATATTTTTATAGAGTTGAGTGAAAAACATACACATATATAAAAATTTTCAATTTTCAATACAACTAATCAGCATGTGTGTGTGTTTCTTTCACGGGTCTGCTTTGTGTTTGAACTGGTTAGTTACTCTGCACTCTGATTTCCTCTTACATTTTCAGCTAAGACTCAATTTATTTCTTTCAGCTAGCAACATTTCAGTTGTGAAACAGGCGGAGGCTCTTTTGGACCCTGACCTTTTCAATATGTTAAGGTTCACTATAGCAGCCATCCCTTTTGTGCCGCTGTTACTAAAATCGCTGAGGGATATGGAAATCTTTTTTAGAGGACTAGAGTTGGGGATTTGGGTAAGCTTGGCCTACCTGGCTCAGGCTATGGGATTAGTTACAGCTGATGCTGGGCGTGCATCTTTCATTTCTGCACTCACTGTAAGAACTCTTTGCAAGAACTCTACAACAATGCTTCCCTAAAACATATGAATATGATCACATCACTATTCTTTATTCAAATTGCTGCAGGTGATCATTGTCCCTTTCTTGGATGGTCTTATTGGAGCAGAAGTACCTGCTCGTACATGGTTTGGAGCATTTTTATCACTTCTTGGTGTTGCTATACTGGAGCTAAGTGGTTCTCCGCCATGTGTAAGTCGGGTTATCTACATGGACAGGTTAACATGTTTGTCTGGACCTTTTGTCTGCTTGTCTTATGGCCTATGACACTGTGCTTTGTCAAGGTTACTGTTGCCTTCGAAGTTTTGGCTTGTTATATCGCTGCTTTAGTAATTTGGATATTTTGAATGTTTTGAGAACTACACCACTAGGGATTGAGCCTGCCATATTGATTGATGTTCCCATCCCATGCTTCCATCAGGTTGGTGATCTTCTGAACCTAGTGAGCGCCTTTTCTTTTGCAATTCATATGCTCAGAACTGAGCATATTTCCAGAAATATTAAGAAAGAAAATTTCTTGACTCTTGTTGGATGTGAGGTTAGTATTCTGACTAAGACTCATTACCTCAGTTATGCGAGTTCTGTTCTGTTCCTCTTGACAAGGTTCTTAAACAAGTGTAAAACCAGGTGTTTGTTGTAGCAGTCCTATCAGCAGGATCATATATTTTTAAATGCTTCACACGAAATGTGCAACACTGGTTCAAAGCCTGGCCACCATCATATTTATTTGGTATGGTGATGCTGTTTCCTTGGCCAGCAATTCTATACACAGGCATATTCTCAACTTCGTTTTGTTTATGGGCAGAGGTTAGTTTGGTTGTCATCAGATCAGCTATTCTCTTGGATGAGGTTGTTTTTGTTATCACTACTGATTTTGTGGAATTTTTCTACTTTTTTCTTTCAGGTGGCTGCTATGCGTGATGTATCAGCTACAGAAACTGCAATTATTTATGGTCTGGAACCTGTATGGGGTGCTGCTTTTGCATGGGTAATGCTCGGTGAGAGATGGGGCGCCACAGGATTTGTCGGGGCTATCTTCATCATAGGTAAAATGTATTCACTGTGTTGTCCGTGACATTATGGATCCTAAATTTTCATTTACAGTATTTTTCATGTTTAATTGTTGAAGACATCAATAATATTTGAGAAGCTCTCAAAATGAGAAGTTTTCAGCTAGAATCCTTGATAATTTGTTTTATTCTGCCAGTATCTTGATGGGTTTAAAAGTTTAGATAGAGAAGCTGACCTTGAGCCTTGGTCTTTAGTTTTTTCTGCAGTAGCTTCATGGTTTTAAATATAGAAGTTGATTGTTTCTTTTTTCTTTCAGCTGGCAGCTTGATGGTTCAGATATTTGGATCCATCCCAAATGTATTTAGAGGAGACAATTACCAGATGACCAGTTAAATGTACATATGACAGAAGATGAAGCAAGCTATAATTCATGATGAAGCAACCTTTTTTTTTCTTTTATAGGGTAGCTATCTAATAACTTAGCAATAGCAAGCATGTCAGCACAGAGAAATCCAACAATTGTTATGACACTAGTAGGCAGTAGTGCAGGGAACCGAAGCTCTTTGGTTGACCCAACACATATTTATGCTGAATTGTGACGTAGACAGGAACCAGTTCAATTCAGTCAAGTCGGAAGAATTACTTTCACCTTATATTTTGCATTTCCAATGTTTCTCATTGTAGCATATATTTTGCATTTCGAACGTTTCGATCCAATGTTTCTATTTGTAGATTAAAAAACATATGATAAAGCAATCAGTTCCTTCTTTTTTCCTCAAATTTTCCAGGGATCTGTTTTCACGCTGATTCTGCATCAAGCTTGCTTTAGGTGTCAGAAACATGTCATAGACTCATAGTCAGTCTTTTGCCTATCACAGTGTAATCAGAGCTCAGACACCGTATGTCTGTAGCCCACACCTCAGCTAGCAATGGTCCTAGACGGCCAGAATTATCCTCCTTAGCCAGGGCGGGCACCTTCATTTCTCCAATAGCAACAACGCTACCTGCCTTAGGTAATCCCATTTTTTAGGTAATCCCATTTTTCATCTTGATTGGCTCCTGTTTTCATGAGATTGCCTACGTACTTGCCGTGCTGGACCCAGCTGTCCTTTTTTTTAAAAAAAATTAAGGCCTGCCTGTCATCAGAGCCACGGAGTGTCGAACCCTTGCCAATAAAACTGTTCATGTAGCTCTGAAGGGTGACCACCGTCCACACAGTCTGTGTGTGAGTGTGTCTCCTGATTGTCCTCTTTAGACGAACGCATTCAGTGCCATCACGAGGCCTGGAGGCACGGTGATATCCATCGCCTGTGCCTGACTGCCGCATCGTTCCCAGATGGCAGATGCTACCGGCATCCAAGGAACAGGTGCCTGTGTGGTAGTCAGTGTGGTGTGACTGCAGAAGTGCAGATAGAAGCTATCACCAGCGCAGCATGTAGGAAGGCAAGTTTCGCAGCTCTCAGATGCCACTACTTCTTATCCACCTTGGTAGACAAGGTGGTCAGGAAGGCATACTTTCATGGACTCACAACACATCTTATAACCATAAAACTGCAGGAATGTTTAGAACTTATTGCTGTACCTACTAGTCTGAAATATGTCAGTAAAATACATACATCAGGTCTAAGGAAGATACAATCACGATGTACTTCCAACACCCAGTTTCCCCATTGTATACAAGTCAAAACAGGAGATAGCTTCTGCTGCCTCCACCTTCTATTTCTTGTTACAGGGAATGTGAAGGATTGCAAATGAGGAGGCAACCACTAAATCTAACCATGTAACTAAGACAGGCAAAAAGAAAAAGGAGGCAGGGAAAATTAAAGAAATAGACGGGCTGTTCAGTAGTTATTATTGTTGTTGTAGCCGATGAAATTGTTGCGGTAGCGCATTCCGTACTGCTCATAGAATGTGTCTCCATAGTTCACAGCCTTAATCTCGACCATGCGCCGCTTGCTGTCCACCTCCTGGACCGCGCCGAAGACGATCTCATTTGTAGCCTCACAGCTCTGCTTGTAAAATGTCTGCGGGCCTGCAGAGTACTGCCTGTGCTGCTGCAGGTGCTGCTGTTGGTGATACAGTTGTGGGTCCGGCTGCTGCTGCTGAGGGTGACGGTGACTGTCCCAGCTACTGAAATATGGGTGCCCATGGCGGACGTAGTGGATCTTCTCGGGCTCCTTTGCCATCAAGCTGTAGTTTTTCTGAGGGGTTGGTGCTCTTGTGTCCAGTTCTGGAGGGGGTTCATCGTGTGGGATGGCATAGCTTTCTTGCACTGGCCAAGGGTTAGCTCTTCGTTGCTGCTGATGGTATGGGCTGCTCAGGCGCTTCTTCTTGAAACCAAATATCTCAGCCACAGATGATTTTGCCTCTCCAATGAGTTTGCCAGCTGAGGTGAAGAACCCCTCTTCAGTTTCCTGTTTTGCAGTTCCTTCTCTTGGGATGAATGGTGCAGTTCCTTCTCTCGGGATGAATGGTTGACGGACATAAGGATTTAAAGGCTTCTGGTATGGAGGAATACTTGCAATGCTGGGTCTTGGAGGCGCTCGAGGCTCCTGTAAGGTCAAATTTTAGTTTAACAAAAATGAAACTGTAAATTAATACATGAGTGACATATCAAGAGATAATGCATTTGGTCATCATTTCTGCTTTAACAATGGTCTAAAATACGATATAACAAATTAAATTGCCATTTATTTTTATGCAGTCTTCTATAGATGTGTCCTCAAAATCAGTACATTATCATTTTTTCAATTACCTAACTAACAAAATCAGTTATCTAAAGCTGAAATATCATCTAAACTTCTATTACTTGAACCATAAAGGTTTACATTTTAACTGTTATGGCACACATCCAGTTCTAGCAGCTGTGAGGATTGGTATCAGACACATCGAGTGCACAGGCTGCAGCCACAAGATTATGAATATACGAATATCAGCTGTAGCGTAACCAAAGGTTGATGGTGAAATATGCATGTAGAGTGCTGGTTTACAGCAAGCCTACAAACTTTGGTCCACACAGTAGTTATAAATTCTATTTGTTGTCAGCAAATGTACCTATGTTACCTTTTCTTTTCTCTTTTTTTTGGGGGTGTGGGGTGTGGAAGGGGTGGGGGGGGGGGGGGGGGGGGGGGGATACAGATAAGAAAAGGTATGGCAAACTTACATCTGTTGTTGATCCCATCCCTAAAAGACGACGTTGGAGCAATGCAAGCATATAACCAAAGAAACCAGCAGCACAAAGCAATGCAAACCCTGTGAGCATTCAAAATCAAAAGTAATTACTATTCACTTTTTTCAGGCCCCTTTTCATTTTTGCTATGTCATTTGAGCACTGAATGCAGTGACCATATGACTGGCTTTACAGAACAGAAGTAAAATATGGTCAAGTAATACGAGTGGAGAGGTTAAGTAATAAGTACAATGTACCTAGTGGAAAACCAGCTTCATACTGATATGCACAGTCATCATCGTTGAGTGGAATCTCTCGAATTGCTTGGTTTCCTCTATCAATGACCAAGAGAGAGCAGCTACTACTGATGTACTGGATCTCAAAATCAGTTGAGAACTTTGCATCATCACTGGGCCCATCTATGTGCCCTCCTCTAATTGATTTCCCCCCAGCAATGGTTGTAACCCCTAAATATTATAATACAATTTGTCAAGAACTTAATCTACAATATTAATAAACAAGGATATTTATAATAGATAGCTCCAGAAGAAGATCCAAACAAATTTTACCTAAAGCCATATTCAATTAGCATAAAGATTGGTAATCTCTACTGAAGAAAGTAAATTGATCAGTTCATTCAGAAGGAAATTAGTTACAAGAGAAACATGAATGTGCTGAAAGAATTTGAACATAAAACTAACGTCGAAGGTCAAATGATTTGTCGAAATTTGAACCAAACTCTATTGCTAATCAAGCTACAAGAGTAGAATGCTGGTTAGATGCACAATCTTCTCTTGGTATCTAGTACTAAATAACTGCTGGAGAAACAATTTTTAGGCACACTGACAGCATGCCTCGTCCAGGTAAATAAGGGCTGGAGAAGCTCCAGGAAAACCACAGAACAAACAGAGGGTGCCTGGGGGGACCAGACAATGCCATGTGGACTACCTCAGAATGGGCCATTTTAGCTTACCTGTATCACTGATCTTTCTTATTGCCATGTTCATAGCGTCTGCAACATAAATGTTGCCCTTGTCGTCCACAGTGAACCCCTTAGGATGGTTCATCCTTGCTTCTCTCAGCCTTCCATCCACATGGCCAGATAAACCTTCTGGAGAACCAGCAAGGAGCTTTGGTCTGCTATCTGCATTGTTGGATCCATTTTCAGAAGATCCATCAGAACCGAATTGCTTGGATATAATCCAGTAAGGATCTTATGCTAAAAATAAACATGAATGACAACTTCACTGTCCTAAAGTACAAGCCATCTTGTTGCAGTGAGGGAAGTGTGACTGATGCATTTAGTTGCAGTGTAAAATTTCCAAGTGGCACCTACCTTTAGTGAATGAGACTGAGATATTGCTAACAATTTCAGGCAACCAATTCATACAAACATTTTTCCTGGGAAACAAAAAGCCATGGTCTATTTGCTCGACTTCTGACATGTGAAACCGAGGAAATAAGTGAACAGTACATAAACAAAGGGAAGTGAAGGGAAAAAAACTCCTCAACAATGACACCACAAACATGAGACTGAAAGTGACAAAGGTGGCAAAGAACTATCATGTCATATTGTCCATACGAGTTTACTAGAAATGAAAAAAAAAATAAACAGTCATTTCGCAATCGAGGAACAGTCCTTGATGAAGTTAGCATGCAACATCAGCCCGTACCAACCACCCAGAACTCACTACTCACAATCGAGAGAGGCAGCACATTTAGCAGAATCCCATGAAGACTGAAAAAAACTGAAAAGGACAGGGAGTGGTCAGAGGCAGAGCGTGCTCACATGGTGACAGCGGCAGCTGGACCCTGTAGATGTTGCTGTTGATGGAGTCAAGCACTAGGAGGTCGCCGGCGGGGGTGATCTCGACGGCGTGCGGCTCGATCCCCAGCTTGCTGCCGTCGAACACGGTGTCCACCGCGTACCCGCCCTCGTACCGCACCATGGACCGCCCCGCCACGGCCGCCGTCGCTGAGCCGGAGCAGGCACACCCGGTGAGAAAAAGAGAGTGCATAAGCCGAGAATCGGAGAGGGAAATGATGACGCCACGGGCCGGCGATTACCCGTCTTGGTGGCCGCCGATTTGAGCGACCACAGCTGCTTGGCCACCGCCGACGCCATGGTGGACAGGAGCCTGCCCGCAATCCCTGCCACGCCCGACGCGGAATAAAACTTAAATAATCAGCCGAGGAAGCGAAGCGAAGCGAACGAGAGAGAGACGGTGGCGCCGCGAAAGGACGGAGCTCACTTGCGGGGAACGAGGACGCGGCGGACGCGGACGGGAAGAAGGCGCTCAACAGGAGCGCGGTGGCCAGGAGGAGCGCCGCTCGCCCTGGCGCCGCCATTGCTTGCTTGCCCGCCCCCTGCCTCTGGGCTGACAGAGCAAGAACCAAGAGGCGAGAAAGGGAGGAGCAGAGCAGAGGGGAGAGGTGCCGCCTGTGCCTATGGTGAGGGGAGATGTGAAGAAGGGGGCGACGAGGCCATTTGAGGACAAAGTAAAGAAGGTTCAGAAAGCACCAAGAATGCGGCCTCTTTTGGGGCCCGGCAGTTCTCGCTCGCCGTCGCCGGGTGGAAAAGGAGGGAAGAGACAAGAGACAGAGATAGAGAGAGAGAAGGCGTAGTAAAGCGAAGAGGGAGGGGGAGCGTGATGAGAGACACAAGAGAGGTCTGCTGGTGCCGCTCTCGCCCGCTGGCCGCTGCGGCGCTGCTGCTGTTACTACTCGCCGCCTTGCCTTCCACGCTGCACCGTTCGCTCCTCTCTCTCTATATCTCTATCTCTATCTCTCTGCCCGTGTTCCGTGGGGCGGCGGGAGGTTTTGTGGTGGTCCCGACTAGGAAGGGGGCGTGCCCCTGCGTTGTAGACCCCGGCACTGGATGCTGGATGTAGGTAGGGATAGTGTGGGGTATAAACCCATGCTTTATCAAATCAAATCCACCAAGAAACTTATATCTAGACTAGAGATTGATATGGATGCTAAAACATTTAATATTTGAATTTTTTTAACATTAATATGGATATCTATATTCGTATTTGATTCTAATATAAATACCAAATGGATGTATCTGTATTTGTTTTCTATGATTTTTCTATATCAGATTTCATCTTGGTACTAAAAAAATATGACATTATTATTCGTAAAGGTTGAGTTAGGCGTATCTAAGTTAATTTTAATATGACCAATTATACTAATTTTAAGTACTTCAGTTATTCACATAGTGATGAATTTTTTATATAATTAATTATTGAAATATTTATTGTATATGTTATTTTATAAGTTGTCATTATCTACAGGTGTTATGTAATCATGTTCTTTACATGCATAATGATTTTGTTCTATTAAAACTATTGACAATAATATATATATATATATATATATATATATATATATATGTATATATATATATATATATATATATTTATCACCAAATTCTACTGAACGCAAACCCGAAATTCAAGACATTTGTTTTGTATCCGTATTCGACATATCTGTATTCGTATCTGGATTCAAACTAAAATGTAGTAAATGATGCTATTTGTATTCGATACTTTGTAGATCTAATCTGAATCCATTCCTACTTATATCCATGTGTAGGTGTAACTCCATGAGAACATGACATGTATTAATATGCCTATGAATGTTAGAGACAATGTGAGCTCATTTCTTTGTTTGCACAAAAACATAAGCAAGAACTTGTTGCTACCCAATGTCGGCACTTTTGGTGTGTTTAGGGAACAATTTGAACATCCTATGAACCTTGGAGAGACCTCTTATGTGGCCTTTGTAACTCATGGGACATGGATGCACCATGAACAATAGTACAAGACCCATCTTGAGGTACAAGATCATTAAGTGGTAATTAGAGATTCAGGTTTACCGTTAGGTTGGCATCTTATTGTTAGGTTCCTATAGTCCATTGCTATATTTGTTTCATGTCCTACAACCATCCACACTATAGTCTTTGCATAATTCAGTTTTGGAGTCCTTTTGTTGAGTTTGTGTCTTAGGTCAATGTCTTGTTACTAGTTTAGATCATGTTCCTTTCTAGTTTGTGATGATCCTTATAACCGCCGTCATCACGTATCACTATCGGTTTACATTTTGTGTCCGCTTAAAACCCCGATTTGGACTAGCTTACTTAAAACAATCATAGCTTTTGTATCTGGACTCGAAATGAGGCAAATTTTATATCTACAGAGGGTGTCAAAAAAGATTTAGATCTATTTCATCTGACATAGTTGGCTTCATGGTCACCGGTGCTTGAAACTCAACCTTGCTTGTTTATCCTCTAACCACTCCACCTCATCCACCTCACTAGGTAGCAACATGGTCGCGCTTCTCAAGTCACAAATCACGTGATTTTTTCACATGAAAAACACGTGTTTCACGGTCACCAGTGTTCGAACCCCGACTCCTGCTTCATTCGTTTGTCCTCTAATCACCCCACCTGTAAGACGCTTGTGTTTATTTGTAATATTCGTTCTAGCCATTTTACGTTACTTTGAGTTTGAAATGAGTGAAATGAGTATTTAGGACCCTACATGTGTTCAAATGAAAAGGTTGTTAACTATTAAATTTTATAACTTTCCGAGATCTACAACTTTGATTTTAATCATTTCTCCATCCGAAGTCATTTAAAAAAATTGAATTTTAAATGTGAGAAAATTCGGCAATAATTTTTTAGATAGATGATTTTAAATGAAAAGGTGTAACAACAAATTGTATGCCTTTTTGACATCTATAACTTTTGCTTTAGGCCTTTCTCCATCTGAGGTCGTTTGAAAAAATTAAATTCTAATTTTAAAATCCAAACATAATTTTGGTCAGATAGATGATTTAATGAAAATGTTATCAACTACAAAGTTACATAATTTTTCTAGATCTAGAACTTTTGTTTTGGTCGCTTCTCCATCTGAGATTTGTAAATATCACTACACTTTCACTTATGTTTATGGAGCAAATGACTTTAGTTGGTGTTAACTCTTATGAAATCATGCGAATCAAATAGAGGACATCATAATGACTTCAGCAAAAAAGTTGTAAACTATAAACTTATATAACCTTTTGAGATCTATAATTTTGTTTTGATCGCTTCTCCATCAAAGATCCTTAACTACCACTCCACACTCACTTTTGATTATGGATTATATGCACTGCTTTGGTATTAACTCTATAAATCTTGTGGTATATATTTGGAGTTCAAAACAATCTCAAAATTTGAAAAAGTTTGAACTACAAAGTTGAAGATCTTGTAGAATACTGCAACTTTGATATAAAGCTCGTCTTCGTCAGACATCATATGAGAAAAGTTTATTTTTTGGAAAAAGACTACTTAACTCCTTCACCTATCTAGCGTGGTCTACTTTAGCCCCACAACTATAAAACTGTCTATTCTATCTTCTGAACTTTCCAAAACCATTCAAATTACCCCCAGACGGTTTTAGACAGTGGTTTTGCTACCGTCTTGGTGATTTTGATATAATAACGATGGTTTTGTCCTTTTCTTTTTTATTT
The DNA here is from genome assembly GCA_022036555.1 of Microstegium vimineum. Lineage (NCBI taxonomy): Eukaryota > Viridiplantae > Streptophyta > Magnoliopsida > Poales > Poaceae > Microstegium > Microstegium vimineum. The sequence continues at coordinate 16,108,940 of CM039126.1, read as the reverse complement.
ATTTTCGTGAAATCTTTGAAAAATCATAGTAAATAAAAAAATCATAAAATTGAAAATTCAATTTTGTTGGACTCCACATGAGTAGATCTACACAGTAGACATATAATATGGTATGTTTTAATACAAAGTTTCTGTTGTACCTTTAGATTAATTGAAAAATCCAATTTTGTCTGAGCTTCTAAGGTCCAATTGTGGTGATTTTTTATGCTGAGAGGATTATTATATGCTTGAACTATATTAAAATTTTCATACTCATTGGGCCATGTATAACTTAGTTATAGATAAAGTATACATTTAACAAGCATGAAACTAGATTTTTCTATGTTAAATATATGTTTATCTATAACTAAGTTATACATGGTCCAATAAGTGTGAAATTTTTACTATAATTTAAGCATATAATAATTATCTTACCATAAAAAGTTTACCACAATTGAACCATAGAAGCCTCGATTATGAATTATTACAATTAATTATAGACAAAATTTGATTTTTTCAATTAATCTAAAGGTACAACAAAAACTTTATACTAAAATATATCATATTATATGTCCAGTGTGTAGCTACTCATGTGGAGTCCAAAAAATTGGATTTTTTATTTTATGTTTTTTCAAAGATTTTATGGAAACAATAAAAAAAGATAAAACCGTTGTTACTGTAGCAAAACCACCATCTAAAACCAGCTAAGAGGATAATTTGAATGGTTTTGGAAAGTTTAGGGGATAGAATAAATGATTTTATAGTTGAGGGGCTAAAGTAGACCACGCTAAATAGGCGAGGGATTAAGTAAACTTTTTTTAATCTTTTTGCAGAATATCAGACATCATATGAAAAAAGACCAATAAAATTTGATTTTTCAATTAATCTAAAGGTACAATAAAAACTTTGTACTAAAATATACCATATTATATGTTCACTATGTAGATCTACTCATGTGGAGTCCAAAAAAATTGAAATTTTCATTTTATGATTTTTCTACGATTTACTATGATTTTTCAAAGATTTTATGGAAACAATAAAAAAAGATAAAACCATCGTTATTGTAGCAAAGACCATCTAAAACCGTCTAAGGAGATAATTTGAATGGTTTTGGAAAATTTAGGGGATAGAATAAATTATTTTATAGTTGAGGGGCTAAAGTAGACTATGCTAAATGGGTGTAAACCTTTTCTTTTAATTTTTATTTTGTAGAATATCAGACATCATATGAAAAAGGTTTTTTTTTTTGCAGAATACCGCTGCCAATTCAAGACATGAACTGGTAGTAATAGTATCAGTGTCGATTTTAGGCAAAAACCAAAAATAATGACCTAATATTATTGTCGGTTCTTGGCTAAAACTAACAGTGATATATGAACTGACAGTAAAAACCCAAATATCAATGTCGGTTGGTTCTATGACTACCGGTTTAGTAAAAAAACGGACAGTATGTGTCGGGAGGCACCATCACTGAGGATTTTTAAAAACCAGCCATAATGAAGCCGATAGTAAATGTCAGATCTGTAGCAGTGATGGCGTCGATTGCCTATGTACATTTATTTTAGTACGAAGTAATGAGCAAACACGCCCCAGTGCTTAAATGGATTTTGGATGAAGCTTAAGACATACCAATAAGATTATACATTTTTAATTTTAAGTTTACTGCAGAGTGTGATTTGATCAATTGTTCAGAGTTCGACGGTGCTGGAGCTAGATGACTGTCCAGGTGTCGCCGCATGCCTCGCCGGTCTTGGATCATCCGCCACTGGTCACACACCCTACTAGAGATGACTACTACTACATGTAAACAGAGCGGCAGCACAATCGGCACCTATGCATACCACGCGTGGATGTTCGTCTCAGGGATTTGAAACCTTGTTTGGATGTGCATATATCTTCTGTATTTAAATTAATTTACACTTTAATCTATGTGGTTGAAGAGAGATACATGCGCATCAATCAGAGCTGAGTGCATCCATGCGACATATTACATGTGTATATTTCTGCACGTAGGCCCGTCTCTCGTGACACATGCTATACGCGCTCTCTTTCTCTCTCTCGCTCTTGCTTGCATGTGTGACACGCAATCTAGGTTCTTCTCTTTCTAGGATCCATGGGCATCTTTTCTCGTGTCTTCACCATCACACCAATTCAGGACTCAAAGAGTGTAGTTTTCTGGTATCAGTAAAGAAGAAAGCTCAAAGGTCCATTGATGTATCCATGCTTCTACTGCTGCTATATAATTCCCCTAGTGTGCTTAATTCAGCGTTGGCACAACCCTTCTTTACTGAAAGTGTTTGGGTCGGATGCCCAACCTTGCATTGTTCAGATCTTGACCAACCAACCAATCGCACCTCCAAAGATCCAAAGATACCGTGCCGGTAGTTTTTATTTCTTTTCCTTTTCACAAAGGCATGCACTGTTGTCAATTCCAGATGCAAATTGACTGTCCTAGGTAGCTCAATCCTTACTGCTATTATTATGTACTACTCGTAGTTTACTACTCGTTCAATCCTTCCTTCTCCGAAAATCAAGTTTGCTGACGAATTAAATTCAACCCTGCTTAATATATATGAGCAAATTTTTAATTCTACCGTAGAACAAAACTAAATCATACATTGTATTTTCCAGGTTTATTAGTGAACGTCTAAGCTCGCTCGCCCAGCTCTCATTTAACTATAAATCTATAAAATAATTGCGTGTTGGAGTGCAGTATATGTGCACCTAATATAATACTAATAATTGTCTTGTTTCTCTCTTGCCTTTTGGTGGCCTAGATATGCAATGATAGGAGGAGCACGGCTGAGAGGATCAGATCACATTCACATCAGTCATCTGCAGCCCGACCCCGACCCCGACCGGACAAAAGCTTCGCCAAGTATCGAGCCAACAGCAGCAAAGGGCTCCAGCTGTGGATCACTGTGCGCGCGCGGGGACGACGTGATTGCTTGTTGAAGCCTTGATCCAAGGGTGCCGGCTCCTTTGGCATGCGCGCAATCTGTGGCGTGGGTCCAAAGCATGAGGTAGCAAAGTACGTACTATGTTATATTAATATCTGTGGCGTGGGGTTGTGTACTCTGCTTGGAAAAAATTGTTCGACTAAGTAGATAAAGAACTGCTCTATTAAGATACAGAATGTATTAATTTGATAGCAAGAAAAAATAAGTGGCACACACAGATGGTTTGTGCTTATTAGCGTCTAAGCTTAAATTGAAGAGAAATTAACCAACTTATGCCATAACAATTTGCCGTTGAACTCCTCTTGTGTGGGAGTATAAAGTTAACGGACAAACAAAACAAACCTTTTAATGCTCAGATTCATGTCTATTTTGTAATGCTAAAGGATACAAGCAGTGCTGTAAACCAATTTTCAATCAGATCCCTTCTCTCACAAAAAAAAATGTATCAATCATACAATTATGTTAACTAAACTATAGCGGCGCCCTGTTCGCCTGATCGTTTCGTTGGCTGATAAGTCGGCTGATGTTGTTTTTGACTGTTTTGTTGTGAGAGAAAAACACTGTTTTAGTGATTGATAAGCCGACTGATAATCCAATCGAACTGGGCGAAAAAGATTATTTTCAGAAAGAACATGAAGTATCCAATGAGCACCACTATTTACTACCAGAGTTTGATTCAACCAATATAGTTTACTCTCTCTATCACATGTTCTAGGGCTTGCTTTGAACGACAAGGGAATGGATAACACATGAATGGGAAAAAATACGAGTTTTATGTGGTCAATATAATTTTGACACACCATATTGTAAACTAATATGTGGTCAATATAATTTTGACACACCATATTGTATATGGTGCTATTAATATTTCAGGACCCAGGTTGGTGAACCCTAGTTCTATCGACTTGCCAAGGTATTATTGGAGTTAATATTTGGATGATATGCACCAATTCCTCTAGTGGGGTCGTGTCTTGCCTATGTATATATGAACTTGCCAAGGTATTGAGTTCACCGTATGATGTGCATGTGTTGCACTCGGTGTATCATCTGTTGACCATGTTCTCAATTATGTGTTGAGTGGACAAGTTAATTACCAGATGTTGCCATATATGGCCTATGACGAATCATCCAACAAAACATATTCTAGCATATTTCTTTCTAATTATTCACTACTCCAGAACATCCTATCATTGACGGTTCAAAACCCCCTTCGAATTCACTGGCGGATTTTGAAACGCCACAACCAACTTGGCAGTGATGAGCTGATCACATTGATGGCTCAAGCATCATTGCCAGTTCGTGTTACAAACCGACAGTGATGCTTGAGCCATCATTGCCGGTTCGTGTACCCAACCGGCAGTGTATGCTTTATCACTGCCGGTTTTAATTGATCCGGCAGTGATATAATTTTTACAATTTATATTTTAATAATTGTTTTGCAGTAATAATCGAACCATTTGATATTGATGTGAAGGTGGTTGTAGGCCAGCGACAATAGATAAACCATCAACATTTAGGGCGTGTTTGGGACTGCTCCACAAACTCTACTCTGCAAACTCCATTATGGAGCAGCTCCACAAAAATCTGGAGTTTGTGGAGTACCTCTTTAGCTGTTCTCATAACTTCACCTTTTTTCTGGAGCTGTGTGCATGGAGCTAAAACCGTTTGGCTAAAAAACATGGAGCAGAGCTAAAAACGTGGAGCGGAGCAGTCCAAAACAACCTCTTATATTACAAAAATTTAGTGAAGTGTCAATCTTATTGTATAATAGTTCAATGATTCAGTACTATCAATTCGGTGAAGCGTAGGTCATCGATCTTGTAACCAAAAACCTCATCGAGGAACAACAACGTATTAAATAGTGCACCCTCTGTTGCTTCACAACTACAAGCACATGGTGTACTAACAACGGTTAACGGTGGTCGAGTAGTTGGTGGGTCTCCCTTCTTAGTCGCAACCAACTTTACTTGAAATCCCGCAGTAGTTAGTGTTGGCTCTTCATTAGCATATTTCCAGTCATAACCCAATGTATTCATTGCTTCGTTCAGAATGGCTTCAAAACTATACCTTGCGTAGGTCATGTCATACTCCTCTACCTATAAGTATTGGCAAAAGATAGGATTAATTATGAGAGCAATATTGACAACATACAACAACAAATCTAGATATAAGCTATGACTCTTAGACTTACCATTGGTGAGTTCTTAGCCATTCGTGCATTGAAACGTCGAAGATCATGATACATGTTGTGATTAATAGCTTGAATCTTCACTAAGGACAAAGTAGAAAGTGTGATCTCATTTCTTGAGAGCATAGTTGCACATGCCATGACAACATACTTAATAGAAACACCCCGTTGGGTGGCCTTTATTCCCATCTCTGAGATTTGTAACATATTACGACCGCCAACACCACCGCGGCCACAACCACTACCATGACCATGACCATGACCATGACCTATCCTAACGGCAATTGAAAATGAAATACGACATTGGAGTTGTGGACCATTATCTACATGGTAAATCTGAACATCCACATTGTGAACCCCGAAATAGGCGAGTGTTCTTTAAGCCAAACAATTGGATCAATTATCTACAGTACATATAAGACATGCTAATTAACTTGGATGATCTAGTTTCGTACATATGAAACATATATTGATTAACTTACTATGCTTGGATGATTCACCGGTACTACCGGCAATACTGGATCAAAACCCATCTAAGTACAATAACCATTCCAACCAATGACTTCCGGTGGTGGGAGATTTCGACGTCCAACCATCTATATATTAAATGACATATACTAAGATTATATTTCATAGCATACATAGAGATATATTATATCCAAGTTCAAATCTGATAAAGGGCTTATATACTAAGATTATATTTCTATCTCTATCTATCTATCTATCTATCTATCTATCTCTATCTATCTATCAAACCTATATATTATATATATTAAATTTCATATCACATATTAAATAACATATACTAAGATTATATTTCTATCTCTATCTCTATCTATCTATATATCTCTTTATCTATCTATCTATCTATCAAATCTATATATTATCTATATTAAATTTCATCACATATTAAATAACATATACTAAGATTATATTTCTATCTCTCTATCTATCTATCTATCTATCTATCAATCTCTCAGCTAGAAAAATCCCAAATAGGCATTTCGTTGAACACCTTGGTTGCATGAACATTTCTATCTGTCGACTATCTATCCATCTCTCAGCTAGAAAAATCCCAAATAGGCATTTCGTCGAACAACTTGGTTGCATGAACATGAAGGCTAGGGGTCGGATTCCGTGGTGCTTGGCGTCGTGGAGGGAGGTCCTGGCAGCCACGAGGACGCTGGCGTGGAGCGCCGTCCTCCTACGGCCTTCACGCGACGGCGGTGGCGTGTTGCGGTGTGGAGCGCGTGGGTGTGCGGCGGCGTGGAGCGGCGGTGGCGGCGTGCTATGGCGGTGTGGAGCGGTGGCGTGCTGTGGTGACGTGTTGCGGCAGCGGCGGCGTGCTGCGGCTGAGTGAGCACGGCGCGCGTCTGAACATTTCGGAGCGTGCCAGTGCCTGCTTAAATAATAACCGCGACATATCACTGCCGGTTCAAGCCACGAACCGGCAGTGAAGCTCATCATCACTGCCGGTTCGTGGCTTGAATCGACAGTGAAACGGCAGAGAGGCTTCACTGTCGGGTCGTTCTCAGCCCCAATAATTCGGGGTCTGTCAGAGCTTGAACCGGCAGTGAAGGTGCACCACCGTCGGCCCAAAAAAAACGGTAGTGATGGACCGACAGTGATTCTGGATTCTGTAGTAGTGATTGTAAGTTAGCCCAATAGGAACACTATACGATTTGGTGTGTCTTTGTGGCACTTGACGTATCATTGGTGATGTATAGGTATAATATCGATTTGGTGTGTCTTTGTGGCACTTGACGTATCATTGGTGATGTATAGGTATAATATGGAAGTTAGCCCAAATAGGATCACCGTATGATTTGCTGTGTCTATTTGGCACTCTTTTGCTTTCTATAACAATAAGGAGATCCCTAGGGTGAATCTTGTCCAATACATGCACTATTCAATGGTGAAATCTCACATGAAACAAGTGACAAAAGATTTCTTTGGTGGAGAGACATCTTGAAACTATGTGATGTATTCAAAGGAATCACAAACTGTAACATTGTAGATGGCTCCACTATGTTATTTTAGTCTTATCTGCAGAATGATAATGTCACGCAAATCTATTATTCCAAGATTTTCTCTTTTGCTAAGCACAAAAAGGTCTCAATAGCTCAATTCTTGCTGAATAACAATTTAGAGTCATAATTTTACCTCGTCTATCTGAACAAGCCTATCAGGAATATAAAAAATTTCAAGTTTACATTCAAACAATACAAGTCGATAGCACACAAAAGATTCTTGGTGCTGAAGGAGAATATAATTTGTGGAATATTGGATATATTGCACTGAGCCTCATGGGCTAATTATATAGGGCACGTAGGACTAACATCTCTTATTGTTAGACAATATGGTACTATTCCTATTACTCTAACATCCCCTCGCAGTCACAGCGGGAGCGCTACAGACGGTGGCGGTGGCCTGATGATGAGTCCGGGGGCGAAGCGACGACAACCTAATGACGAGTCTGAGGACGAGGCGGTGGCAGCCCGACGACGAGGAGAGATCCCGATCTGCTACACGACGACGACGATAGCAGCCGGATCAATAGAATCGGGCGCGTAAACAAGGGCGCTGCCCCGGGCGGAGAGCGATCCCTCCCCGGGGGCGCGCGGCGGAAGCGGCGGCAACTAGGGTTAGGATCTAAACTTAGGGGAAAGATACCATGTAAGAGAATATAATTGGTGGAATATTGGATATATTGCATTGGGTCTCATGGGATGATTATATAGGGTACATAGGACTAACACCTCTTGTTGCTAGATAATATGGTACTATTCCTATTACTCTAACAGGTGCATCATTTGGGGGAGTAATATCTACACATCATCTAAATTCTAATCAACTTCCAATACAGAAACACCTAACCAGCCGCATCTTTTATTTGGATTTTGGATTTTGGATTCTAAGTGCTCCAATAAACTCGGAGTCATCTCCTGGTTACTTCTTATGGACAGACTAAATACAAAGAACATTTTAAAGCGGGGAAAACATAAGTTGGAAGTGTTACAATTGTATGTTCTACAATAGCAATGTGGAAGAAACTGCTTTTCACTTGCTCTTCAGTTGCACCTTTAGTCGAGTTTGCTGGTAGCACCTAGGCATCCAATGGAATTTTGCAAGTGATTTCTTTGAGATGTTGATACAAGCCAAGCAACACTTTTTGAATCATTTTAGTATGGAGATCATCATTTTTGCTTGGCAGACTTTTAGAAACAAAGAAATAACATCATGTTCGATAGGGTTGTCCTTCATTAAATTCTTGGATGTTCATTCTTTGTGAGGAAGCTCAACTTCAGGCCAATAGGATCTGTGATGCAAAGCATCCTTCTTTATTATTCCATATAGATTCCCTACCCTAGTTTCCTAGCCTTTCTAAGGCTTATGTTTTTGCTTTTCATTGTTTGCTTGTATAACTTTTGTGTGTTTAGTACAACTTCTTTTCTTTTTTTAATAAAACTTACCGTGAGGGCATCTCATGTTGTACTAAAAAAAGAGTGGAGAAAGGGTATTCACAAGTAGAGACTTGAGCCTTTGTGGCTTAAACATAACCGACTCTTGAGTGACTCTTAGGTGCTACAACATGGATTAGAGGGTAGTGGCAACTACCCTAAAATATAAGGTTGTATCTTGTACTTCTTTCTTTTCTTGAATTTCCATTCAAGTTCAAATTTGTGTTTTTCAAAGGATTGGCATGGCCTAGGTGGGGGGTTGCATTGGTCTAAAAAATTAAAAAATCTTTCATGTTGCAAGTAACAGATTTAGCCAAGTCCGAAAGTTCCAAAGATTTCTTTAAAACTTCTAGAGATGTCTGGAAATCCTAAAAAAAATTTGGAAGTTACGGAGATAAGAAAAACTAAGAAATCGACTCCAAATCTAAACAAAATCAGATTATTGAATTACCGCACTTCCTTGAGGTTGGTAGACTTCTTTTGTACCCTTCCCTTGACTTGAAGTGTTGATAAGAGGTAGATCACGTGAAAATACTAAAGTTTAATGAGAGAGAGAGAGAGAGAACAAATGAAACCACAATAACAAGCATGCAAGAAACCACAATTTATTTCTAGTGTGTTTACATCCTCATTGTGTAGGTGACCACAAAGGCCTAGAATCTCTTCCATCTCCAATCGCCCTCTCAAGTGAACACAGAGGTCGACTTCAAGATATCCACTAGAAAGTAAGGGTAATACACAATCTTTTCAGAGCTCACCACATAGTTAGGAGCTTCGCGATTGACTACTAGCCATCTAGGTGCAAAGCCCCAAGAGTAACAACAATCTGACAGCTTGGAAAAGAAATAAGTGCTTGAGAATAATGGATTTGATTTGTTCTACCACTTTCACTTCTCTTCTCTCAAATTGTAGGAGAATGAGAGAGTTGTTTATACCCCTCCACCATAGTACGTAACCGTTGGCCCAGTCAAGTCTAGAACTTCTAAACATGCTAGAAGTGGAACTATAGGATCTACAATGTTTACCCAAGTCCAAATGTCATGTTCTTCATTTGTCTCATAAGAGATGTTAGACTTTTTTAGCACTATCTCCACCCTAAGTCATTTAGAAATGCATCCCTCTTTATAATGACATTTCCTAAACTCAATTCCAAAGTACAAATGAATAAACCCATTCTTGAGTCCCATGTCATCCTTCCTTTTCACTTTGAGGAATGCGTCGATAACCATCCTTTGCTCTATAAGCTATTCACAAAGCTTCATACACATGATTAGTTCCTAAATTGTTTGTCATTAACTCACCAAACCCACTAGAGGGACATGGGCACTTTCAATCTCCCTTTCTCACTGATTGATGAAAACCAAATTTAGACTTACAATAGACACTACCAGAAATCCTACTTTTTATGACAAAATTCCTCATGACGGAGCCTGACTTCGTCATACAATATACCATAATATGACACAAAAATTTGTGTTGTCACAAATTGAGGAGAGCCCGTTTGTTTTATGATGCCATTGTTTTTTTGTCACATAAAGGCAGCAACGTTTGTCACAAATTATGTGGCGCCGGGAGACGTTTGCCGGTTCTTTTTTTTTGGCGCTAGAACCTATATTTTTATATTTTAACGTTGTCACGTTTAGGTACTTCAATAATTGACCTGTCCCAACGAAAGTATACCTCTATAGGTGGACCCGAGCATTGACCAGTTTCATTTCCCCATCGCTATCACCCCCATCCGAACACGGCCGCGAGCGGTGGGCGGAGTGCGGCGGCGCGGAGGACAGTGAGCGGCCGGCGCCCGCTGGCGAAGGAAGTTGTGTCGAGCAGAGGCAGCTCCCTCTCTGCCCCAACTGACGGCGCGGCGGCTGTACCATAGCTCCTACTATGGCTGGGCGAAGACAGCACGGTGGCCGGTTTGCGGAGCACAGATCTCCCGTGACCTCGGCGACACCATCACGCTCCAACTCCCCAGGTGCTCGTGGCCTGTGCCGCTGCCATTCCCCTCCCCTTCCCCCTCTATTTGGGTTGCAATGGCGCCCTCATCCCCTCCCTATTTCTCTTTGTTGTTCAATCTGAGTTAGAGGCTAAAGTAGTAGAAGTTAGAGGCAAGATGAATTAGCCCTTGATTTGTTTGATGCCAAGCTCGAGTTACTCTGAATTATCCCTTTCTGTTTCTCTTTATTTGAATTACTTGAGCTCATGTCCAAGTCGGTGATGTTGTTAATATGAATGCCTGAGCATATGTCCATCGATGACCTAATGAATCTCATTTCTCTCAATCAGGCCTCATGTCATAGGCGTCGTCATCTACTGCTCGTACTCGGCGGTCAGCTAGGTTGCAGTCAAGGTTGGAGGTGGATGTTGCAAATGACGGACCAAGCAAACTAGCATGCACTGATATTGTCAAAAAGGGAGTAAGGCAGCAAAGGTATCATCTTAAAAGGAAGTACTTTGATGACTCACTAACAATAGAACAGATGTTGGCCAGACCACCTCCAGCAAGATGAAGAAAGAGGAGTGGGTCAAGCTGGTAGAGTACTGGAGTGACCCAAAGAGTCAGGTCTGTGCCTTAATTTTCTCCTTTTCTTAGTATGAAATGGAGCTTGCACATGTGAATGAAAACTCTATTGTATTTGTGGTGCAGAAAAAAAGTTCTAAGAATAAAGTGAACCGTGCGCAAGTGCAGCTTCACCAATGGACTGGATCTAGGTCCTACATTGCCCATCGATATAGCCTGGTACGGATACTATGTCTTTTGTATAATTACCTTGAGAGGTGGGACATTTGTAACATATATAGTAATTACCATGTGATTTAGAACTGCCAAGTTATCACATTCTCCAATTATTTGTGGGATGACATGATTAAGTCCAATATGATTTTAGCCAATGTTTTGTAAGATTAGCTACCATGTTCAAATGAGCCTGTTGGGGCTTGCTTCTTAAAATTTAAGATGAGCCCAATCTGGGTCATTGTAACTATCTGGTGCATACAAATTTTGGGAGCTTGCTATTAATATGCACAAATAATCTGATGTTTGTCGACCCCTCTCTTTACTTTCAAGGATATCATTGTAAAACATTTTTTACACGCTGCAGAGGCCTAAGTACAACAATAGGGAACCAGATGCTATTGACTTCTTTGGTGAATGCACGAGTAGTCCGCAAAATGGTCGTACTCCTCTTGCAGATGAAATATATGTAAGTGAACTAAATGTTGCATACATGTACTATACTCAAATTCAATCCTAGTACAACAATGTTGTATGGCCTTCTTATCAAGTGCATGCATTCTATGTAGGAATATATGGTTGCAGAGAAGGGAAAAGAACCAGAAGAAGGAGAAGCACCAAAGTCTCCATCCAAGATTGTTGCTGAAAGTCTCAGCCACATCAGTCATAGATCAACCTTCCTTCCAAACCTTGGTATAACTAGAGCGTCAAAGGCTAACAGATCCTCTGCATCAGAAGCACGCTTGCAAGCTCAATTTGAGGAAAAACTACAAGCAGAAAGAGAGGAAGCTGCTAGGAAGCAAGAAGAGTTGAGCACAGCTTCGAGCTCAGCAGACCGCACTTGAAGAATACCAAAACTTGCTACGCGAGACCCAAGAAGAGGTGAAGACGATGAGCAGCAGGTTTGAAGAGACAAATGCGCTGCTGCGAGCAATGCTGAAACTTCAGAAAGATTGAGGTAGGCCTGGATGCACTCTATGCTTCATAATGTCTGTGTTGGAACTTTGTAGAACCCCAAACTTCTCTGTGAATAAATTTATGTACTGTGTTGTCAGAACTACTGTGTTGTCAGAACTATGTGTTAATGTTTGTGGAACAGTTTGAACTTGTGTCAGATGGAACCTAGAACTTTCTGTAGTGTTTGAACTTGTAAAACTGTGTTATCAGTTTGAATATTGGTGATGTGTATGATGCCTTGGCTCAATTGTGTATGAATCATGAGCTCTGATGATGATGGATTCTGGTATGTGTGGAATTCCATAATATAGGCCATGTATGCTCTATAATAAGATTCAGAACGACCGCATTATATTCCCAATGTAGGTCAAAGAAGAGTGTTGTCGAATGTCAATAATATAAAAGGAAGTAGCTCAGGCTGAACATGGTAAAGTTACAATAAACCAAATAATCAAAACGACGACGACAACGATATCAAAACAACAAAAAACCAACGCAAAGGGTCAAAACGTCCTCGTTTTAAATTAAAATGCGTAGCAATCCTTTGATTCCTAGACGGGTGCAAACTGGTGCATTCAAAACTTACTCAACACCTCAATTAGTCGTCAGCGTCGTACTGCGTAGCTCGGTTTGAAATTTTATAGTGCATCGTCAGATTTTATTACGAGTAGACTGGTGCTGTTTGGTTCAGTCACAAGAGCGACAAAGCTAATGAGAATAGCTGCTCCTGGTACCTGTTAGGATGCAATCGATTAGCATCTTTTGTTTGGTTGCAGCCAACATGAGCAGTGGAATAGCGTGGCATTGGATCACATCCAGAGGGGAGCGTTAATAATTTTGCACTAGCCTGTAACAGATACCGTGGTGAACGCTTACAGCCTCATGCGACCAAACATATAGTCACGGTAACAGATACCGTACCAATGTAAACTGATTACAATCCTAAATGGTTGAAACCAAACAGCAACTTGCAATGGACATTCAACTTGTTGCTTGGTTATCTAGAAACTCGCGGCTTGGAGATTTATCTAACTCATATGGGTACAGAAGGTTTAGTTCTCTTAGTTATAATTTGTTTTATGATTGAACTCTCCGCCATACATGAACACTTAGCTCGTACAAGTATGCCAGAGATCAAAACACTTCGTATTCCAACTCCTTTTGAAATAGGATTCGGCTTTCGGCACTACTCTAACTTGTACACACATGGAAAAGATAAAGTTCGTTATGACCCATCAGATTGTGAGCAGTAAAGGGCGAAGACCTTTCCCTCTTTATTAATAACTAGTAAATATGTCTGTGTGTTACAAAGGAGAACAAACTACATTAACACAAAATAAAGACATGCACATACCTAATTTTTTTTAGATAATGGATAGTTCATATCCGGCTTCTTCTATCAAAAGATAGAATCAGACCTATTATTACAAAATTTCGCCCTATGTCTTAAAAAAGTACATACAACCGAACCGAAACAAATAAGTTTTTGACTATGCCTGACCAACATGTCTTGTAGATAACCATCCATTGGAATTAAAAAATCGCAAACCTGACATCTCTAGATGTCGTCCGATGAGGATCAGCTGATCCCGTAGGTCATCATGCCACTGCAATTTTGCCCACTGCCTTAGCTAATGTGTTCCCCTGAACAGAACCTTTGTCTGATACCGAGTCTAAAGTTTTGAGAGCCTTTAGTTTAGCTGCCTTCTCCACCGAATCTTGATCTGTAGCTGCTGCATTCCTCTTGCTAGATCTCATAGGAGATACTATCCCACCATTTTGCCCTTTGATCTGTTTCAGAAGTCCAGAGTCATTTTTTGGATTCAACAAGTCACTACTACAGAAAACTTAACTGTGACGGGCGTTTTGCATTTACCGCAACGGGAAAAGGCGTCCGCCGCGGTGCAAAGGTCACGGTAAATCGTGACTGCACTGCAGCGGACACCAACGCCCGTCACGGTAAATCGATTAACCGAAGCGGGCACTTTAGGACGCCCGCCTCGGTTAATCGTTGAAAGGACCATGATGCCTAAGAGGGGGGGGGGGGGGTGAATTAGGTCACTTAAAAACTACTCTCTAATCTAACGCCTCTTTTTCTAACCTTAGCAAAGCCTATGCAAAAGGTAAACTATCTAGTAGTGCAACTAAGGTTTTGCTAAGTGTAGCTATCTCTACCGCAATAAGAGTTATGCAACCTAGTTTTCAAACCTACCAACTAGCCTATCAACTAATCTAGGAAAGGTAAAGAACACAAGGTAAACAAAGTAAGTGCGGAAGGTAAAGAGCAAGGTAGAGATGCAAACTCCCGTCGACGACTCCGGTATTTTTACCGAGGTATCGAGAAGCGCGCAAGCTTCCCCCTAGTCCTCGTTGGAGCCCCTCGCGAGGAATCCCGCGCAAGGGCCAAGCTCCCGGTCGGGTAACTCCGTGGATAGCCTCGGGCTCTCCCCACGCGCAAGTGGGTGTCCGATGTGCCTTCCGGCAAGCCTCTCCCGGATGCTCTCCGTCGTCTTCACTATCAAGCTTCCGACCGAAACGCCGCGGGCCTTGTTCCCTTCGGTACACCGGTGGCGGCCACACCACAAACGCGGTTGGTGTGATCGCACAAGATTACAAGCCCCACCGAGTACAAGCTTGGTGCGCGCAAGAACCCTTTGATCAAGAGGTATGCAAACCTCACTCAACACTAGGCTTACACCTAGAGCAAGCGCAAGAGCAATGGTCTAACTAGCCTATGCACTTCGCAAAGCACAAATGCTAATCACCAAGTGTATCACTAAGCTCTATGCATATGGAGATCACTAGATTTGTGTATCAACACCTTGGAATTTTTCCTCAAGTTTCCACTCTCTCATTTGGCCGACCAAAGGTCATATATATAGGCCCCAAGCCAAATGGAGCCATTGGTACCTTGATGCAGCTCCTCTGCGTAACTCCAGACGCAGGCAACAAGGGGGGTCCGAACTAAATGCTGTGCGTCCGGACCTTCCAACGGTCTTCTGCGCGTAGCGGCTGACTGGTGGGTCCAGACGCTGTCTATGGTCCGGAGTCCACAGTCCGGACAGTGTCCGGAGCCTTCACGCGCTTCTGGAACCTCTCTGCATAGAGTCCGGACGCCACTGTTGGTCCGGACCCCATGCTCCGGTCAGCGTCCGGAGTCCTTCGTGCTCTCGGGTTCTTCTCTGTGTGCGTCCGGACGCAAGCACTAATGGTCCGGACACACACTGTTCATAGCGTCTGGACTCGCTGATTTGAGCAGACCAAACCCTAGGTGTCCGGACGCATCCGCAATGGTCTGGACCCTCCTGTTTGCAGCGTCCGGAGCCTTTTTCTTCACTGTTTTCTGCCGGGCTGATTTCCAAAAGTCCGACGCGAGGTCTTGCTTCCGAGTAGGTTCCATCCTCCATGCTTGAACTATGCTTGATCTTTTAGGTATTCTATATGCTTCAAATGTCTTGGTTGCGGTTTCGCCTAAGTCCAAAGTATGATTGCACCCTATTGGACTACAAAATAAACACTTGCAAATACATTAGTCCAATTTGGTTATGTTGATCATCAAACACCAAAATCCGAACTAAATGGGACATGATGACCATGTTCCTTACAATCGTATCCAAAAAAACAAAAAAAAACAGAGCCCATCGGCGAGCCCGTTCCTGAGCCCATCGACGAGCCCAATCCTAGCCTGAAACACTAGCGCCGCCGGGATCCATGACGCTGCCGGAGCATTCAAGCCATGGATCCACAATCTGGAGCTAGACTCGCAAGCATCGCCGTCGCCGGGAGATGGAGAGGCTCCTGTCGCACCGATGACTGGCTTCATTGGACGCCGCCGCACCTCTGCAGGCCATCGGTGTCTCCAGATCCGCCATCGTAGCGGTCGAATTCGGCCTCTATGTCGTCATCATTGCTAGATCCGACCACGCCGGGGTCGGATCCGACGTTGATTTGGGAGGGAGAGGACGGAGGTCCCGCCATGGATCCATGCTGCTAAGACCTACCTCGATGTCAGAGACGAAGATCCCACGCCGCCGCTGTCGGTCCTCGGCCCGACGCCGCATCCAAGACGCTGGACGCTGGCGCACCTTCGCCTGGCTCCACTGGACACTAGCGCTGGTACAGGGCCGCCGCTGCTGGACCTTGACGTCGCACGTGTTGACGGTCCTTAAGTACCAATTTCAACTGTCAACTAAACAAGGAAAAGGATCTAAATGAACCACTAGCTAGAATCAGGGTTTATACTAACAGAATTCCACGAGTTTTAGTGAATGTCTGTTTCTGTAGGGGGTTATTAGGGAATACCAAGGAAATGCCCACATATCATGTTTACATAGAGATAATTATCAACCGCACAATTTTCTATACTCAGGAAGGCTCTAGAAGGAACTGGACCAAGCCGGAAGCCAAGTGGGCCCACACCCAGGGTGCCCGCCCTAGGGTTTGGGGCGCCCACCCTGCCCCTATGGCCAATCAGCTTCCACTTCGTGGATTATGGTCCACCGCCTTTGAGGATCAATATAAACCACTCGCTTAAGGTCGGTTTGATCTGACGATCCACGTTCATTTGAGGAGGCTATATAAGCAAGGCCTCTGACCCCCTGAGGATGATCTCATCTCATTATTCTTCTCCAAAGAAAAAGCTAGGGTTTCAAGATGTAGAGAAGGAGAGAGGTCCCTCTAGTTGTCTAGATCTAGTTGTTCTAGTTCTAGCTCATCTAGTTGTAATTAGAGGTGAGAGAGAGGGGAGGAGAGAGCTAGGAGGAGCTGGATCTATCGGATCTTCCTAAATATTGTACCTTTGCAGCATCTGGTTCGGAGCAATCTCCAGGTTCTTCATTTATTATTTCTAAGTATCTTATTTCAGTTCTTACTTTATTCTATTTACAGGATCTCCGCTCGTATTGAGTGCTCTAGTTTTCATGGGATTAGAGTAGTAAGTGATAGTGTAGACGTGGTGTCTAGACTAGAGTTTACCTGAGTTTGTGCCCAATCCTACGGATAGTTGTGGTAGCCCCAGGGGTGACAGCTCTGTAAGGCCTTTGTAGTCCACCACGTTCGGGTTGGTGTTTTTCGTAGAGCTTTTGGCAGCCTCTCCCGACTACCTTTTTCCCAGTCTTTGTCGAGAGTCGGGAAGGTACTGTTGCTCCAAAGTAAGTAGACTATCGTGGACCTTTGATTAGATACCCCCCTTAGAAAACTCTAAAATCTCTCTACCCAGTTATCTTATCTATCCTTAGATGCTCTTAGTTCTTATCTAGTACACTTCACGTTCCCCGTGAAAATCGATACCCTTGGAATACTCACGGGTGAAAGCTACAGCGGTATCCGTGCACTTGCGGATTTATCTGTTTGTGTTAAGAAATACCAACAACATGCTGGACGCCTTCGCGCCTCCAACGCCGCACGCCACCGCACCTCACCATGGATCCACCCGCCCAAATCCACATGCTGTTGGACCACAAGGGTGAGGAGGGAGCTGCGATGGAGGGACGAGGGAGGATGAGGGAGGTGCGAAGGAGGAGGAAGGAGGGAGATGCGACTAAGAGTGAGAGAACTTGCGACTTAGAGCAGCGACTCAGGGAGCTTCGGCCTTATACATGGCTACTGGGCCTTCATTGAGCCCATTTACCATGGTAGGTTATTTAGCGCGGCGGACATCTTTAGGTGCCTGCCACGGTAAATCGATTTACCGCAGCGGGCTATTTACCGTGGCGGACATCTTAAGACGTCCGCCACGGTAAATCGATTTACCACAACGTACACCTTAAGACGTCCGCCACGGAAAATAGGTTATTTACCGTGGTGGGCATCTTAACGGTAAATCGTAGGCATTAACCGTTGCGGGCAAAAATTGCGTCCGCCTCAGAGGCGTTTTAGGAGGTGTCTTGTAAAATGTTTTTTTGTAGTAGTGAGTTGGCCTTCCACTGACCACTAACATCTGGTGTTATTGCTATAACTTGTTTCTTGCAAGATTGAGCTGATTTGGTAGAATCAGCATTTGGGCTCACCAAAACCCACTCCTGCTGTACAGCACCACCACTTGCATTTTCTGTGGTCGGTAGCTGCTTACCAGCTTCATTATTTGGTGGCTGCTCCCCAGTTTTTTTGCCATCAATGTCCATATTTACATTTGAATTTTCCTCACTTCGCTTTTCCCCATTAGGGTCATTGTCACCTGTCGTAGAGTCCATGTCAATAACCACAGGCTCACCATCAGTCATATCCTGTTCAGCTCAGAACAGTAGCTCATAAACAAAATCCCCAATTACCACATCCACAAAATTAGGGATGAGAGTAGGATTCAACACTGCTATTTTCATTCTTGCTCTACCATATTTCTTTGTGAATTTGGTGTCAACAGCTCTGAGAACACCTAGAATTGAGCCAACTGCCCAAATGATGGGAAATTCTCTAAACTCCTTAGGTAGTCCCCTAAACTGCACCCAAACCTTGTCAATCTCATATGTATAGACATCATCTTCCACCCCTTTTTCAAAACATAGTTTGCCTTTTATGGATTTTGTGTCCATGGGACCCCAATTAACCATAGTATCGAGTAACTCTGAGGATGGGAAAATAGTGGTAAACGCATCTTTGCCTTTCTCCTCAATTACCCATTTTGTTTTGCTAGATAGTAGTTTTTCTAGTTCCACTGCTAATTGGTCAGCAGTAAGAGAACCTTCTAAAACACGTACCATGTTGGCACAAGTTATGACTATCTTTTACATATCTAAAATGTTGCCACCAACCTCTGGATCAAGGATAAAACAAACACATCATGAGCATATTTAATCAAATAACCAGTTCCACATGTCCATGAGTGTTTGAGTGCAGGAATGAACAAATGAAGCAAGTGAGAGCCAGTGGGACCCACATAGGGGGTCGGCCGACCACACTATGGGTCCACTTGGCTCCCTTCCCGGCCATGATCCAAGAGAAGCATCCCAGAGTGATTTCCAACCCTTGGATCACTTTGTGCTTTCTATCAATGGCTCACAAGCAAAGCACATGGATCCATGGGCCCACACCAAGGAGATAAACGTAACAACCACCTCAGAACCATCAATTAATATCAATGACAAGTGGGGCCAACATCAGGACAGCAGAGGTGGGCTAGAACCCCCAAGAGGGGGGTCGGCCGATCCACACCTGGGCCCACCAGGACCCACTCAGCCCCTGACCAGTGGGACTTCATCCAAGGAGGCAAGAGAGGGCCCACTGGCCATAGGGGGGATCGATCGATCCACCCTAGGTCGGTTGGCTCCCCCCAACCGCCATACTCCTCCCCCCATGTGTTGGATCACCACGAACCATGTTTTGTCGGTTTCTAAGTCGGTTGGATCCAACGGTGGAGGATGGAAGGCCCTGGATCGCTGACGTGGCGCTGGAGTAGCCCCTACTCCACCCCCACTATAAATAGAGGGCCATACCCCCTCTCTAGACATGGTGAAGAAGCCTAGAAGCTCCATTCCTTAGAATTGTTCTAGTAGTTAGTCTAGAGTGGGAGTTAGAGTTGAGTCGAGCTTGCTCGGGATTCCGGAGTTGTCTTCTGGGAAGTCTGGTATAGCTCTTGTATCTTTCCTTCTTTGTAAGACGTTATCTTTATTAATACATTATTCTTTCCCTTTACTTTACTTAGTATTTACTTTGAGCATTACTATACTAGATATAGTATTGTTATATGCTTTTGATCTTTAATAGCCTTTACATTTATAGTCTGTGATCCTTGTGACCTTTCCTGTATGTGATCATTGCCTGTCATAGGGTGCTTTGATTAGTGATCGTAGTCAAAGAATTAAGTTGTGTGTAAGCGTGGTGCTTATACATTAACTTATCCTTGGTTATCGCTTGCTGCACGGATTGTTTGTGGTAGCTAGCAAGAGGTGACAGCCTTATCTAGTCGTTGTATTCCACCACGTGTTTATAGGCAAGTTCTTAAAAGGTAAGGCCCCCATAAGAAGAGGGCGCGGTCCGGTAGGAGTTTTGTCCTCCTACTGATCTATCCCCTCGCCTAGCATACTTGTATTGAGGAGGCAAACTATAGTGTTTAGGACTAGTTAATTAGCTATGTATATTGAAGTAGATTGAATTGCTTAGGAGTCCCTTGTACTCTCTCGTTGTCCTCCCACCTAGCTAATCTGTCTAGTCCATTCTAAGTATCATTTACCTAGGCTCTTTCATTCATCAACCCTTCCTATCACATTTATCATTTACCCCCCTATACTAGTTGGTACTCTGTTAAGGTACTTTCTAGGACCTCTCTCTAATTATCATTTCTAGCTCAACTTTCCCTTGGGATAAAATAAATTACAATACCTTGGAATACTCCTAGGTGAAGTGCTACAGCGGTATAATCTGTGCGCTTGTGGATTTATCCAATAGTCATAAGAAATACCCATAAGAATTTCTGGCGCCGTTGCCGGGGATAGGGATTTATCTCTATTTGTGGTACGATGCTAAGAAGTGTCAACAAGCATTTCTGGCACTGTTGCTGGGGAAAGCGTAGCATAGAAATTTTAATTAGATTGAATCCAGAAATTATCGTTAACTTAGTTATCAATTAGTCATAGGGGTTTACCCCTGTTTGTGTCTTCCTTTATTGTGGAGTCAGACAGTTTATGAGCGGTTTCCAACTGCCGGGAAACTACCTAGAGGATACTGAGCAGCTGTTGAGGAGGTCTAGACGTCGTCAAGTCCCACCTTAGAGGTTCATCTCGAACCTGAATCCGTTCAAGGAAGGAGGCTCTACACCACCACTCAAGGAAGCTATGGCCCAGAAGGCGATCTCTGACTTCTCGTCTCCGTCAGCTACCCACGTAGCTCAGGGCCCCGAGGTCAACTTCGGGGATGCCACCTTCAAGCTGAAGCCCGCCTTGATCCACATGGTGCAGGCCAACCCATTCTGCGGAAAACCCCATGAGGATGCCAATGCTCATCTCCAGCACTTCATGGAGTTATGTGGCACATTCACTATCAAGGGAGTGGCGTCTGACGCCATTCGTCTTTGCCTTTTCCCATTCTCGCTATTGGGGAAGGCGAAGAAATGGTTCTACGCCCACAAAGAAGAGGCCACTACATGGGAGAGGTGTGCTAATGCATTCCTCAAGAAGTTCTTCCCGACGGGCAAAACCAATGCCCTTCGTGGAAAGATTTCAAGCTTCCAACAGCAATCTGACGAGACGATTCCCGAAGCATGGGAGCGTCTCCAGGAGTATGTTCGAGCCTGTCCTCATCATGGGATAGACGACTGGCTCCTAATTCAAGGGTTCTACCATGGGCTGACCAGCTTTCCTAAACATGTGGCTGGAGAAATTCATCTTTTGTGGCAGGACGGTTGGACCAACCAACATGTATCTCCCTGCAGCAGAACTCTTGGCCAATGGAGCACGACTTCCCCTCGGCTGATACCTTCTTAGTGCAGTCTACCGCCTTCTGCATCAAGTATCAGAGAAGTTATTACTGGGCGAGCCCATCGGCAACATTGGAGGACCCTGGTGGTTTGTGAACATGTGACTGAACTCTCATATGCACAAGGTTCTCCAATTTGATTTGTTCAATCAGGAATTCCCATGGGACCTAGCCGAAGACCACACGCTTGCCGATGACGAATCAACAACTCGTTCTCCCTCAACTTCGGCGAAGCCATCATAGTCCTACCTGGGACCAAGGCTAATGAGGACCAGATCGGCAGATTCTTCCAGAGACTCTACTGCGGAGTCCCTTTTGCAGATCGGGCTTGGTGGCCCTATGTCGATGCTGAAAATAGGTTTCCTCTTTCCTTCAACATCGCCGATGCAGACTCAGACAAGGATGAGGGAATCATGAAGGCTATCCTCACTCCCCGCGCAATCCCAGTGAACATCTTCGGGAGTGGGAAGAATACACAGGCTACCTACGAATTTTATTACCCATCGGCAGCGGCAAGGCAACTAGCATTTGGGCAACTGCCAATTAAGCTCTGCTATGCCAATGTGGTGAAGCCCAGAGAGGTCATTACCAGCGCCATGGACTGGAATAAAATCGTTAGTCTCCCTCCTCATGCCGATACAACCAATATCGACTTATCTACATGGGCACCAATCTCCATCACCGAGTCATACAAGCTCTGGTGGCAAGAGTGGAAGGACCAACTGTTCACTACATCATCACACCACTATCGGCACTTGATTGATGCCGATCATATCATTCCTGATGACACGGTAAGCTTACCCTTGATGTTATTTTCTTTGTCATCTCCTTCCAGAGGCATCGGCAACTAACTTTCTATCAACAGGTTAATGACTTAATCCCAAAGAAGAGCAGAAGTCATAAGAAAAAACTTTAACTTGCAACCGACCAATCCCACATCGGCAATCGGCAGCAGGGCTCCATCATTGGCCTCCCTCATGCAACAAAGGGCAACTCCTAAGGTCACCATCAAGCCCAAGTCAACACCAACTAGGGCGGCTGTCACTCCATCGGCCGCTGCCATTGTCCTGACGCAAGCTTTTGCGGTAACAAATTTCTACTTTATTTATGACGATCATAAAATTTCCATCGGCAATTCTTACTTAATTCTTGACTTGCACCAAATGTTTTTTTCTTTTGTAGCAGACAAGTTCATCGGCAGCTTCTCTAAGTGCACAGGCTCCTTCGACTCAGTCTGTCGATGCCCCCAGAGTGCATAAGTCCAAACGCCAAGATGCATCAAGCACTGCTCCTCGACCAAAACGCCTAAGGCCATCAGTCACATCATCGGCAACATCCCCTCAATCTCCTACCGATGCATTACCAGAAGAGCCAGCACCAGCACCTGTCCCTGACCAAACACCCGTTGAAGCTTCCATTCAAGGGACAGTGTCAACGCCGCAGAAATTGGTCGTAACAGAACCGCTACCTGCACCAGCACCATCATTGGCATTAACCATTCCAGCCACAGAGGCAAGTTCATCGACAATCATTGCCGATCCTCAAGACACCACCGCGCCAGTTGCTCTATCAAGTCCGAGGCGAGAGATTCTTCTAAAGATGGTAAACTGACTATCTTGTCATAAAATTTGCAAAGCACAAACTTTTCGATCGGCAAACCCTAATCCTTTTATTTTCAGGCCCAAGACTCCCCCAACAGCTTATTCTCCTTTGCCATCGACATACCAGATGATGATGATGAAGAAGAAAGTTCTGCTCCACCATCAGATGCCATATCGGCAGAAGTGAAATCCAAACTTGAAGCATTGCTATCCTTACTGCAGCAAAGCACATCCCAAATGGTCCAAGATTCAAACACAGTAAGGATAGCTTCCAAGGAAATTCAAGGCCAACTGCCTGCCGATATCGAAGAAACACTCTTCCAAGCGGCGTTCCTTGAGAGCTGACAACTTCAATATCAAAGGGACTCACGCCGCATTGCCGATAGAACTGCCCAAGCACAGCTTGAAGAAGAAATGCTTAAATTTAAGCAAGCTGCCGAAGAGAAGCACAAGGGCATCGGCCGCCTAGAAGCCTCCAGTGTCGATCTCGAACAAGAAATCACCCAGCCATCGGCAAGAAAGGAAGAATTGCTAGCAGAGCTGAAGAAAGTTGATGAAGCCTTAGATGCAGCCAACCAAAAGAAGGCTCAACTTCCCGATGCTGCCAAAGCTCTGCAACAAGAAAGGGACACTAATGCTCGCCACACCCTCCTGCTGAAAAGAAAGATCAAGCCAATTGAGGGCACTGCCGATGATGACACCAGAGAGATAGAGGAAGCAGACCAAATTCGCCTTCGTGCGATTTCATCTATTCAATCTCTGCTGTAATCTTGTTGTACTGATAACTCTAAATTTGATGACTAGCTCGTTTGTACTATAACGTTAATGCTTTTTCTACTGATGTTTGGTATAATAACTTTGTCATCGACAATTATATATATATATATCGCTTTATGCATCTATCCAGATACTAGGATAATATTTCTTCAAATATTTACCATTGATCGCTCTGGAAAACGCAACCCCTTCAAGGGTTTCCAAAATATAAGCATTACCAGGAACAACTCGATTTATCCGAAAAGGACCCTCCCAATTAGGAGACCACTTTCCAAACTTTGAACTCTTAGTCCCAATCGGTAAAATCAGTTTCCACACCAGATCACCATCGACAAATTCTTTCGCTTTCACTTTCTTGTCATACCACCTAGCAACCCTTTTCTTGTTCTCTTCGATGCTGATTAAAGCCCTCAGCCGATGGCTTGCTAGATCTTCTAATTCATCCTTCATAAGAATATCATATTAATCGACTGTTAATTGGTCCTAGGAAAACTCTAGAACCAATTTTCATTTCCCAAGGTAGGACAGCATCATGCCCATAAACCAATTGGTATGGCAAAACTTTAGTTGCACCATGACATGCCGTCCGATATGACCATAAAGCTTCATTCAACACTACATGTCACCTTCTAGGGTTTTCTTCAATCTTGCGCTTGATAAGCTTAATAACCCCTTTATTAGTCGCTTTGGCCTGACCATTAGCTTGAGCATAATAAGGAGAAGAGTTTAAAATCTTAAACCCCATACCGATAGCAAATTCATCAAACTCCCCTGATGTGAACATGGTCCCTTGATCAGTTATAATAGTTTGAGGAATACCAAATCGGTAAACAATATGCTCCTTTACAAAGTCTATCATGTTTGCTGAAGTCACCTTCTTCAAAGGAATGGCTTCAACCTACTTCGTGAAATAATCAGTGACAACAAGTATAAATTTATGCCCTTTACTCGACGACGGATAAATTTGGCCGATAAGATCGATAGCCCATCCTCTAAACGGCAAAGACTTGATTATAGGATTCATCGCCGATGTAGGTGCTCTCTGAACATTACCAAACCTCTGACAATCTTGACACCATTTGAAGTATCTAAAACAATCCTCAAGAATTGTCGGCCAATAATACTCATTCCGTCTAATCATCCATTTCATTTTAAACGCCGATTGATGCGCCCCACATACTCCCTCATGAATTTCACCCATCAATGCTTTCGATTCTTCTTTACTAAGGCATTTGAGCAAAACTCCATCAATCGTTCGATAATACAATTCATCATCAAGGAACACATACTTGGTAGCCTGAAACCTTAGATGCCTTTCAACCTTTCTAGATGGATCCTTTAAGTAATCGGCAATCTCTTTCCTCCAGTCATCGGCAACCATTACCGATGTCATTATTTCCTGAATCGGCTGATACCTTGAAGCGTACTGCGCTAACCGATTAGCCTCTTCATTATGTAATCTGGGAATATGCTCAAGGCGGTATTCTTTAAATTCTTTTAACAATTGCAAACATTTTTCATGGTGTGCAATTAAAATTTCACTTCGGCACTCATATGTCCCAATCAACTGATTGATCACTAACATGGAGTCGCCAAAGATCTCAACGGCATCGACACGCACCTCCCTGAGTAATTCCAATCCCTTTAGCAAAGCCTGGTATTCAGCCTGATTGTTTGTTGTGGTAGCAACAATCGGCAATGAGACTTCATACTTTTGTCCTCGGGGTGAAATTAAGATAATACTGATACCTGCTCCTTCCCTACACGTAGATCCATCAAAGAACAAAGTCCAAGGAGCAATTTCCACGAAACTCACTATACCACAATGCCGAGTAACAAAATCGGCCATCACCTGACCCTTAATTGCCTTAGCCGATTCATACTTCAAATCAAACTCTGACAGCGGTAAAATCCATTTGCCGATTCTCCCACTCAATATCGGCATTGACAACATGTACTTAACCACATCATCCTTGCATATGACAGTACATTCGGTCGATAACAAATAATGCCTTAATTTAATACAAGAGAAGTATAGACATAAACATAACCTCTCAACAGTCGAATATCTGGTCTCAGCATCCACCAATCTTCTACTCAAATAATAAATTATACGTTCCTTCCCTTCAAATTCTTGGATCAAGGCTGACCCAATAACGCTGTCATCGGTAGATAAATACAACCTAAAAGGTTTCCCGTGTTGAGGCGGCATCAAGAGTGGAGGATTTACCAAATATCTCTTAATTTTCTCTAAGACTGATTGTTGTTCTTCCTTCCATGCAAATTCTTGACCGGCCTTCAGCTTTAACAGCAGGCCAAAAGATTTAATCTTCCCAGACAAATTAGATATAAATCTTCTAATAAAATTAATCTTGCCGATCAAAGACTCCAATTCAGTCTTGTTTGTGGGAGCAACCACCTTGTTAATTGTATCAATAGATTTTTTGCCGATCTCGATACCTCTTTGATGCACCATAAATCCTAGGAATTGACCTGTCGATACACCAAATGCACACTTATTAGGATTCATCTTCAACCCATGTTCCCTTGTGCACTCTAGAATCTTTCGCAAATTGGCAAGATGCTTCTCAAAGTTTTTGGACTTGACCACCACATCATCAATATAGATTTCAACTATCGTGCCGATATACTTATGAAAGATGAAATTCATTGCTCTCTGATAAGTAGCACCGATGTTCTTCAAAGCAAAAGTCATCATGACCCACTCAAATAAACCGACATGACCTGAACATCTAAAGGCAGTCTTGGATATGTCTTCTTCAGCCATGAATATTTGATTATATCCAGCATTACCATCCATAAAACTAATTATTTGATGTCCAGCAGCAGCATCAATCAGTAAATCGGCAACGGGTATTGGGTAACCATCCATCGGTGTAGCCTTATTGAGATTCCTGAAATCAATACAAACACGAAGCTTTCCATTTTTCTTATACACAGGAACCACATTAGAAATCCATTCGGCATATCGACATTGCCTAATAAATCCAGCCTCAATTAACTTCGTAATTTCAGCTTTAATGTTAGGTAATACAAGGGATTGCATCGGCGCACTGGCTGCCGATGTGGTTGGAAACCAGATTTAATAGGTAACCGATGCTCAACTATTGATCGGTCTAAACCATGCATTTCTGTATAGTCCCAAGCAAAACAATCTTTATATTCTTTTAGTAAATCATTCAACTGTTGCTTACATCGAGAATTTAACTTAGCACTAATAAAGGTTGGCCTATGTTTACTACCATCACCAATATCTATCTCTAGTAAATCATCTGCCGATGTGAACCCCTGCCCAAGTTTTCCGTCATCGGCGAACTGATCCATTAAAACTTTCCTTCAGAACCGACTGCTTGGATCGGTATGATTCGGTAATCGGCAACCTTGAGGAACTCCGTATCCCAAGCTTCACCTGGTTTGCACTTGGTTTGTTCATAAGTTTCTGATTCTGCCGATGCAACGATTAACGAAGCCTCACTCTGAACGACTTCAATCCTATCTCCAACCCACTGCACGAGGCTCTGGTGCATTGTAGAAGGGATACAACAATTGGCATGGATCCAATCCCTTCCTAGGAGCAAGTTGTAGGTACCTTTGCCATTGATCAAAAAAATTGTCGTCGACAAAGTTTTACTGCCGATGGTCAACTCAACGCACACTGCTCCCTTAGTTGGTGACACATTGCCTTAAAAAACTTTAAGCATCATGTCTATCTTGGCTAAGTCCTGGTCATCTTTTCCAAGTTTCCTGAACATAACGTACGACATTATATTGACTGCTGCTCCACCATCTACTAGCATCTTGGATACTGGCTGCCCATCAACTTTGCCTTTGACAAACAAGACCCTCAAATGTTGTCTTTCATCATCGGTAGGCTTTTCAAAGACAACTGCCATCGGGTCCAGTACTAACTGCGCCATCTTAGCAACTTCTTCCTCATCAATAGGCGCCATAAATTCCATCGGCAATGTTACAACCATATTGATTTCTGCCGATGGATCCCTATCCTTGCGTTTCGGCCTCCACTGCTTAACTGGAGATTTCTCTCTTGAAGGATCTTCACCGTGATACATATCCCCCTGGCGTTCATGCTGAATCCTTCTTTTCTGAGTCTTTGTCAGACCCTTGGGGCACCATTGAGGAAGCTTAGTTTTCCAAACGGGCTGGTACTGTTTCTCATCGCTTGTATATGCACCGCTCCTTACGTTCGGATCCCTAGAGAATATTTCTTCATCAGGCACTCTTGCATTAGCCATCTCCTCAAGCTCCTCTTGATAAACACGCTTGCCAAGCCTATCACGTACGCTGAGCTTGCCCCCCAGTCGATCATGCACTGATCCCTTCTCTCTGATCAGCCTGCCATAATTTGATGCCCGATCGTCAAAACAAGGTTTCTTTTCTGACCAATTGGCAGGATAGTACCCATTGCATTCGGGGCAATTATCAGCAGTGGGCAATTTGATGCCTTCTTCCCAGCAATGAATAAAGAAGGGACACCTCCAATGATTTTTATGCCGATGACATTCTTGGCGTTTTTCTTCCTCCTGTTGCCGATATTGTTGTTCTTGTGATTGCCAATACTCTTGCCATGGCCGCCTGTGCGTGATAACAACACCATACGGTGCATGCTTATGAGGCTTCCTGGCGCTGCTATCCTCATCGGCAACTCTCTTGCCTTTTCTATCATCGATAAATCCCTTCTTTCTTACATCATGCGCAGCTATCTGATGTTTAGGATCCACCGATGCACTTTTCTTGGCAGCTTCCGACGTCAGCACTTTAACCTTTCCACTAGTTTCCACCATATTATTAGGAAACGGGTGCTGGTCGATCTTCATCGGCTTTTGGGCTTTAGAATTTTCAAAATTGATACGCCTAGACTCGATTTCTGACTGCAATTGCTGCCTAAAGACTCTGCAGTCGTTGGTATTGTGCGAAGTTGCATCATGCTACTTACAATACCTGATCCTTTTGAGCTCTTCAGCCGATGGAATTACTTGATTAGGCGATAGCTTAATCCGCCCCTCTTGAAGCAAAAGATCAAATATCCTATCGGCCTTGGTGACATCAAAAGTGTACTTTTCAGCTTCTTTCTGGCCAAACGGACAGGACATCGGCTTCTTGTTTTTTACCCATTCAGCAGCGCCGATACTTGGTTCCTCATCCGATTCAGCATCTTCTTCTTACCCAATAAAGGACACCTTTTTATTCCAATTTTTCCTAGGTTCGAACGCTTTAACATCTTGATCAGCAATTCTCTGCACGAGATGACTCAGACTTTCAAACTCTTGAGAGGCGTACTTATCTTTGATGTGGCAGCAATCCCTGGAAGGCCAAATCTACCAATTGCCAATCATCAAGTACCAAGCTGTAGCACTTGTTCTTCACATCCCGCAACCTCTAAACAAAGCTTTCTACTGATTCATCATTACGCTGCCTCAGCTTGACCAAATCGGTAATCTTCTTCTCATGCACACCAGCGAAGAAGTATTTGTGAAATTGCTTCTCTAGATTGGCCCAAGTAATCACAGAATTTGGAGGAAGTGAAATGAACCACGTAAACGCCGATCTAGGTAATGATGATGAGAACAATCTTACCCTTAGCTCGTCCCTGCCGGCTGCTTCTCTGCATTGAATGATGAAGTGGTTGATATGCTCCATTGTTGAAGTGTCATCTTGGCCAGAAAATTTTGTAAAATCCGGCACCTTGTACCGATTTGGGAGAGGAATCAAATCATATGCCGGAGGGTACGGCATCCGATAAGAATACATGTTAACTTTAGGTTTGATGCCGAATTGTTCTTTCATCACTTCAGCGATCTTATCGGTCCAATATGCATCTTGATCTTGTCGATGCATTGGCTGGATGTTGATTGGTTGAGCTGGTTGATACACCTCCTCGTATCTTGGCGGCAAATAAGCTGGAATGTTTGGCGTAGGCGTAGCACCAACTCGCTGAGTATTAATCATCGGCTGATTTGCCGATGGATAACTTTGTACACCCACTGGGATGTACTGTGACATTATATTCATCGGCTGATGCGCCAATGTTCCACTCTGAGCGTTCTCCAGGTACTGATACCCAGGTTGTACCACATGTTGTTGAATCGGTGTTGGAGCAGTTCATCCAGGATTACAAGTCATCGACAGGTAATTCGCCGATAGTTGATAGCTAACCGGTGCTTGTCGCTCCTGTACCTTAGAGTAGTCAACAAATTGACCACCTTGGTGTGCTGGTACTCCAGTTTGAGGATTCACCACCGCCATGGGTTGACTTGCAGTTGTCGTGCCTTGTTGCATCGGCAAAAGACTTGCCGATGGTGGCATATAAGGCACTTTGGGTGTCACCATTTGAAAATCTTCTGATGGCAACTGCACAGTTGGAGAGGACGTAGCATAATGTGTCATCGGGATCATCGGCTGTGTAGGCATTGCCGATGCCATGGGGCTCTTCCACGCTGTATTGTTACCTTGGATCAGATTAGAGTCGGCAGATGGATTTGGAGGCATACCGTATCCCCACCAGTTGGCGGGAGTTGGCTGACTCTTAGTTGTGGGCCCTGACATGTCCGATGCCATCTGATCTGTGCTCAATCGAGTGACACTTACAGGGCTCGATCTTGGAGGCGTAACCTTATCGGCAGTTGAATCCACAGGTTGGGAAGATGCCACTAGAACCACCGATGGATTTGTAGCAGATGCCGATCCAGGTTGATTATACACTGGACCAACATACTGGGGTGCCTGTCCTTTGAAAGATTGCATAACAACATTGTATACAGTATTGGACATCACACTGGAGTGGCTAATTAATGCATGATTTAATGCGGAATTAACCATCTCTTGTAATTTACCAGGATTGGCGTCGAAGGTGACCTGCCATGGCAACGGTGAATCTTGTTTCTGGATAGCTTCGCCGCTCCTATTCAGGCTGAAGGACTTCAGATACAACTGCTTGTACTCCTCCATAGCCTGGTTCTGATCATCTTTCAGATCTGCTTTGGAGACTTCAATGACATTGCGCGGATTGATATCAGTGTCCCCCATAAGCCTGATATGGGTTAAATCGTGGTCTGAAGATGTATTATTGGTCCCACCGGATGTGCCAAAAGACGTGTTGACACAAAATCCGTCGAAATTGCGAACACGTCGGGCTATAAACCCAAAACCTGAAGTGTGCCAGTCGATTTGACCAATTAATCGACAAGGATGATAACTAGAACAAATATGAACGAGACGACAGCGATGCGCCCGGACGTCAAGGCTCTAATTTACTCCAAACGCGGATCTTACAAGGCCGACAGAGATAATCCGTCGAAACTTCGTAAGAACTCGTAGATGAACTAAAACTAATGCAAAAAAGTAGATTTGCTTGAAAAGTAGATGAAAATAATAAGCTCTTTGATTGATTGTGTATATATTTTTACGCCACCCTTAGGTACATATTTATACTCCAGAAAAGGAGTTGTAAACAGACACGACTCATACCTTCCTAAACAAAACTCCTATTTTAAAGGAAATAAATGACTCGTGCAACAGTCGGACTCAAACTATAACAATAATACTGGTATAAAATCATCGGTTTCCGTATCTGTCTCTATCACGATGAAACCTTCCATCAGCAGATTTCTAATTTGCAATCTTCTTCCATCGCCATCGGCAACTTTCGGCTGATGTTAGCCTCATCATCCTGCTTCCATCGGCAGCACCTTATCACCTTTTGGCAGCTCCCCATTTCCATCGGCAATGTTACCATTCTTCTATCGGCAATGCTTTTATCAGCAATACTCTCTTGCCTTCATCGACAACCTCTACATATCGGCAATTAGCCTTCTTTCTTCCTTAACGTCTCCTCAATCAAATTTTACAATCGGCAACCTCCTCTGCTTCCATCGGTAACCTAACCGGTAGTATCTTGATGCCGATAGTGAATAGTGACCGTCTTCTTGCCGACCAGCGCACTTGGTTCATATTGACACGTACCAAAAAAACATGTCAACAGTGTTCTGCTTTGGAAAGCTGTTCTACGGTGAAGCTGGCATCGATTGCATCCTTGATGAACTCCGGTGTTGAAGGCGTCGCTGGACCATCGTCCTCCGAGTCGCCTCCGAGTCGGAGATGCTTCCCTACACCGAAAACTTGAACGGAATTGGAGACGCCCCGGTCGCAGCAAGATGATGGACGCCATGAATCGGTTTCGGCCGTTGAGACGCCATGGCCGCCAGAGCGACGAACTTCGACAGCTCTGCCCTCCCCTCAACACGCCGCCGTTCTTCCTTATCCTCCTCGTCCGAGTTCGCCGCCGTAGACGGTCCTCGGAGCACGCGCACAGCCGCAGGTGCGAGCGTTAGTCGGTGGCTCCGCCGGCCGACACTAGAAGCTCTACAACCACGGCGTGATCCGTTGCCGGACGCGGTACCGTCACCACCCATCGGGCAGACCGCGTAGAAAAAGAGCTGCTCCCATCGGTCCGCGGCTGTCGGAGTAGCCGCGCCGTTCCTGCCCGGGGAGAGGCCTCCCTGCCGCGGGAAGGGCCGCGCCGGGAGCGTGCACGCCGGGCCGCGGCGGACGGGGTAGCCGTGCCGTCACCTCCGCCTCCTCTACCTCGCCCGGTGTCTTGTACCAGTAATTCTTATTATTAATTAGCTGCTCTCCATCGCACATACCTAATAATTATTTATATTTATTGTTTTTATAAACTATAGTTTGTTTTATGATGGATTCATAGTGTAAGCTAACATTAGTAATAATATCACAATGTCCTATTAAATCTATATCAAATTAAAATAAAAAATTGATAGTTTTTCTACAATTGTAAAGCATAAAAATATTTACTTCACAGGTGGTGAGAACCTAGAAACAAAAATTACACAGCCAGTTACAGCGCTCTGTGCAACCGTGCACGCACCAGCCTCACTTGTGACGTCGTTGTTCCGACCTCTAACCTCATCTCCTACATCTCTGTGTTGGCCTCTTCTATCTCAATCTCGACCACGCTCTATCTCCACGCCCCACGCTGCTTTCATAAATTAGTAATTAGAATATTTATTTATCAGAGAAGTGTTAATGGTCCAATAACTCATAACAATAGTGTAATTATTATTTATTATTTATAAAAAAAGCTAAGAAAAAGAATGAGAAATACAAGAAAAAACTAAAAAATAACGGAACTAACCTATGGAAAGACTAGGGAAAGAAAACGGAAACAGGAAAGAAACGATAAAGAACACGGACAAGAAGAGTTAAAGAAAAAGGAAGAAAGGTTCCTAGCGAGAAAGGACGTATAAGTTTTTGATAGATTAAACAGTTAGCCATTCTAGTGTTAATCTGAGAACCGGACACTACATCGGTCTAGACATGAGCTATTTTAACTCGTATGAGCATGGATTATATATGAGTTTGAATAGTACAAACTGTATTTTCTGATAGTTAGAGATAGACGGACAAACAAAACAAATGGACCAAAAGAATAACCGGAATTTTTGCTTCTTTCACTACTACAAAATTTCTTTTGCATTACACTTAGGAAATCTTAACCACGGCGGTCAAACCTATAAACCTCCATGGTTAATAGGTGCCCCCGAAGCCTAGCCGCCAGGGGTCACAACCGCCTCCTAAAATTTATTAACGGAGGCGGACTTTATAAGAAGCCCACCTCACAAAATAACCCCATTTTCGGAGGCGGTTATCCTAAATGGTCCGCCTTAGAAAAAAGGCCGAGGCCCAACAGGCCTAGGCGAGGACTGATAATCGTTTCGAGTATAAATACGGGAAGTTAGGGTTTTCACTCTCTCCCTCACCCTCTCCCTCAGCAGCCAAGCGACACTCTCTTCCTCTCTCGCTGCCGAGAGCAACGCTCTCTCCCTCTCCCTCACACCCGGCCCTCCCGTCCCCCACCGGCGGCCCCCCTCCCCTCCCCCACAAGCGACGGCGGCCCCCCTCCCTTCCTCCACCGGCGCCGGCGCCCGTTCACCACGACCACCACCGGCGGCGCCTCCACCTCACCCACCGGCGGCGCCTCTCTGCCTCTCCTCTCCTCCCTCTATGGCCTAGATCCGACGCAGAGAGGCCGGATCCAGCGATGGCGCCCCTCTGCCTCCTCCTCTCCTCCCTCTACGGGCTGGATCCGGCGGCTTAGAGGCCGGATCCGGCGGTGGAGTGGCCAGATCTGAGCATGGCATGGCGGTAGCTCTCCTCCCCTAGCCTACCTTCTCGCAGATCCATTGGGGTGGGGCGGGGCAGCAGCCCAGGCGAGCGGCGGGGCGACGCCTGCTCCCCGACGGCGGCGGCGGTGGCGCATGGGCGGCAGAGGCCCAGATCTAAGCCCAGTTAGGGCAGGATACATACTTTTTTTCATTTTTTAATTGATTAACCGAGGCGAGCATGGAAACCGCCACAGTTAAGGCACTATTAACCGTGACTTTTGGTCCGTGGCGGTTAATCATTTTTGCCCGCCTCGATTAATATTTTCTGTAGTAGTGTTTATTATTAAGTTATATATATATATATATATATATATATATATATATAATATATATATATATATATATATATATTACTTATACTACACCAAGTGTTATACTGAAAAAAATTCAATAGTCGCATGTAAGTATTATTTAGTATTTTTGTGACGATGGTATTTAACATCCTGACTGCTAAATACTATGCAGCACCCGCCACACGGACGGCAGCGGCAGCTGTGTACTGATTTTATTCCGGCGAGAGGGAGGTGGAATTAATTACATAGTAAAGTAACCAGGTGAAAGCATCGTTTTTATTGCGTTTCATGGAATTAATTACTCTATTAGTTTGCATGCATGGCCCAAGACATGACGTGATGCAGGTAGTACTTTAAAGAATGGAGCAATAACCGTATTGATTTGATTGTGTTCTTCGGGTGCACGTTCAATTACTTTGAGAAATTGCGTCTATAAAATGAAATGGCTCAATTTAACACAATTATAGTTAAAGGCATAATTATCACTAATGTTATTATTTGATTCGACAAATATTTTCGCACGGACCGTTGTGTTGTAAAGTTGGTTGTGTTAATTACCGTAGTAGTAAAATTGGCTATGATAATCAAAGGACGTACTAATAGTATCATTTTGGTCTATAAATAGTGCAGCATGGACCTCGAGTAGTAAAAATGACGGTGATAGTCATCGAGCATTCGGTTTGGATTTAGAAGTTAATTAGTCTAAACCAATTAGTAGTAAAATTGATAATGATAATCATCGAGACTTTGGTCTCCATGTGGGATATTTTTTTATTACTAATAGTATAATTTTGATTTATCAATAATTGAGTATTGACTCATGAGTAGTAAAATTAGTGGTGACAATCATCGAGGCGGCTGGTCACCATGTAGGTTATTTTTTTATTATTAATAGTATAATTTGGATTTAGAAAGAATCCGGTCATATCCATGAGTAGTAAAATTAGTGGTGATAATCACCGAGGGGTCCGATCTTCGTGCGGGGTGTTTTTTTACTACTAATAGTATAATTTGGATTTAAAACTAATTTAGTCTGGATCCATGAGTAGTAAAATTGACAATGATAATCATCGAGGCGTCCAGTCACTCAGGTATTTCCATAAATAATTCTTTATAGTAGATATATGGTAGACCAACATAAAGAAAAATAATGACGTGAGCCAAGCCCGGCCCCGAGTTATAAGGGCTGGAGCTTGTTAGACAAGTCCTCCTCAGACAACGAGAGCACCTCGTATGAGGAGGAGATATTAACACCGAGGACCCCTAAGAAAGTAGCCACGGAGTTATAACTTGATCCATACTGGGAGCTAGAAGAAGAAACGGGGCCGTCAACTCGAACATCTAACACCCTAGGATGACACTTTGTAGATGACGAGGAACGCGTAAGTATATAAGTAGCTTACACAATGTTGATTCGCCATGCGTAAGTATACAACTAATGCAAGTTCATATACTATCGACAATTACCTACGTGCCTATGTCTTTGGAGTTCCCCGACGATGAAGAAGAGGGGCATGCATCGGATCCCACACTGAACACTTCAACTGAAACGGGAGGTGCCAACAAAGGAAAGAAGTCCGACTTGAAGAGGGGCCAACATGGGAGGCACCAAGTTACCAAGAAGGTCCATGTCATCGACCAGATAGGGCCACAGGGAGAGCCCTTGGCGCCGCAGTGAGTCATCGGCACCTTCAGCAACCAATGCTCATGTCTAATCATGGAGCACGTGCTGATCATGTACTTCAACTAGAAGAAGGTCCTGAATGAACTCAAGGACAAAGTATGGACAGAAATCAAAAAGTATTTCCAGTACCCACTAGACCAATTCAATGAGGAGCTATACAGGGGGCATGTGCTATTTATTGCAGGCAAATCCATTCGCACCCTCCGATCTGCACTAAACAGGAAATATGTGAAGACCGGGAAGACACCCCTCACAGACTACAACTTCATTAAGAAACTCATCTGGGATGAGTATCTCGACAAGATGACCTCTGACGAAGCAAAGGCCAAGAGCCAGAAGTACTCGAAGCTTGCAAAGAAGAACGAGCTCTTGCACCACCTAGGCATGACCGAGTGTTGACGACCGTTAGCGTCAACTTTTAATAAGATTATAAACATGATAAATGGATCAATCACATATAAAATAGAAAAATATAGGGAGTTATCTAATAATTTCCATGAGTTTTGGTATTCTATTATTTTCCAGGGACTATTCCAGAAAAAGGTAATAAGGGAAGCAAATCAGAATAAATATTGAAGAAATCCCATGGAGATATAGTTTTCATCGGACTCAGGAAGGACCCAGAAGGCACCCAAAGGAACTGTAACACCCAAAATTATGTTTGAATTTCAAATAATAGAAAATGATTTAATTATGGAATTATGTGAGCATTTTATTTAGTGGAATATTAAAATTCTTGCAAATAAAACTTATTCTAGTTTAGAAACATGGATGTGCATTCATGCCGTTGCATAATTTTTGTTGTGGTGTTTGAGTTTGCAAAACCAGCTTTCAAATGAATTCAAATTGTTTTTGAAATGAATTTGGAAAAGGAAATAAAAAGAAAAAGGAAAACATTTCCCCCTCCTGAATCTGGCCCAGCCCACTTCTCTCTTCTCTCCCTCTCTCCCTCTGCGAGGCCCAGTTCAAACAGGCCGGCCCAGCAGGACCCCGGCCGCCTCTCTTTCTCCCCCTCTCACTGCCAACCGAGGCCCACATATCGGTGCCACTTCACTCTCACTTCTCTCCCTCTCACTCGCTGACTGGACAACCCCACCTGTCGGCTCTTTCTTCTCCCCTCTCCTCTGCTGACGCCGCGCGACGCAGAGCGCCGTAACCGCTGCGCGACGCACGCCCGCCCTGCTCGCTCGAGAACGCGCGTGGACGCGTGGAGCACGGGAACCGCCCACGTCCCTCATCCTCTCTTCTCTCTCTGCGGCTTGGCCCCATTCGGCAGCCGTCTTCCATCTCCCGCAGAAATCGGACGCGCGCGGACGCGCCGCGGACGGGAACCGCCGCACGACGTCTGCCCCGCTCCCACTCCCCGCATCTCGCCCTCGACCCCGCCCCAGCGACCGCACGCTCCGTCTCTCGCTATAAAGCGGAACGCCGCGCGTCTTCTCCCCCTTTCCCCTCTGAGCTCTCAAATTCCGCCGAACGCCGCCGCCGTCGCCATCGTCGCTGAAGAGGCCACACCGGGGCCTAATTCACCTCGGTGAGTCCCGTTCCGCGCCCGCGATCTCCCCGCGAATCTCCGAAGCCTTATCTCTCTCTCTGTGCTCTGTTTTGGGCCACAGAACACTCGACGTCGTGGACGCGGAGCTCTCGGACGCCGTCGCACGCCGACCGCCATTCCTCGTCGTCAAGTCTCCCTGAGCCGCCTCCGCTCTTCTCGAAGTCTCGGTGAGCTTCACCATCGCCCTCTCTTCCTCCCCGTCCACTTATTTCGGTCAATTAGACCCGGTATGCGCCGCTTCGTCACACACCGAGGTCGGCAACAATGGCGCCGCCGTGGTCAGCCGACTCCGGTAGCATTCAGTCGCGTCCGAGCACCTCACTAGCACCGCACTGACACACCGCACGTCCCTAGGCCTTCAATTTGGTCTCTACGGCGCTGGTTTGTCCCACCCGCACACACAGATCGAGTTCGATCATGGCGCCGCCGCGGACGGCCCTGTTCCGGCAAGCCATTGTCTCAACCGAACCCACCCTCGCACTCGCACGAGCATGTAGATCGTTTCCGTGCAGTTGGTTGAACCCGCGGCAGTCGGGAGAGTCTTCCCCGCGTTCGCCGGCGAGCCAGAGCCGCCGGGATCCATGGCGCCGTCTCTGTTTTCCTCCCCGCGTTCAACCGAGCACACCACGGAGTTCGCCTCGTCCCCCTCTTTCTTCCCACGCAGTCGGTGATCGAAACGGACGCCGGACGAGCTTTTCCGGTGAAACTCCGGCGAGCTTGGCTCTCTGTGGTCATGGCGCCGCCGCGCCCGTCCTCTACTCCGGCCGCCGTTCCCCCTCTCTCTCCCTTTGATCTGTTCTGAGCCGCCCATTTACCGATCTGCGGTCAGGATTAGATCGGCGAAGGGGTATGAACCCCGGTCCACGATGGACCGATGGACCACAGCCGCGCTCGGGTGCATGCACTGTGCCCATGGACCGCCCTATCCTGAGCCGCCGCGTGGCAGGTCTGTTGACCCCGCGTCGCAGCGCTGGGCATTTCCGAGTCTACGTTTTCTCTACTCAGAAAACATAAACCTTCTCGGTTTTTTTCAAAAATAGAAAATTGATATTTACATTTTTGCCACTGCTTTAAATTGTTTATAAAATCTTTATTTTAACTCCGATTTGGACGATTCGAGTTGCGTTAGATTCGTAATGAAATTCTCTACACGTTAAACCATCTGTTGTTCATGTTTGAATTATTTAATTTCAATGATAATTCAAATACTAAAAATGCTCCTAGAGAACCAGTTAAATTCATATCTTTTGCGTTTTAAATCCGATTTTCGTGAAATTCGTGTTGAAATGATCGTAGCAATGCGTAGTATCTTTTTATAAACCTTTTTAACTCTGTTTATTGTTATTGGTGTACTGTTATAATAATAGTCTTGTTTGCCTTGTATGTATGCAATTGGAATGCGTGTTGTTGCAATGTCGTGATCGAGTTCAGGTAGTGAGGAGTTTGTTGGTGAACAAGAGTTCTTTGACCAGGAGTGTTTTGATCAGCAGGACTTTGAGAATCAAGGCAAGTATAGCATGGAACCTACCTTGTTCTCCTATTCACCATAAATATCATTTCATGTGCATGTGTTTAATTTGATACCCGTAGTTTAATTTCCTAGAATTGAAATCCTTTACCTTGTTTCCTATGGGATATGCATATGGGTAGATGGCTAGTGCTATATAAATGAATACTTGATCCCTGCCAAATGTTATAAAGCTTTGAATGAATTGGTGATCCTGTTATGGCAACTGGAACATAACTCTTTTAATAACTCACTGTTGGCAAAAGCTGGGACTGACAGTGCTACCGTGGGAGCTACATGGCTCTGGCTTTAACTTAGTAGTAGGCTCTTTTCTAGCTCGTTAGCGGTTACCCGAAAGGGCGCATTAGGCTCTTGCCGAGCTGGTTATAGTGCGGCCTCTGTCCGAGTTTGAGCGTAGGCTGCGGGTCGTTATGCTACTCAGAAGGGGAGCTCTATCGCCCCTTGCCAATCCTAGCGGCCCTAATCTTGTTAGACGAGATACTATGAAAGGTTTCATAGTGAACCCCGCCCACTCACCTTGGCAGTGTTATGAGAGTAATTAACCCGGGCAATCGGGGCATCACGACTCACGGGTAAAGATGCACAACCTCTGCAGAGTGTTAAAACTGATATATCAGCCGTGCTCATGGTCACGAGCGGCCTGGAAAACCGACGAATTAATTAATTAACTTGACCAACACTTATGTTCCTGTTGCCACCACTTTAATGATGATGGTTATGTTTTCTTTAAGACTTTGGCAGTGGTATAAGTGGGATCATTTGGGGCTTAAGCATAACCTGATGATACTTGATAATAAAACTTTGACCAACTAAAAGTGCTAAATGCAGTAAGCCAGTGTCAGCCTTTTGAGCTTCATAACCCCATGTTATGCTGCTGAGTACGAGTGTACTCACGCTTGTTTCTTTTCAATTTTGGACAAAAATCCCGGATGGGTAACAGAAGCAGGAGGATATGAGGAGTTTCCTGAAGACTTCTAGGCTTGGTCAACCAGTTGACCTTTCCCTGTGAGATGGAGCCTCAAGAGATAGGGTATCTTCTTTTGTTTTATTTATTCTTGTAATGGATATATATTCGATATGTATTAAACTCTACGATGGTACTTTGTAATTTCTGAACTTATGTGTGGATTATTCCTGGGCACACATAATGTTATGCATCCTATTTCGTCCTTGAAATTGGGTGTGACAGCAATAAAGGAACCCTGCTGGAGCAAATGGGAAGAAAAAGTTGAAAGGATGGACCAACGTGCAAAAGAAGAAGCAGAAGAGACACGAGTATGAGTACAACAATGGTGGGAGGAGAATAAAGATGCACCACAAGATAAGGAGGAATCGTCTCAGTTAACCTCGGATGATAAATCAAACAAGTAAGTACTCTCTCCTATCTAGTCTTATCGGTAGACTATAAATCCCATTCCTTTGCCACAAGGTAAAAGTAGTTACCTAATTAATTAGCATTAGTAATTTTATCACCTTTATCTTTTTGCATACTAAATAAAAACAAAATAAATATTTATTTATCATTGCATCATAAAATCCTAAGCCCCATGTGAGAGAACTTATGGTAATACCATAAGGAAACTTAATGTGGTGGCACAAAAATAATTTTTATTTCTCTTACATTATAAAATAGAAAATTCTAAAAAAAGAGAAGATATTCAATCCCTGCTAGAATCTATTAAAAGTTTAAATTAGCTTATGAGAATATTCAATTACTCTTTTGGCTGACCGCTAACCCATTGTCCTAATGGAGCCTCGAGTTTTGTTTGTTTTTGTCGGAGTATAACCATGCAGGATTGAAAGCACCAAGGAGGAGTGAGCCCAACCTCTAAGTCTAAGTGGTTGGGAGATATGATAAATTCTCCCGAGTTTTGGTTAAAACTACTTTGATATAACAATTTACTCTAAACCTGAAACTTGTGGAGGCATATACTTAAACTAAGTCTAAGTGGTTGGGAGATATGACATGAAAAATCTGATCTCTATTTATCTTACTCCTAGCAATACTAAGTTCTATTGATTTATCTTTTGAAAATTTAAAATCTTACATGATGAGCTCTTGTATGACATAGTTTAAATTCCTACCAAAGCCATATATTTATACATTTAGATTAGGAAGACTCATTCATTCTACTTGTCTTTGTATTGAGTGTTGTCAACCTTTAGACCCTGTGAAGAATCTCGTCATGCTTTTGAATCAAGATCACGTACACACCACCCAAATATGCACTGCTCTACAGTGGAGTAGGTGCAAAAACATGCCATTCATCCACCAGAAAAAGGTCTTACTCTTACACTGAGAGTAACCACCACCAAAAATATTCATTCCATTTCCATTCATTCATAAATGCTCCAAAGTTCTTATTATATTCTCTCGGCAGTTTTTCTTGGTGATGGAGGTATGAGCTATGCAAGAGCTATTTGAAAGAGAAAAGAGAGGAACTAAAAATGGACAAGTGTCTGACGCACCTCTCAGAAAAATAAATAAGATAGCTCATACTCTCTAGCTATGTTGTTCAAAATTTCAAAATTCCAAAAGAGGGATTCATTTCAAGGAGCAAAGTAGAATTAGGTTTTCACCATCACCATCATTACCACATCCACCATATCCACACACAGGCTCATCTTGACTTGATTGTATGACTTGACTCTCTATGGATCTATTGTTTGACTTTACAATATATACACAATAAGTATGCTAACCTTGTTAAGCCATTCCTATGAACTCCACTATATTTACTAGTATAGGAGGGCATGACATTATTAATGCCTCAGTGAGATCCACAAATACCACATACATAAGAGACTTGAGGATGTCATACAATTAAGCTCTGAGTTTTATTTTGAAAACATTACAAAACCTAGAATTTTGGTAGAGTGAAGAGTTTGAGACATAGTGCCTGATTTGATTACTCTGTATTTTGATTGCTCAAGATCCAAGTGATAGTTAAAGCCCCATGGTTAAAGGTAATAAGGGCGAGTTCGAAAGTTAGAGTAGTTTTTTCTGATTCATAGAAGAATTTCTATTTGAAAGCATTTGAACTTTTGAGGTGTGAAAGCATTGCAGCAACTCCTGATCCAAGTTTATTAGATAAGCTTTGCTTAGAGACTAGCAAAGGGTAAGCTTGGGGGTGCTTGTTGACGGTCGTTAGCGTCAACTTTTAATACGATTATAAACATGATAAATGGATCAATCACATATAAAATAGAAAAATATAGGGGATTATCTAAGAATTTCCATGAGTTTTGGTATTCTATTATTTTCCAGGGACTATTCGAGAAAAGAGTAATAAGGGAAACAAATCAGAATAAATATCGAAGAAATCCCGCGGAGATATTGTTTCCATAGGACTCAGGAAGGACCCATAAGGCACCCGAAGGAAGCAGGGCCCGAGAGGCCGACCTGTGGGGCTGGCCGGCCCCACCTATGGCAGGCGGCACCCCCCTGTCTCCACACGACGCCGCTTTCTGGAAGATTCCTCCACCGCCTCTAAGGAGTCATCTCAGCCCTACATTAAGTCGGTTTGATCCAACGGCTGTCGTGCACCCCACCGTACTATAAATAGAGAGCAGAGACCCCCCGGAGGCATCTCATCTCAGTTCATTTGGAGATCCATTCAGTTTAAGTCATTTGAGATCTAGTCATCCAGAGCTATAAACCCTAGTTCATCTAGAGCCTCTCTAGTTCATAGCATAGCTTAGTTAGATCAAGAGTAGAGGAAGTCAAGATATGTCAATCGATCTTGAACTCCAGACATTGTCAAGAGATTGGAGTCTGCTATAGTTCTTATTCTCTCTTTTAGTATTTATTTGCAGTTGTATGATATTTATAGGCAACACTATTCTTCATTAATATGTTCTTGTTTACTTTGTTCATTATCTACTTCAATATATCTAGTATAGTTACTTTGCTATTGAGTTCATGCATATGTTCGTATAACGCTCGT
Source organism: Microstegium vimineum (assembly GCA_022036555.1). Classification (NCBI taxonomy): domain Eukaryota; kingdom Viridiplantae; phylum Streptophyta; class Magnoliopsida; order Poales; family Poaceae; genus Microstegium; species Microstegium vimineum. The sequence continues at coordinate 16,065,645 of CM039126.1, read as the reverse complement.
CTATTTGATCATATGGCGGGTGGTAGGCAGTACGTAGGCGTGGTGCTTAGATACAATGCTTATCTGCGCATGCCCCCATCTGTGCCGGGTCATGGGGTATATCGTAGACGTGACAGGTCCATTGAGTCCTTTGTAGCCCCCCCTGTGTAGTGGTTTGGTAGGGAGAAATTTTCAGGTTGAGGATATCTTGTTATATCTGAGGTTTCTGAACTCAACTCATCCTATTCATGGCCCCATTGTGGTTGGGAACATTGGTAGTATTACCTAACAATGATTACTAGATGTACTTGCACTAAATGACGTAGCTTTGACGGTAGCTAGAATACTTAGGAGTTATTTCCTTATTACTTGTATTGGACGACGCTTGTGTAGTGACTAGAATGCTCTAGAAACTTTATCCCTATTATTATTATTATTATGTTGATGACTGATCTATTTAGCCTTATCATATATATATATATATATATATATATATTTATCATGTGACTTACCCCTATTTAAGAGTAGATTTCATTGATGGTTAAATCCCTTCATTTATTTCATATGTGTGTTATCAATACTATAGATTATCAGTTTAACTAGACCTTCCCAGTGGTAGAATATAAATGACAACTTGGTAATACTCTAGGTAAAATGCTACAATGGTATATTAATATGTCTGCTTGCAGAATCATTTGTTCTTTATAATTTCATATCCATCATTAGTTATTTCTGCCTAGTCATACATAAAATATAATATTTCATAAGTACCATAAAATATTCCTAGCTCTATAATTAGGGATGACAACCTAGTTCCATGCTTATGAGTATAAGGTAAAAGATAGTGGCTAGTTGCTAAAGACAAGTTAATTACATACCATACATTTTTGGCGCCATTGCTAAGAACCTATGTTCTTGGTGGTGACATTAGAAGTGTCAACACTGGGTACGCCGGTAAGAGGCTGAGGTGGTGGCATGAAGAAAGGGAGGTAGAAGCGGCCGAGCAAAGTTATCCATTACAAGGCGTCGATGAGAGGTCACGCGACTACTTCTATGCTCGTCGGCCGAAGAAGCTGAAGGAGGGAAAGACCAAGTACAATGAGCCACAGACCGAGGAGGCAGAGAAGGCTTTGCTCACAGTCAAGGCAGTAAAGGAACGCGGGGAGTTCATACCTCGTAGGGACCACAACGAGCTCACTGAGGCATTGGGAAACCCCGAGCACTGCGGCCACGTCCGGGTTGTATCCTCGAGGTAGAGCTGGAAGAATGTGGGGTCGTGGCAGTCTGACACCGCCTCTTACCACACGAGGCAAGGATACAAGGAAGGTATATTCCAGGATGGCAAGGAGGCCACGATGAAGGAAATTTATCATGGGGTCGATACAAGACGCTTTCACGAGCACCGACCCCAAGATGGTGGAGCGAGGACACAGATGTTTCACCAGGCTAGTATGGTGCCACAACAGGGTGAAGGTACCTCAGAACACCAAAGGTATGCGGTCGATGAGATCGTGGAGCCCAGATTTGTCCACCTCTTGGTGTTGTTTGCAGATCAGGGAAGTAGAAGAAGGTGGTGGAGGGACAGATAGAGCCACCCAACCCTGAAGATAGGTTCCAAGGCAAGCCCATCCCGCCCGAGTATGCCAAGGTCATAGTGGCGTGGATGGACGATCACCACAAGGATGATGAACTTGATTTCACCACTGAAGAGGGAGGCAGGAGCCTCGCCAGTGGTTTGGGCAATTATGTGCTATGGAACAAGGACGACCTTCACTTCCCTCCATCATCGCCAAAGAGCTCAAAGCGGTCACCGACTCCCCTAGGTGGCAGCCCAAGTGATGATGACAATGACGACAACGACAACGATGTGGTGGCCACCAAAGCCCAAGTAGCCCATCACGCAGCTCGTGTCCAGACACAAACAATCCATAGGGACGAACTGGAGATGAAGAATCAGGCCACCAAACACCGGCTCAAAGCTAGAGAAAAGTGGAGTGTCCACCACCGCTGGAGAAGCGAGAAGAAGAGGGGGGACAAACCCTCCCACCTCACCGAGCTCGAATGGGCGGTGTGGAACTTGATAGAAAAGAACCAGTACACAACGGCGTTCCAAAGGTACAAATGGCAACCAAACATCGCCAGCAGTGTATGTGTGCACATATATATATGATACTAACACACTCTTCTCTTGTCTCAATAACAGGGAGAGAACTCCACCTGACATTTGGCCTCTGAGTCCAGATTGCCCTGCTAACTTTGAGAATGGCAAGTTTATGTTGCCGTTGGGCCAGCTTGTCGAGGAACCATGGGATATTAGAAGGTTCCATCTCTGGTATATGCATTCTTCGAGGTTAGGTATGAAGGAGTTTGTTCAGAGGGTCCCCAAGGAGTACTTCCTCTTGGATGAGGACGCCTATTTCTCAATTGTCTTCCACGACATGCATAGAATGCTGCAGCACAAAGACCTCGATGTCGCCCAAGTCACCCTGTTTGCCATGTAAGTTATTGCACCTCTGCATCTCTATAGCTAAGTAAGTTCATTATGATCAAAGTAACGTATGCAATGATGACTACTAATGCTTGTAGGATGCAATCATTTGTAAGCAAGGAGTTGTCGCAAAAGGTTATTTACCTATCTCCTATGCATATTACCGAGAGGGCCATTATTGGTCATGAGATAATGGACTGCATCCGAAGCTGACCAGCTTGATAGGTGTTGGTATATTTAAGACACACATAGATAAATCCACAAGCGCACATATACCGTTGTAGCTTTCACCCGGAGGGTTGTAAATATCATATCCATAGGTTAACATGTGAGATCAACTACGTGGTAATTTAACCAAAAGGTGTAAATAGAAACTAGGGTATAAGGTAATGACTAAATTAAAGATAACTTGGTTGGAAACCACAATCAAGGATAGGGTCGATAATAGGAGTATAGAGAGGATAACTTAAGTTTTCTAGTTCTGACTTGGGTAAGATATATGTCTTCTACTATTCATCTAGGGCAATTATCCAGAAGGGTCACAAACAGAGTATGCCACAACTAAGTAACTATCAAACCTTCGAGGTCCTATAAACGGGAGGTGGACTACGGAGGACTCAACGCACCTGTCACGTACGCGATCTACCACCAATCCGGAATATAGGGCACATCCATGTTTACCTAAGTCTAAGTACCACACTTATACTTACGATAAAACACTAACCCAAGCATGCGATAAGGATTAAAGCACTCAAAAGAGCCATGAACCAGAAGAATTGATGCGATACAATGTCCTGATCTTCACGACATAAGATAAAATCCAGATAACTAGCTTCAAAGAAGCCGAGATAAATTGCTGCAAGCAGCGATAACTAGTGCAACCTGACAAATAAAACTCGAAGCCAACCACCGTCTTTAACCAGCAACCTGAATCGAGGATTCGCCCAACCACACTCTCAAAGAACCAACCAACACAACCTACAATCAATCAAGGAGAACCTTGAATGGAGTAGGAGCACCAATTGGGAGCGGATGAAGCCGCCGCTTCTATAAATCCACGATGGAAATCACAAGAGCAAAGGGGTAGAGATCACTCTCAAGGTTTGTTAGCACATAGCTGAACAAAGGGGTTCTATATTTCAATTATCAAAAGTCTGCCTTTGCTAAGATACAAATGGGGTATATATACTAGCAATAGCCTTGCTAGATAGGTGTAAACACGAGATGGAAATGAAAAGGCTAAGAATGTGAAAAGGCCTCCGCGAAATGGGTTTCCGAAGTGGCTTCGCGAGGCTGTTAGTCTTCTACGTAGTCATCAGTAAATTGGCAGTAACTCCATCTTGGGAAGTCCAAATGACGAACCATTTCTTGGGTGTGAAAGTATACTTAATAAGCTTTCCATTCATGTATACCATGCATCATGAAACATTATAGAATGGTACAGTTTCACATGGGAAGTTGTACCAACATTCTGTCCTGTGAAACTGTTGACCTTCTAAGCAGTGTTCACTAATCTGTTCGTATCTCAATATTGGCGCGTCCATAATTAGTGTATTTTGTTGCATTAGAAAGTAGACTTGAAGATCTTTCCAAAATGTCCTCATTGGCCTCAAAAGCTTCTCGGAGTAGAGAGATATGATTATTTCTTCAACTGGTCCATTTTCGACTGAACTGGTCCGTTTTGGACTGGATTGGTCCGATCTTCTTCAACTGGTCTATTTTTGGTCCGTAGCTTTTCTTCTTGTAGAGTAACATCCTCCTCTTGATGTGTATATCTCTTGTTGTAGTTTCTTTGCTCGGATACGTGTGATCGGTCCTTCAAATGCTCTTATTGGCGTGGTCGGAGTGTTTGATGGTGAGGTTGGCATGCTGGTCGAAGGTTGTAATGTGTTGCCGGTTGGCGTGGTCATATCATCCTCCCCCTCTTGAAAAGGAGTTGTCCTCGACTCTAATCCGTCTAAGCGTATTAACTGTGCTGGACCAATAGGAATAGATGCTATGTTTCTTCTACAATCTTCTTCGAGCACAGCAAGGTGTTTGAATCTGTAATCATATAAACCAAGTAGTAGTCTTGTAGGTGGAAACTGAAAGGTTTTAAGACTAAGTTTAGCTTTCACCTTGAATGGATCCTTAGAATTAGGAGTAAATGTTGATGTCCTTGGTATGGTCATATCATGCTCCCTTGAAGATTGTTCATTGTACTCTTTGTAATTATTTCTTTTCACATGAGAGAAATTACTTCTCTGTTTTTCTAGACCCGCAGTTAGCTTTGAAAATGGAAGCACAAAGATTTCTTTCAAACAACTTATTTGATTAATGTTATCAGGTTTAATCTTAGCAAAATCAAATCTATCAAAAGATAATAATGGAGCAGATGTAAGATTCCAATAATTCCTCATACACAACTCATGTAAAGGTTTAGGAATGTACCTTTCATACTCAATGGCCCCATATGTGGATGGAGAATTCTTGGGTGAAATAGAATATGTTTGCATACGATTTCTTTCTTTCAATCAAACATATGAACAAAGAAATAACATGTATTTTTCTAAACAACAAGCACTAAGCGATCTTTTTATCTCACATAAAGGAAGATATGGTTCACAAGATGTATTAGTCATTTTAATCAACTTTATTTTAGCAAGCTTGTCACATGTTATACAAAGGGAACAAGCATAAAATTTATTTACATCATGATGTCCAATGAAGTTAAAAGTAAACTTGCAGCTATATGCACTATTGAAAGATTTCATAGATGATATGTCAAGAACATTTTGAAGTATTTTATCAATCTCAAAAAATTCAACAAGCTTGACATAAAACACATATTCAGCAGGGGATATCATTGTGAAAAAATCAGCATGAGTAATCAATTTCACATGGTCCATGTTATTGGTTTCTAAAGTAGCACATATATCGGTTAAAACATAGCAATGATCATGCATGATTGAACAATGGTTAGCAACTTTCAAAAATTCAGCACTTGATTGAACATTTGAATATATCAAATCAGCACACATATTTTGTATATGATCAATCTCAATTGAAACAAGTCTGTCATCACAATTGTTCACCATTTTATTTTGTAATTCCAGATTTGAATTGTTACCTTTCACATTTGATGATGGTGGAAGTATATTAGAATGTACCTCTGAAATGTTACCTTCATTGTTGTCATGATTCGATCTTGGGGCAGCAAAGAATTGGTGATCAATATCGATTGCCTTCTCACTTCTCTCATGAAGTATAGTGGTGATATGAGAATCATTCTCTTCCCCATGTTTCTTCTAATGAAGCTCTCTCTTTTTATGTGGTGTATCTCTCACACTCATAATGTTAATGCTCTCAACCTCACATTTAGTGGAGTCACACAACTCACTTTTTTTTCACTCTCACTCAATTTGGCTAAGTAGCTCTCATACTCACATGGGTTTTGAGACACAGTCACTTCGATGTCTTGTGGAGCAACATACGGATATATGCAATCTATCTTGGTACTTTCCAATAGCATTGGAACAACGATAGGTGCAGCTTCCACAACTTGTATATTGACTTCTTCTAGCTCACCTTCTTTGGCATGTGCGGCAAAATTTTCTTCTTGATCTTGCTCATAACTGAGAGGACTGCATACCTCATCATTTCTTTTATGAACTTGAGACACAAAGGTATCTTCTTGCTGCTCAACAGAGTTCTTCTTAGGGTTGCCTTGCTGATGTTCACTCCTTCTAGCACTAGAATCTACTGAAGAAAAATTAGGGACAAGTCTTCTTGTCTTGCATGGAGTTGTTGCTTGCTTCTGTCCAATAATAGAAGATACTTTGGGCTGCAGCTTAGCACATCTATCTTGACACAAATTAGAGCTCTGTGTGATCTTGCCTTGCTGCACCTTCATTATTTTCTTCTCCACTTTAAGTGCATAACTTAGAAGTTCTTGCATACTTCTAAAATATTTTCCATCAATTGCAGCAGCAATGTTTGCATTGAGACCTTTCTTGAAGTATTTGATTGCATCCATGTCATCAAGAAATTTTGCTTGATGCAAGGATGAATATAGCTTGTCATAATACACTTGGACAGATCTATTGCCTTGTTTCAAATTCTCCAAACGATGAAGCAAAATCAGCTTATACTTTCTTGGAATAAATTCCTTTCTCATGGTCTTCTTCAAATCTTCCCAATTCTTGATGAGACGCCTATGTGGATATTGTTTCCACCAATCAAGAGCATAATCTTCAAATTCAAGTACAACTTGTGATATTTGCTTTGCTTCTGAAAAATCTTGGACTTCAAGTTCAATCTCCATGTCCTCGTGCCAATCAAGAAACTCCTCTGGATCAGTACTTCCATAGAATGGAAGATGGGTGTATCTTCGGCCTGTCATGGTTAATGCACATACAAAATAACAAGCTTATATGTGGTATAGGATAATATGTGGAACTCACACAATCTCACCTCTCTTACCAACCAAAGCTCTTTTGAATTCCCTACGGATTATAGAGACACAAATGTGTGGTGGTAACAAAAAGTGATGGTTAAGCGAATCCAAGATCAGAGTACCGATTACAATGGCTTGTATGTGGAGCTTGGTGGGGATTAATAAACAAGGAATCCAATCTGAATTCTAGTTGTTGTAAAGTTAAATAACAATCCAAACTAGAAATTCCCTGCCTAGTGCTGACCACAAGATAGGAATAGGATATAAAATGATCACACACGCGCAAAGAAATTTCAGAATTGATGCAAACAAGGGGTATGATTAGGATGCAAGTGTTGCAATCAGACCTAACCAAAATTTTGCACCAATAGGGATAGCAAACTGGTTGCACAACTCGATATGGAAATTTTGGAGCACTTGTGCACATAAACCAACTGATCTTTCAACTTTTCTCAACACTTGTTTTTCAATTCTAATTTTTTCGCACTTTTCTTTCTTCTAATTTTTTCTTTTGCTTTTTTTATAGAACAAAACACAGGGTTCAGATATGATACTTGCACACTTAAGATAACAACGAAAACACAACCAATAGCTAAAACTTGATAGGATCAAAGATATCACGAAGGATGATATAGGCTACAGATATAATTTCTTTTTGTGGGGATTTTGAGATATATAAATGAGGCTCAAAGAACACGCAAAGGGTAATGATCAGCAACTAAAACAAAGACTCTAATGGACAGAAACTTAACAAAACTCACTAAAATAACAGATTGAAACAAAGGGCTAAAACAATTTTTAGGTTTTTTGGTGGATAGGACGAAACAAAAAATATATGTAGCTAAGGGTAAAGAATCCTACCATGGTAATGAAAGATTTGATACCAGATGATGAGATACGATGTCCCGATCTTCATGACGTAGGATGAAATCTAGATAACTAGCTTCAAAGAAGCCGAGATAACTTGCTGCAAGCAGCGATAACTAGTGCAACCTGACAAATAAAACTCGAAGCCAACCACCGTCTTTAACCGACAACCAGAATCGAGGATTCGCCCAACCACACTCTCAAAGAACCAACCAACACAACCTACAATCAATCAAGGAGAACCTTGAAGGGAATAGGAGCACCAATTGGGAGCGGATGAAGCCGCCGCTTCTGTAAATCCATGAAGGAAATCACAAGAGCAAAGGGGTAAAGATCACTCTCAAGGTTTGTTAACACACAGCTGAACAAAGGGGTTCTGTATTTCAATTATCAAAAGTCTACCTTTGCTAAGATGCAAAGGGGGTATATATACTAGCAACATCCCTGCTAGATAGGTGTAAACACGAGATGGAAATGAAAAGGCTAAGAATGTGAAAAGGCCTCCACGAAATGGGTTTCCGAAGTGGCTTCGCGAGGCTGTTGGTCTTCTACGCAGTCATCAGTAAATTGGCAATAACTCCATCTTGGGAAGTCCAAATGACGAACCGTTTCTTGGGTGTAAAAGTAGACTTAACAATCTTCCATCCATGTATACCATGCATCACGAAACATTATAGAATGGTATAGTTTCATATGGGAAGTTGTACCAACATTCTGTCCTGTGAAACTGTTGACCTTTTGAGCAGTGTTCACTAATCTATTCGTATCTCAATATTGGCCCGTCCATAAGTAGTGCGGTTTGTTGCATTAGAAAGTAGACTTGAAGATCTTTCCAAAATATCCTCATTGGCCTCAAAAGCTTCTCGGAGTAGAGAGATATGATCATTTCTTCAAATGGTCCATTTTGGACTGGACTGGTCCGTTTTGGACTGGACTGGCCCGATCTTCTTCAACTGGTCCGTTTTTGGTCTGTAGCTTTTCTTCATGTAGAGTAACATCCTTCTCTTGATGTGTATATCTCTTGTTGTAGTTTCTTTGCTCGGCTACGTGTGATCAGTCCTTCAAATACTCTTATTGGCGTGGTTAGAGTGCTTGATGGTGAGGTCGGCATGCTGGTCGGAGGTTGTAATGTGTTGCCGGTTGGCGTTGTCATATCAAGAATAATATAAACATAATCTTACTTGAATGAGAAATCGAATACCAAAGACATCTCAGGAGCAAGCTCAGGGAGAGCTTGATCCCGCTGAAGTACAAGTCGAAGAAGAAGCACCGATAGGCCGACGCCTCCTCCAAACTCTTCCCTCGCTCTCCATCTCTCTATTATCTAGAATACTAGATCCTAAGGAGAACTATTATCTAGAGAGGTTGTCCATTCATGGGACAACTCCAACCTCTCTTGATTATGATGATGGATGCCTCTAAGGAAGGTCTAACCCTTAATTTATAGTCCTGGACAGGTGGAGCGATCCTTTAATTGGTGATGTGGTACTAATGCATTGCACCATAATACTTCCGGTGGGATGAACCGCAGCCCTTGGATTGAAACCGACTTAAGCAACGACTTAGATGGGATCCATAGGTTGGTGGAGCACTGCCACCCGAAGCGTGACCGAATTGATGGTCACTGTAGTAGGTCGTCTGGCCTAGGGGTGGGGCCGGTCGGCCCCCCTCTGGCCCACTTTGGCCCAAGCTTCTTTCCAGTGCCCTCAAATGTCTTCTAGAGTCTTCTAGTGTGGATTTCAGTTCGGTTTGCGCAGGGGGTCATGTTGGAGTAGGATTCTTCTCTGTATTAATTCCTGTTTAGTCCCTAGAAATTACAGATTCACCAAAGTTATGGAATTCTGTCAGTTTAACCCTTAAACATATGGCAGGTGATGGTTCCAGTATGTTCTAGAGTCTTCCTAAGTTGAATTCCATAGGGATCTTGATATCTTTCTCATCGTAGCTCCAAATATGGCAAGTGATAGGTCCATTTCGATCGTCTCGACGAGCTCTACCCAATGGTGTACTCTAATTCATCACTTGATATATTTTTATATAGTAAAACCTGAATATCTTGTAAAACAAGTGAGAACAACACAACTCATGGAACTCGTTAGAATCAAACCCTACAACTATGCTTTATAATTTATTTCTTATCATTTCATGCAATAGTTGATGGTTATATTTGGAGTTTAGTAGCCATCAACAAGTTCCCCCAAGCTTAACCTTTGCTGGTCCCTAAGCAAAGCTAACCTTAACAATGGATCAGGAGTTGCTTCAATGCTTTCATGCCTCAAAAGTACACATGCGTTCAATAAAAAAAACTCCTCCGGATTAGAATAACTATTTTTACTTTTAAACTTACCCATATTACCTTCAACCATGGGGCTTATAGCCTTCACTTGGGTCTTGAGTAATTGAAAAGTAGAATAGTCAAGTCAGGCACTATGTCTCGAGCTCTTCGATTAACCTTTATTCTGGAGTTTTGCAAATTTTCAAAATAAAACTCAGAGATTCCTTTGTATGACCCTCTCAAATCTCTCAATATGTGGTATTTGTGGATCCTTTCTAAGGCAATAATGGTGTTTTGCCTTCTCTCATAGTATGTAATATTTTTGGAACAGGCAAAGTAACACTATGCCTTCTCTCACTCACCCTATTACTAATAGGCTTATATGGAGTTCATAGGTGGGGAGAAACAACACATACATACTTGCAAAGAATATATTGTAAAGTCAAACAATGGATCAAGAGAAACAAGTCATACAATCAAATCAAGATGTGCATGTGTGTGGAATATATATGTGGATTGGGTGAAAACATGGTGGATACCTAATTCTACTCTGCTCTTGAATGTATATATCTCTCTTTGGAACTTGGAATTTTGAGAGAACTTGGGTTGCACTTTTCTTTCTCTTCTCTTTTTTTCTTTTTCTTATTTTTTCAGAGAGGCGGGCATCTAAGTACCCATTGTTTTCGTAGGACACTTGTCCATGTTTTACTCTCCTTATTTCTTCTCTCTCTTTTTTTTCTACAACCCCAAGCCTCTTTCTACAATAAAGCTTTTTGAGAGACAATAACAAGGAAATACTTAGAGCAGTTATAACTGGGTAATGGAATATATGGATAGGTGAATAACTGGGATATTTTTTGTGTTCACTCCCAGGGTAGGAGTAGAACATCTTTGATGGATCTAGATGGAAAATATGTGGATGCGTACTTCTAGGGTAGAAGTAGCGTGTACGGATGGAGTGTACGTGATCTTGATTTTAAAAGCATGACAAGTCTCTAAGGGTCAACAAAGTTTGACAAAACTCAATGCATATACAAGCAGTAAATATAAAAGTGAATGGTTTTCCTAATCTACTAGGCATGTATATATAGCTGTGGTAGGGATTCAAGCTCTGTCATACAAGGAACTTATCATGTAGCATTTTAAGTTTTCAAAAGATAAATCTCCAGAACTCTAGTGTCACTAGGAACAAGATAAATAGCAGTTTAAACCTTCTCATATCATACCCATCAATTACCTAGACTTAGATCAAGCATTTGCAACCCACAAGTTTCAAGTTTAGAGCAAATCTTCATGTCAAAACAATTATATCCAAAACTCGAGAGAATTTAAGGTTGAAAACTAGGTACTTGAAAGGAATTACGGCAGAGCAGCTATTCATCATTTCCATGTATAGAGATTATCCTAAGTGCTCTTTATTTTATTTAACTCTTTCAATCTGATTCAAGTAAACTAGACACACTCTAACATTAATATAAAAGAAGATATAGAGAAAATTCTCAACTAGATAAAGTTGACAATAAAAAGCATGAACCATCATGTGTTCACATTTGTTTTGATTTTATTATAATTAAATAAGTGTGAACCTTCATGTGCTCACATTTTTTTAATTTATTTATATAACTAATATATAAATAAAAGTAAATCTAAGAGGATAAGGATACTTACATGGATACACGGAGGTGCTCCTCCCCCAAAGCTAGATGTTGATATAGTCGTTCTTGCAATGTAGCAGACTTGGTAGTGGAGATGCACTTCCTCTATCGGAGCATTAACTGATGTTGATGATGTTGAGATAGTGCTCCCAGAGTGCATAGAACATCCATTGCCTTGCCAGTTCTTCTTGGTACTTCGAATCATGAATGAGGTAGACTTCATCTTCATCTCCTTAGACATTATGTTGCCACTTGATCCAATATTGCAGAATATCATGTAGAATGTACTTTCCTTGATCTTGCAATCAATGGTAGGTACTCCTAGATCATCTAGCTTAGCGAAGTATGGTGATAGAAGGAGTTTATCATACTCTGAATCAATAGTGCTGATCATCTTGGTCTTCTTTTGGTTATTGAGCATTATTCTTCCTCCTTCTATTGTTGATGTTCTTTTTTTGTAGCAATAGTTGTATCCTTGTGGATGTATGGCCTCTCAGGATGAGTAGGAACCTTGAGTGTATGTTTTATGAAAGTGAACCTCTCCTTCTTATCCTTGATTGTGAAACAGATCTTGGCGCTATCCGTGTAGATGATGGCGTTAGATGTTCTTTAGAATGGGCGTCCCAAGATAATAGGTGATTTCTCATCTCTACCTGTTTCTTTAATCACAAGGTCTACCAGTACGAACGAGTGTCCAACTTGTATGCATATATATTCAAGAACTCCCTTGGGTAGCATATTGTCTGATCCACAATTGGTGTGACGTTGACACTTGCTCAAAGGTCACATACAACTTCTTCAAAAGTGCAAGCTCCAATTGAAGATTGGACGATAGGTCTCCCTGAACCCCCTTTCTTCATTGGTAGGGTGTTATCCAACCATGCTCCTGATGGCATGGTAAAGAAGTGTCCTGCTCATATAAACAAGGCAAAGATCAAGTGCATGGGCTCTGCTGGAGGAAAACACCAACAGAACCAAAAACTTATTCATTCTTCTATAGCCTAAACATATTGAGCAAACTTGATGAAGAATCATGGCCCTCATGGTTTCGGTGATTAACGACAATCGAAGATTATTATGGCTAATGTGTGTTTTGCAGAGGCTATGCGTAGCTTAGCCATGGTGATAAACATGAATGGGCATCAATGGTTATCACTTAGCCCCCAAAGATGGATATCGTTTCGGATTTCAAGGACGAAGTGAAGAAGACCCTAGAATGATAGGTCTAGGTGCCATAAGGAGATGAAGGGCACTTAGAATTAGATAGGGCTTTATTTGATCTTTGACCGTACTATCAAGGGGGGTCTAGACTAGTAGCTTGACTTAGGAGAGCTTCATGACTTAGGTGTGGTGCACACTTGACATCCTTAGCTCTAAGCAAGCCTATGGTGACCGTAAGATAGCCTAGAACAACTTCCATATTCATCGCGACGAAAAACGAAGTTGAGAGAGAGCTTTTCTGGGCGTCGGACGCTAAGGCAAGAGGCGCCGGACGATGACATATGCATGACGTAGCGTCCATCGCTCATGCAGAGAGCTCCAGATACGTCCAGTTTGCGACGGACGCGTTTGTCGCATGGGTGTCGGATGCTAGCGAGCGTCCGGGAATATTTTCCCAGAAACCGCAGAGCAGCCAGTTGGCGCCGGACGTTGAGCGTTCGTCGCCTGCTGACGTGAACAGGAACTAGCCGTTGGGGCTAGCGACGGAGCATCCGTCGCCAACTTAAAATGCCTATTTTCTCAGCCCGAGGGCTGAGTGTGTGGGGGAGTATAAATACTTCACCCCTTGCCTTCCCACCTTGCTTTTGCTTATTTGAGTTGTTGGTTGCTTTGAGAAGGTTGAGAAGAGAACAAGAGCCCTAGAGAGAGAGTGATTCGCGAATCCATCCACCCTTCTCTCCTCTAGTTCATCCAAGAGAGCAAGTGTGCATCCACTTTAGTTGTGAGGCTTGATTGAGTCAAGTGAAGATCAAGGCTTGTTACTCTTGGTGATCAACATCACCTAGATGGTCCGATGGTGGTTGGAGGAAGGTGATCGCCGGAAGGATTGTCGGCGGCCCTTCTTCATCGACTTGTGATCGGTTGTGGGGCGGTTCACCGAGCTGGAGTGGCGAAGAACCAGCTCGTAGAGAGCACTCATCCCTTGCGTGGGATTGAGGGGGAGCAATACCTTACGAGGTGCTCCAAGGAGGAATAGGGGGAGTGTCGACTCCTCGATACCTCGGGAAAACATTGCCGTGTCAAGAATTCTCTCTCCCAAGCTTGTTGACACAAAAAGAGTCAAGATCTGCAAACACCTCGGGCTTATACCCAAAATTCGATATCCGAGGGTGTGCCAGTCGATTTGACGAGTTAATCGACAAGGACGATAACTAGAACAAAATCTAAACAGGGCAACGGCGATACGCCCGAATGCCAAGACTCAGATTTGATCAGGATAACTAGAGCAGAGCTGAACGAGACAACAGCGATGCGCCCAGATGTCAAAGCTCAGAGGTACTCCCATGCGGAACTTACAAGGGTTTGACGGAGATCAAGGTGATGCAGCCCGTCGAAGCTTGAAGAACTCGTAGATAAACTAAGACTAATGCAAAAAGGATAAATTGCAGTACAAGTAGAGTAAGAGTAAATTGATTTGATTTGATAGGATTGGATGTATTCTACACGCAGCCCTTGGGCACATATTTATACTCCCGCATGGAGAGTTGTACAAAGACATGACTTGTACCTTCCCTAAACAAAACTCCTAACTTTAAGGAAATAACAAACTCGCGCAGGAGTCGGACCCAAATAACAATATAATTTTCCTAAACAAACATCCCTATTTTAAAGGAAAATAAACGACTCGTGCAAGAGTCGGACTCAGACTTCCATAACAATACTGGTATGACATCACCAGTTTCCTTATGTCTTTCTACGATGAAAACTTTCCATCGGTAGACTCTTCAATCCGCGACTTCCTTCTTTCGCCACCGGCAATCTACTGCTGACGTCAACCGCCACATCATCCTGTGCCCATTGGCACTCCATGCCCATCGGCATTATCTCTTCATCGGCAATCGGCATCGGCAACATCTCCTCATCAGGAATCGGCATCGGCAACTCTGCAGTTCTGGTGACTTGACTTCACCAATTAACCCTTATCAGTAAGAATCATCCAGCTCCCATCAGCAACATCCTTACCGGCATATCGGCAAGAAACGTCCAGCTTCCATCCGCAATAGACTTAACCTTCTCGCAACATCTACCTTCATCGGTAACATTGACTGATGACCTCCCGATGCCGATGGAAAACGGCTATCGATTCAACGCAAGTCTTAGCTCATTTGACACGTGCCGAAAAACGATGTCAACACATGCCCCCCAATTTCGGAGTGTATAATATTTTACGCGCCGAAATTCTCTCTACTGTAGCCGTTCCTTCCGAGATAACTGCACAACTTTCTCGATCTCTGCGCATAGAATAAAATTCCTCGACTATAGCACAAATAGTTGCAAATCCAATCATATCTCCTTGATTATCACGCACATCCATCACAGGCCCTTCCATATTCCTGTACAGTACGAGCAGAAATTCCAAAATACCCCTGACTAGGCTTATAAAAGTTACCACAGTCCAATCTGCTTTTTACCCTGGGCCTACTTTCACTTTTCACCTGCCTCCATCTTCAACCTCGGCGTCTTCAACCTCGGCGGCGACTTCGAAGAACAGCTCTGTGAGCTCAAGCAACAGCATTTTCCTCAAGCAGAAAACAAGTCGCAAGAACTCCCCAAGCTCCAATGGCGATTCACGTCGACATTCCCAAGGTAAATCCACTTCTTCCTCATCCCATCTTCTGCCAGTTCCCTTTCTGTATAAATTTTGCAATCTTCTTTCCATCTCCTTTCTTTAATCCTCTTTTATTTTCCGAAACCTAGGAACTGTATAACAGAGTAGTAATCCCCATCGAGCAATCCAATTTCAACTACCTAGGTCCAATGGGCAATCCTGATCCCATTAATCTGATTAACGCAGAAGCCAACCGTATCCCCTTCAAGTCTGAGTGCTTCAACCTAGGTTTATGGAAGGACGCCTTTCGTTCATGGCCTAAACCAACCAAGGGGTGGAAGAACTGGTACCTTAGGGTAATTAGAACACAACAGGTTTATTGGGGAGAGCACAATTTAGACCAATGCATCAGACTCTCCATTGCCGATATGGAGAAAAATGAGAACATGATGATAGCGGCCTCCTACTTCTGGTCCGACACAATGAATGCCTTTTTATTCAGACATCGACCAGCCACTCCTACCCTTGCCGATGTTCATATGCTAACCGGCCTTGATGTCTCTTCTGCCGATGTCCCAGCCCTGTTCCATAGGAAGGCCGAGTATAAGGTGAACACACGGAACATCGGCGGCTGGACCGGTTACATCCAGGAGTACCAAAAGACCGGATCGGTAGGCCAAAGGGAACACACCATCTTTCTGAATATGTGGCTAGAAAAATTCATTTTCTGTGGCAGAGCAGTCGGACCTGCCACCATGCATCTTCCAGCAGCAGAACTCCTTGCCGATGGAACAAGACTCCCTCTCGGTCGATATCTTCTCAGATCGGTATACCACCTCCTGCACCAAGTGTCTAAGAAGCTGTTGCTAGGTGAGCCCATCGGCAACCTTGGAGGTCCCTGGTGGTTCATAAACATGTGGTTAAATGTACACATGTACAAGGTTCTTCAGTTTGACCTATTCAACCAGCAATTCCCAAGGGACATATCAGAAGATTACAAATATGGGGATGATGAATCGGCAACCCGTCCCCCACTCAATTTTGGCGAGGCCACTATAGTGCTGTCAGGGACCGATGCAGATGCAGACCAGTTTGGCAGATTCTTCCAAAAGTTCTACAACGGAATCCCTGCTGCCGAACGGCTTTGGTGGCCTTACATCGACAAGGACAACCGATTCCCCTTGCTATTCAACCTTACCGATGGGAACGTGCCTCAGAATGAAGTGATCATAAAGGCCAGCATTGTTCCCCGAGCCATTCCAGTTAATATTTTTGGAACTAGGAAGAATGCTCCTCCATCCTTTGAATTCTATTACCCATCGGTAGCGGCAAGACAACTGGCATTTGGCCAACTACCAATCAAGCTCTGCTATGCCAAGGTTGTAAAACCAAGACAAGTCATCTCCAACGCCATGGACTGGAACAAGGTCATCAATCTACCTCCCGATGCCGATACGTCAGACATTGATCTATCCTCCTGGGCACCAACTTCTTTCATCACAGAAGAATACAAGTTTTGGTGGCAAGAATGGAGACATCAACTGTTTGCCAAGTCATCACACCATTATCGGCATTTGATTGACGCCGACTACGCCATTCCCGATGATGCGGTAAGCTTTTATTCCAATGCATTCCTTATTATTTACCTCTATCATCGGTATCTAACCTTCTTGTTTAACAGGCTGACGATCCGATCCCCAAAATAAGCAGGAGTGGCAAGCCTTTCTGTGTCCGAGTGATGAGCCCAATATCAATCATCGGCCATGATGCTCCTACACTGGCCGCCTTCACCCCTCAGAGGGTCCCCAAGGTCACCCTGAAACCAAGGTCGATGCCTGCAACGACCAGCGCCACTTCATCGGCCGTCGCTGCCATCTTGGCGCGAGCCTTCGCAGTAAGTTACACTTTTACCTATACCGATTACAAACTGCTCATCGGCAATATTTATTCCATGTAACTTGTACGAAACATTCTTCAGGCAGCGAGGTCATCGGCAGCTGCTCTCGACATGCAAACTTTTCCAACTCCTGCTGCCAATGCCCCCCAGGCTTCACCAAAACGGGCTGGCTCACCAACCGCTGCTCCGAGGAAGAAGAAGCGTCTGAGGCTAGCCACTCCATCTACTCCATCGACTCCAGTCGCATCACCAACCGCCGACACACCAGCGGTAGAACCATCATCGGCATCCATTCCCGAGCAGCCGATGGACGAAGCTTCCGACCAGGAACAATACCACCCCCGCAGGAACCGGCTGCAACAGGATCGACATCGGCACCAATACCTATATCTGATGAAATTCCTGATCAGAGGACAACATCGCCGCCACAAGAGCCAGCCATCGCAGCAGAAACAGTGCCAACAGCACCTACAACACCAACTGCTCCTCCTACGGAAGCATGTTCATCGGCAACTACTGCCGATCTCCAAGATGAAGCCGTACCAGCCGACTTCCCAAGCTCCAGGTAAGAAATCCGCTTCAAGATGGTAAGCCAATTATCTAAAGACTTGCAGTAAACTCAAGATCGGCAAACTCTAACTTTCTTCTTTTTTAGGCCCAAGATTCTCCTGATAGCCTGTTTTCTTTCGACGTCAACCTCCCTAGTGAAGACGAAGATCCAGAGGGTTCTGCTGCAGCAAATAGCCTATTCTCTTTTGCCGTCAACTTTCCCGATGAAGATGAGGGCGAAGAAAGTTCTGCTCCAGCTTTATCGGCAGAGGTCAAACTCAAGCTTGAAGCACTGCTCTCTCTGCTGCAACAAGACACATCCCAGCTTGTCCAAGACTCTACTGCAGCAAAGACAGCTTTCAAGAACATCCAAGGCCACCTCTCTGCCAATACAGAAGAAATCCTCTTCCAGGTAGCATTCCTCGAGAGCCGCCAACTCCAATACCAACGGGTCTCACGCCGCCTTGCCGATAGGAACGCCCAATCCAAGCTTACAGAGGAGATGCTCAAGTTCAAGCAAATTGCCGATGAGAAGCATAAGAGCATCGGCCAAGTAGAATCCTCTGGCACTAACCTTGAGCAAGAAATAGTTCACCTATTGGCAAGGAGGGAAGAGCTGCAGGCCGAATTAAGAAAGGTTGAAGAAGCTTTGAACATAGATAACCAGAAGAAAGCTAAGCTACCCGATACCGTCAAAGCTCTTCGACAAGAAAGGGACACAAACGCCCGACAAGCAACCGCGCTGAAGAAGAAGATCAAGCTGATCGAAGGGTCTGCCGACGCCGATGCCAAGGAGATGGAGGAAATAGAGCAAATTCGCCTACGTGCGATATCAGCCATCCAATCCTTGTTGTAATTTATTATCATTCATCGTATCGGCAAATGTAACATTGATACTTGATTTTGCTCTGTAATATAATGTCAGTACGTTTTTACCGATGTTTTATAACTTTTTCTCTCATCGGCGTTCAAACGAGCACTCTATGCATCTACCCAAATACTAGGGTAATATTTCTTTAAGTATTTCCCGTCGATCGCCCTGGGAAATGTAACCCCTTCGAGAGTTTCCAAAATATAAGCATTGCCAGGAGCAGACAGCTTTATCCGATAAGGACATTCCCAATTAGGAGACCATTTTCCAAACTTAGAACTCTTAGTCCCAATCGGTAAAATCAACTTCCACACCAGATCACCATCGGCAAATTCCTTTGCCTTTACTTTCTTGTCATACCACCTGGCAACCCTTTTCTTATTGTCTTCAATGCTGATTAGAGCCCTCAACCGATGACCTACTAAATCTTCTAACTCATCTTTCATAAGAGTAGCATAATCATCGGTCGTCAATTGATCTTGAAAAGATAATCGCCTAGAACCAGTTTTAATTTCCCAAGGCAGGACAGCATCGTGTCCATAGACTAACTGATACGGCGAAACTTTGGTTGCACCATGACAAGCCATCCGATATGACCATAGGGCTTCATTTAACACCACATACCACCTTCTAGGGTTCTCTTCAATCTTGTGTTTGATAAGCTTGATAACTCCTTTATTAGTGGCTTCAGCCTGACCGTTAGCTTGAGCATAATAAGCAGAAGAATTCAATACCTTGAACCCCATACTAGCAGCAAATTCATCAAACTCTCCCGATGTGAACATGGTTCCTTGATCGGTAGTAATAGTTTGAGGAATACCGAATCGGTAAACAATATGTTCTTTTACAAAATCTACCATGTTTGCCGATGTTACCTTCTTCAAAGGAATCGCCTCCACCCATTTCGTGAAGTAATCGGTAGCAACAAGCATAAACTTATGCCCCTTGCTTGACGGTGGATAAATCTGGCCGATGAGATCAATAGCCCATCCTCTAAACGGCCAAGGCTTAATTGTAGGATTCATTGCCGATGCAGGTGCCCTCTGGACATTACCAAACTTCTGGCAATCTTGGCACCCTTTAAAATAGTTGAAGCAATCTTCAAGAATTGTCGGCCAATAATATTCATTCCGCCTAATCATCCACTTCATTTTGAATGCCGATTGATGTGCTCCACACACACCTTCATGGATCTCGCCCATCAACTCTTTTGACTCTTCTGTACTAAGGCATCTAAGCAAAACTCCATGAATTGTCTGATAATACAATTCATCGTCAAGGAGCACATACTTGGTAGCTTGGAACCTTAGACGTCTTTCAACCTTCTTAGATGGATCTCTTAAGTAATCGGCAATTTCCTTTCTCCAGTCATCGGCAATCATTACCGATGTCATGACTTCTTGAATTGGCTGATATCCTGAAGCATTCTGTGCTAACCGATTAGCCTCTTCATTATGCAACCTAGGAATATGTTCAAGGCGATATTCTTTGAACTCTTTCAATAATTGTAAACATCTCTCATGGTGCACAATCAACACTTCACTTCAGCATCCATATACTCCAGTCAATTGATTGATCACCAACATAGAATCGCCAAAGATTTCAACGGCATCGACATGCACTTCTCTGAGTAATTCCAACCCTTTTATTAAAGCTTGATATTCAGCCTGATTGTTTGTTGATGTAGCAACAATCGGCAATGAAATCTCATGTCTCCGTCCTCGGGGTGAAATTAAGAGAATACCGATACCTGCTCCTTCTTTGCATGTAGATCCATCAAAGAACAAAGTCCAAGGAGCAATTTCCACAGAGCTTACCACATTGCAATGCTGAGTAACAAAATCGGCCATCACTTGACCTTTAACCGCCTTAGCCGATTCATACCTTAAATCAAATTCTGAAAGTGCCAGAATCCACTTGCCGATTCTTCCACTTAATATCAGCATCGACAACATATACTTAACCACATCATCTTTGCAGATAACAGTGCATTCAGCCGACAATAAATAATGCCTCAATTTTATGCAAGAGAAATACAAACACAAGCATAATCTTTCTATAGCCGAATACCTGGTCTCAGCATCCACTAACCTTCTGCTCAAATAGTATATTACACGTTCTTTCCCTTCAAATTCTTGAATTAAGGCTGATCCGATAACACTGTCATCGGCAGACAGATACAATCTGAAAGGTTTCCCGTGTTGAGGTGGAACCAGGACTGGAGGGTTCACCAAATATTTCTTGATCTCCTCCAAGGCTAACTGCTGTCCTTCTTTCCATGTAAACTCTTGATCGACTTTCAGCTTTAACAATGGACTAAAAGATTTAATCTTACCAGATAAGTTGGATATAAATCTTCTAATGAAATTAATCTTGCCGATCAAGGATTGCAGCTCAGTCTTGTTTGTAGGAGCAACCACTTTGTTAATTGCATTAATAGATTTTCTGCCGATCTCAATGCCTCTTTGATGCACCATAAAACCCAAAAACTGACCTGCCGATACACCAAATGCACACTTGTTAGGATTCATCTTCAACCCATGCTCCCTTGTGCATTCCAATATTTTTCGCAAATCGGCAAGATGTTTCCCAAAATCTCCAGACTTAACCACCACATCATCAATGTAGATTTCGACTATCGTGCTGATGTACTTATGAAAGATGAAATTCATTGCTCTCTGATAAGTAGCACCGGCATTCTTCAAGCCAAAAGTCATGACAACCCATTCAAATAAACCGACATGACCTGGACATCTAAAAGCAGTCTTGGACATGTCTTCTTCAGCCATGAATATTTGATTATATCCAGCATTACCATCCATGAAGCTAATGATTTGATGTCCAGCAGCAGCATCAATCAGCAGATCGGAAACGGGCATCGGGTAACCATCCATCGGTGTAGCCTTGTTAAGATTCCTGAAATCAATACAAACACGAAGTTTTCCATTTTTCTTGTAAACAGGAACCACATTAGAAATCCATTCAGCATATCGGCATTGCCGAATAAATCCAGCTTCGATTAACTTCGTAATCTCAGCCTTAATGTCAGGTAGAATGGTAGGATTGCATCGGCGCGCAGGTTGCCGATGTGGTTGGAAACCAGACTTAATAGGTAACCGATGTTCGACTATCGATCGATCTAAACCAGACATTTCTGTATAATCCCAAGCAAAACAATCTTTGTATTCCCTTAATAAATCGATTAACTGTTGTTTACATTGGGAATCTAACTTAGCACTAATAAAAGTAGGCCTATATTTACTACCATCGTCGATGTCTATCTCGAGTAAATCATCGGCGGATGTGAAGCCTTGTCCCAGTTTTCCATCATCAGCGAACCGATCCATTAAAACTCCTCTTCGGGACCGACTGCTTGGATCGGTGTAATGCGGTAATCGACAACTTTGAGGAACTCCGTGTCCCAAGCTTCACCTGATATGCATCTGGTTTGCTCATAAGTTTCCGATTCTATCGACGCAACGATCGATGGGGTCTCACTTCAGACGACTTCAATCTTGTCTCCGACCCACTGCACAAGGCTTTGATGCATGGTGGAAGAAATACAGCAATTGGCGTGGATCCAATCTCTTCCTAGGAGCAAGTTGTACGTACCTTTGCCACTGATTACAAAAAATGTTGTCGGCAAAGTTTTGCTGCCGATGGTCAGTTCAACGCATACGACTCCCATGGCTGGTGACACATTGCCTTCAAAATCTTTGAGCTTCATGTCCGTTTTGACCAAGTCTTGGTCGCCTTTTCCAAGCTTCCTGAACATGACATATGGCATTATGTTTATTGACGCGCCACCATCTACCAGCATCTTTGTCACAGGCTGTCCATCTACTTTGCCTTTAATGAACAGAGCTCTTAGATGCCATAGGATCTAACACCAATTATGTCATTTCAGCAGTTTCTTCATCATCGCGGACATGCGCCATGAACTCCATCGGCAATATGACGACCATATTGATTTCTACCGATGGATCCCTATCCTTGCGCTTTGGCCTCCACTGCTTTTCCTTTGAAGGAGTTTCACTGTCACATAGGTCGCCTTGGCGTTCGCGCTAGATTCTCCTTTTCTGAGTCTTTGTCAGACCCTTAGGGCACCATTGGGGAAGCTTGGTTTTCCAAACAGGCTGGTGCTGCTTGCCATTGTTTGCATCGGCTCTTCTCTCGATGTTTGGATCTCTGGAGAGAACTTCTTCATCGGGTACTCTTGCATTGGCCATCTCCTCAAGTTCCTCCTGATCAACACGCCTGCCAAGCCTGTTATGCGCGCTGAGCTTGCCCCCCAGTCGGTCATGTGCCGATCTCTTCTCTCTGAGCGGCCTAGCATACCTGGGCATCCGATCATCAAAACAAGGTTTCTTACCTGACCGATCGGTAGTGTAATATCCATTGCATTCAGGGCAATTATCGGCAGTAGGTAGCTTGATGCCTTCTTCCCAACAGTGAATGAAGAAGGGACACTTCCAGTGATCCTTATGCCGAAGCCATTCTTGATGCTCCTCTTCTTCCTGCCAATATCGTTCCCTTTGCGATTGCCGATACTCTGGCCTTGGCTGCTTGTGCGTGATTACAACACCAAGGGCCCTCTTGGCGCTGTTATTTTCATCGGCAACTCTCTTTCCCTTTCTACCATTGGCAAACCTCTTCTCGTCGTGTTCAGCTACTTGATGGTTAGGATCTACCGATGCGTTCTTCCTGACAGCTTCCGATGTCAGCACTTTAGTTTTCCACTAGTTTCCACCATATTATTTGGAAACGGGTGCTGATCAATCTTCATCGGTTTCTAGACTTTAGAATTTTCAAATTTGATTCGTCCAGATTCAATTTCTGATTGCAATTGCTACCTGAATACTTTGCAATCATTGGTACTGTGCAAAGTTGCATTGTGCCACTTGCAGTAACTGATCTTCCTGAGCTCCTCGGCCGATGGAATTACTTGGTTAGGCGCCAACTTGATTCTCCCTTCTTGAAGTAACAAGTCAAACAATCTATCGGCCTTGGTGATGTTGAAGGTGAACCTTTCAGCTTCTTTCTGGCCAAACGGACAAGATACAGATTTCTTATCCTTCACCCATTTGGCAGCGCCGATGCTCAGCTCTTCATTTGACTCAGAATCTTCCTCTTGATCAATGAAGGTCACCTTCTTATTCCAAGTCTTTCTGGGTTCAAAGGTTTTGACATCTTGATCGGCAATTCTTTGCACCAGATGACTTAAACTTTCAAATTCTTGCGACGCATACTTATCTTTGATATGCGGCAGTAGTCCTTGGAAAGCCAAATCTGCTAGTTATCGATCATCAAGTACCAGGTTGTAGCACTTGTTCTTCATGTCTTGCAGCCTCTGAACAAAATTCTCCACCGATTCGTCATTGCGTTGCCTCAACTTGACCAAATCGGTAAGCTTCTTTTCATGTATGCCAGCGAAGAAGTATTTATGAAATTGCCTCTCTAGATCGGCCCATGTGATTACAGAGTTTGGAGGCAATGACATAAACCATGTGAATGCCAATCCAGACAATGACGATGAGAACAATCTCACCCTGAGTTCCTCTCTGCTGGCAGCTTCTTCGCACTGGATAATGAAGCGATTGATATGCTCCATCGTTGACGTGTCATCTTGGCCGGAGAACTTGGTAAAATCCGGCACCTTGTACCGATTTGGGAGAGGAATCATATCATATGCTGAAGGATACGGGGTCCGATAAGAATATGTATTGACCTTGGGTTTAATGCCGAATTGTTCCTTCATTACTTCGGCGATCTTATCGGTTCAATATGCATCCTGCTCCTGCCGACTCATTGGCTGGTTGTTGACTGGTGGAGCCGGCTGATCCGCCCCTTCAGGTATCGGTAGAAGATGGTTCAGAGTAGTTGGCTTGGGCGCAGCACCAGTCATCTGGACGTTACGGATCGGCTGACTTACCGATGGGCAATGTTGTACATTCACTGGATTATACTGAAGCATTGAATTCATCGGTTGTTGTACCGATGCTCCATTCTGAATGTTTGCTGGACTCCCATACTAATACATCGGTTGTTGTACCGATGCTCCATTCTGAATGTTAGCCCATCCAGGATTGTAAATCATCGGCATGTGACTTACCGATGACTGATAGCTAACTGGCACCTGCTGCTCCTGCATCTTAGAGTAGTCAACAAATTGGTTACCTTGAGGTGCCAGTACCCCGGCCTGAGGATTCATCAGCATAGGTTGACTTCCAGTTGCTATGTTCTGTTGTATTGGCATAGAGCTTGCCGATGGTGGCATCAGAGGTATTTTAGGAATCACTTGGAAATCTTCCAATGGCACTTGTACAGTTGGAGAGGGCGTAGAGTAATGCATCATAGGGGCCACCGGCTGTGATTGCATTGCCGATGCCATGGAGCCCTTCCAAGCTGAGCTATCTCCCTGCACCAGATTAGAACCAGCAGATGGATTTGAAGGCATACCGTATCCCCACCAATTAGCGGGAGCTAGTTGACTCTGGATAGCAGGTCCTGAAATTGCCGACGCCACTGGATCTGTATTGAGCTTTTGTGACGCTTTCAGGGCTCGGCCTTGGCGGTGTCGCCACATCGGCAGACGGGTCCACAGGAGTGGAAGACGCCATTGGGGCTGCCGATGGGTTTATAGATGCCGATCCAGGTTGATGATACGCTAGACCAACATATTGAGGTGCACGTCCTTCTTTGAATGATTGCATGACAGCGTTGTACACGGTATTGGACAACACATTGGAGTGGCTAATTAATGCTTGATTTAAGGCAGAATTAACCATCTCTTGTAACTTACTAGGATTGGCATCAAACGTGACCTGCCGTTGCAACGGTGGGTCCTGCTTCTAGATGGCTTCGCCGCTCTTGCTTAGGCTGAAGGACTTCAGATACAATTGTTCGTACTCCTCCATAGCCCGCTCCATAGCCAGCCTCTGATCATCTTTTAGATTGGCCTTGGAGACTTCAATGAAGTTCCTTTGGTTAACGTCGGTATGATCACCCATGATAGATGTATAATTTGTATAATCAAGTCCCACCGGGTGTGCCAAAAGAGGTGTTGACACAAAAGCGTTAGGATCTGCGAACACCTCGGGCTTATACCCGGAATTAGATATCCGAGGGTGTGCCAGTCGATTTGACCAGTTAATCGACAAGGACGATAACTAGAACAAAATCTGAACAGGGCAACGGCGATACGCCCGGATGCCAAGACTCAGATTTGATCAGGATAACTAGAGCAGAGCTGAACGAGACAACAGCGATGCGCCCGGATGTCAAAGCTCAGAGGTACTCCCACGCGGAACTTACAAGGGTTTGACGGAGATCAAGGTGATGCAGCCCGTCGAAGCTTGAAGAACTTGAAGATAAACTAAGACTAATGCAAAAAGGATAAATTGCAGTAAAAGTAGAATAAGAGTAAATTGATTTGATTTGATAGGATTGGATGTATTCTACACGTAGCCCTTGGACACATATTTATACTCCCGCATGGAGAGTTGTACAAAGACATGACTTGTACCTTCCCTAAACAAAACTCCTAACTTTAAGGAAATAACAGACTCGTGCAGGAGTCGGACCCAAATAACAATATTATTTTCCTAAACAAACATCCCTATTTTAAAGGAAAATAAACGACTCGTGCAAGAGTCGGACTCAGACTTCCATAACAATACTGGTATGACATCACCAGTTTCCTTATGTCTTTCTACGATGAAAACTTTCCATCGGCAGACTCTTCAATCCGCGACTTCCTTCTTTCGCCACCGGCAATCTTCTGCTGATGTCAACCGCCACATCATCCTGTGCCCATCGGCACTCCATGCCCATCGGCATTATCTCTTCATCGGCAACTCTGCAGTTCTGGTGACTTGACTTCACCAATTAATCCTTATCGGTAAGAATCATCCAGCTCCCATCAGCAACATCCTTACCGGCATATCGGCAAGAAACGTCCAGCTTCCATCGGCAACAGACTTAACCTTCTCGCAGCATCTACCTTCATCCGTAACATTGACTGATGACCTCCCGATGCCGATGGAAAACGGCTACCGATTCAACGCAAGTCTTAGCTCATTTGACACGTGCCGAAAAACGATGTCAACAGAGCTCCTTTCATTTCCGCATTTACTTTTCGTTGTGTTCTTTGCTTTTCACTAGAATTGTGTAGGTTTTTTTAAAATTCCATGAAATGCTACCACTTTCTGGCTAGGACACACGATCGGTAGGCACTAGGGGGTGATTGGAACTTGATAGGATTTCATATTTGCTTTAGAAATTTGAAATAAGCCCAATTCACCCCCCCCCTCTTAGGCATCTTGATCCTTTCAATTGGTATCAGAGCCTTGTTACTCTAAATTAGGTTCACCGCCTAGAGCAAGATGTCCCATAGGGATGGACCGCCCCCCATGTTTGATGGGGATGATTTTCTTTATTGGAAAGTGCGGATGGAGGCCTACCTTGAGGCCGTGGATATCGGTGTGCACAAAGCCGCTACCATAGGTGGCACCGTGTTCGCCGAGGATCCCTTCTTTGAGAAGAACAATGCCAAGGAAAAGAACATTCTTTTCTGTGGCATTGGCAAGGATGTGTTAAACCGTGTGCGGAATTGCAAAACCGCATACGATGTTTGGACAAACATTTGTGCGCTACACGAAGGGACCAAATGTGAGCGTGAGGAACGCTACCATTTGGTCATGGCTAAGTTGAACTCCTTTGCTATGCTTGCTAATGAGAATGCTAATGAGATGTACCCACGTCTTAATATTCTTGAGAGGAGTTGAATGGACTTGGGCTCACCCAAATGCAACCCGCCGATGTGGTGCGCAAGATTCTTTGTGTCTTACCAATTGACAAGTATGGCCACATCGTCACTGTTCTTCATCAAGGGATCTCTCCGCTTCTACACCAACACAAGTGTTGGGCAAAATCAATGCTCATGAGATGTACATGAAGATCGGTGATGGCGGCTCTTCATCCTCCTCCAAGAAGAAAGACAAAGAGAAAGAGGAGAAGAAAGACTTGGCCCTCAAATCTTCCACCAAAGAGAAGTGCAAGATCCAATTGGTGGTTGAGGACTCAAGTGATGAAGATGATGAAGACAACATCGCTCTCATGGTGAAGAAGACCACCAAGATGTTGAAGAGGCTAAACAAGAATGGAGTCAAGTTTGACTCAAAGAAGAAGAAATTCTTCACAAGCTCTTCAAGGAAGCCAATCTCCCAAATGATGTGCTACAATTGTGGTATTCTTGGTCATCTAGCTCATACATGCACTGAAGAGAAGAAAGACAGGTTCAAGAACAAGAAGTTCAAGAACTACAAGAACAAGAAGGTTGCACAAGATGAATCAAGTGAAGATGACAAGAAGCAAGATAAGCCTTACAAGAAGAAAAAGAAGAACTTCGACTTCCACAAGAAGAAGGATGGCAAGGCTTATATTGTTGGTGATTGGCTCTTCTACTTCACCGCCACCTCCTCCTTCATCATCGGGCCCATCCTCTACACACCTATGCCTCATGGCTAAAGGTGACAAGAAGGTACAAAAAGAGGATGATGGTAGTGATTCCTCTTGTGATGATAGTGATGACGAAGAAGCACCTTCCTATGATGAACTAATTAAAATTTGCAACAAATACTCGGACATCATAAGGAAGTACAAAGCTAAAAATGACAAACTTCTTGTGATACAAGAAAACTTGCATGCTAAGCTTGATGCCTTGTCTAGTGCTAATGATGTTTTGAAGCTTGAGAATAACACTCTCACATCTAGCACTAGGGAGCTCAAAGCCTCTCTTAAGCAAACTAATGAGAAACATGATAAGCTTGAGAGGTCAACACAAGAGCTCCAAACAAGCTATAACTTGCTAAAAGATGACTACAACTAAGTGAAAAATGAACATGGCACACTTGTGGTAGCTAATGAATTGCTTACACATGATCTTGCTACACATGTTGTTATTAACCCGGTTGTTAAGTGTGTAGTGCTACTTCTTGTGAGGACTTGCTTGATGAAGTTGCTAGTGAGGAAAAAGCTAAGTGCAAGGGCAAGAAGATAGTTGAAGCCGACAAGTATGATGACTATGTGAAGATGAGGGAAGAGAACTCAAAGCTTAAGGAAGAGCTAATCAACCTCAAGGAAAACAAGCCCTTCACTATCAAGTCGGCCAAGGAAGATGATAAGGATGCCTCTACCTTGATCAACACACTTAGAGAAGAAAATGCAAAGCTCAAGAATGAGAAGATCAAGCTAGCAAGTGGTTTGGAGAAGTTCACCAAGGACCACAACCTCCAAAGTGAGCTCTTGATGAACACCGTGATGAATAATGACAAGATGGGCATTGAGTTCAAGGAGAACCAAGTGATGAAGGACAAGGTCAAGATTGAAGCAAAGAATTACTACAAGAACAAGTATAATGGCTACAATCAAGACAAGCCAAAGCCCAAGCCTAGAAGATGCTTTGGATGTGGACAAGTTGGTCACTTTGAGTTCCAATGCAATACACCACCTCCAAAGACCTTATCCAAGCACACAAGGCCATTTGCTCATGATGCACACTTTGTCATCAGCAAGGATTCCAAGGGTAGACCTTTAGTGGTGTTTCTTGGTCCACCCATGAAGAACAAGCCTAAAGTGTTATGGGTTGCCAAGGAGTTGGTTGACAAGGCTATGGGTCCCCGCAATGTGTGGGTTCCCAAACAACAAGCTTAACTCCAAGTTGCTTGTGTGTAGGTGAACTACAAGACCGGTGGTAGCCATTGGGTAATTGATAGTGGTTGCACTCAACATATGACCGACGACCCCCGGATGTTCACCACACTTGATGAGGATTGTGCAAATCAAGACAAGATTACATTTGGGGACAATTCAAAGGGAAAAGTTCAAGGGCTTGGCAAAGTGGCAATCTCCAATGATCAATCAATCTCAAATGTCTTGTTAGTGCAATCTTTGAGCTTCAACTTGCTATCGGTTGGTAAACTTTGTGATCTCGGGTTCCAATGTCTCTTCACTCCAAATGAGGTAGTTGTGACCAAGATTGAAGATTCATCATTGATATTCAAGGGGTTTCGGCACAACAATCTCTATCTAGTGGACTTCACCTGAGATGAAGTTAGTTTGCAAACATGTCTATTCTCCAAGAGTTCTTTGGGTTGGCTATGGCATAGAAGATTAGCACATGTGGGCATGTCAACTTTGAAGAAGCTTGTCAAGAAGGAATTGATTAGAGGGGTCAAGGATGTGGTGTTTGAAAAGGAAAAACTTTGTAGTGCATGTCAAGCCGGCAAGCAAGTGGTAAAAACTCATCCAACCAAAGCTTTCATGTCAACCTCAAGAGTCCTAGAGCTACTCCACATGGATCTATATGGACCTACCACTTATTCTAGTCTTGGAGGCAATCTTTTTTGCTTGGTGGTGGTTGATGACTACTCTAGGTACACTTGGGTATTCTTTCTTCAAGACAAGAGTGAGAAACAAGACATATTCAAGAAGTTTGCAACTAGAGCCCAAAATGAGTTTGATGTGAAGATCAAGAAGATTAGAAGTGACAATGGGACCGAGTTTGTGAACACCAAGATTGAAGATTATTGTGATGAAGTTGGCATCAAGTATGAAGTGTCCGCCACATATACTACACAACAAAATGGTGTAGTTGAGAGGAAGAACCGGACTGTAATCACTCTTGCTAGATCCATGCTTGATGAGTACAACACCCCCGAGAAGTTTTGGGCCGAAGCAATCAACACCGCATGCTATGCGGCCAACCGGCTATTTGTCCAAAGGCTTCTCAAGAAGACCCCTATGAGCTTGTGAATGGGAAGAAACCAGATATCTCATTCTTTCGGGTGTTTGGATGCAAAGTCTACATCTACAAGAAGTGCCAACACTTGGGGAAGTTTCAAAGGCGTTGTGACATTGGTTTCCTTGTTGGTTATTCGCTTAAATCCAAGGCATACCGTGTATTTAACAAAGCCACCAGCTTAGTTGAAGAAATGTATGACTTGGAGTTTGATGAAACTAATGGCTCTCAAGGAGCGCTTGAGAATCTTGATGATGTAGGTGATGAACCCTTGAGGGAGGCTATGAAGAATATGCCCGTTGGTGCTATCAACCCACAAGAGGTGGAAGAAGGAGAAGATGGTGCAAATCAAGAGCCTTCTCCACCCCGCACGCCTCAAGTTGAGGAAGATCAAGTGAGGGAAGCACATGAAGATACATTCATCCCTCAAGATCAAGCCGAGGCGAAAACTCAAAATGTTGAAGCACCACACCCCCCTCCTCAAGAGACTACAAGAAGATCTACACCTATTCTTCAAGCTCATCCACAAGAACTCATAATAGGGACTCCATCAAGGGGGGTAACAACTCGATCTAGACTTGCTTCTTATGTTGAACATCACTCGTTTGTTTCCTTTGTTGAGCCTACTAGTGTGGAGGAAGCACTTGCGGATCCAGATTGGGTGAATGCCATGCATGAAGAGTTGAACAACTTCACCCGGAACGAAGTGTGGACACTAGTGGAGAAGCCCAAAGGAGCAAGAATCATTGGCACCAAGTGGGTGTTTCGGAACAAGCAAGATGATCAAGGCGTGGTTGTGAGAAACAAGGCAAGATTGGTGGCAAAGGGGTTCTCCCAAGTTGAAGGCTTGGATTTTGGGGAGACCTTTGCCCTGGTTGCAAGACCAGAAGTCATTCGTATCCTTTGGGTGTATGCTTCACATCATAAGATGAAACTCTTTCAAATGGATGTGAAGAGTGCTTTCTTAAATGGTTTCATTAATGAACATGTCTTTGTCTCACAACCTCCCGGGTTTGAAGACCCAAATTGTCCTAATCATGTGTATAGGTTGTCCAAGGCACTCTATGGATTGAAGCAAGACCCAAGAGCTTGGTATGAGAGGCTAAGGGACTTCCTACTCAAGAAGGGCTTCAAGATCGGGAAAGTGGATACCACACTCTTCACCAAGGTGCTAGATGGAGAGATCTTTGTTTGCCAAGTATATGTCGATGACATTATATTTGGGTCAACAAACCAAGATCATTGCAAGGAATTTGGTGCATTGATGTCCAAGGAGTTCGAGATGTCGATGATTGGCGAGTTAACCTTCTTCCTTGGCTTCCAAGTGAAGCAATTGAGGGAAGTCACCTTCATATCTCAAGAGAAGTACACTCATGATGTGCTCAAGAAATTCAAGATGGAGGATTGCAATCCAATCAAGACCCCTATGCCTACTAATGGACATCTCGACCTTGATGAGGGAGGTAAACCGATTGACCAAACTCTCTATCGATCTATGATCGGTAGTTTACTTTACCTCACCGCATCTAGGCCGGATATCATGTTTAGTGTGTGCATGTGTGCTAGGTTTCAAGCAAACCCTAAGGAGTCGCATCTATATGCGGTTAAAAGAATCCTTAGGTACATAAGGCACACCCCTAGCATTGGCCTTTGGTATCCCAATGGAGCTCTCTTCCATCTTGTGGGCTATTCTGATTCGGATTATGCTGGGTGTAAGGTTGATAGGAAGAGTACCTCCGGAGGGTGCCATATGCTAGGAAGATCACTTGTCTCTTGGTCCTCCAAGAAGCAAAATAGTGTGGCATTGTCTACCGCTGAGCCGGAATACATTGCCGCAGGAGCTTGTTGTGCACAAATCTTATACATGACCCAAACACTCCTTGATTACGGTGTTACCCTAAAAAATGTTGCACTCTTGTGTGATAATGAAAGCGCCGTAAAGCTTGGAAACAATCCGGTTCAACACTCTCGCACCAAGCACATAGATATTCGTCATCCTTTCTTAGAGATCATGTTGCCAAGAAGGATATCACACTAGTTGGAGTTAGAAGCGAAGAGCAATTGGTGGATATCTTCACAAAACCACTCGATGAAACAACCTTTTGTAGGTTGCGAAGTGAGTTAAATGTGCTTGATCACTCTAACTTCACTAAAAAATGATCTTGAGTGAACCAACATGGCATTCATGTGTAATATAACATGTTTAATTTAGTAATGCACATAGTCTTGGCTAACGCGGTTGAGATAACCGCCTTCAAAGCGTGTGACAAAGCTTAACCACGGTTTAAACTTGCAAGCAACCTAGATTCAATTTCCACAATGCATTGCATGTGCATGTGTGTTGTTTGTCGTTTCTTTTTGGTTAAGTTTGAGCATCCGCTAGGTTCGTCCACTTAGGGGGAGAATTCCAAGCTCAAGTCACCTCTATACCCCTCTTGTGGCCCTATGATGTCTCCTTGCAAGGTTCCATTCGATTATTTTGAGCTTAAACTAAATCTAAGCCTATGGCAAAATATTTGAAAAGGAGAGTTTGAGAGATGGTTCTCATATCAAGTCCAATCAGGTGTTATTTGGATCTTATTGGGATTGGGACTTGGTTGGGAGAAAGAAACAAAAATCAGATTTGAAAAATTCTATTTCAAAAGGCGTCGGACACTGCCGACAGACGCTCGGCCCTCCATGCCTCAGCATCCATCGCGATCGTCCGTAGAGTAAAGCCGCTCAGAAAAGGGGTGTTGGACGCTTGCTAGCGTTCGTCGCAAGGGCGTCAGACGCGTCTGGAGCTCCATGGAGCTCTCTGGTCCTCTCTGTTGGAGCGATAGACGCTCCACAGCATCCATCGCCTTGGCGTCAGACGCGTCTGTCGTCAAAGGGAGCTCTCTGTTCCTTTCTGTTAGCGCGCCGGACGTTGTGACCTAGCGTCCGTCACCCCCAATGGAGCGTCCGTCGCGAACTAACAGAGTGTAATAAGTTTTTGAAAACGCTCTTCCCCCTCGGTTAGTTTCTCACTCGTTTCGTACGCCCACGCCGCCGTTCCTCAGTAACCTCTGCCGCCCTTTCCGTGCGCCGCCTCCTCCACCAAAGCTCCACTGCCAGCCGCTCGTCGGAGCACCCTCGCCGCCGGCGTGTCTTGTGCCTGCGCCGCCGGCCCATGCTCCTTCCATTTCTCCTTTGATTCGCGCGATTCAGCCGAGCAGAGGGAGTGCTTCCAGCCGTGGTAGCTGTGTGGATCCTCTCCAAGGTCCCCCCTGGCTCCTTGTTTTCTCCTCAGGTTCTCCAAGGTGATCTTTTTCCCTACAAATTCCTTGTCCTTGGTATTGATTTCCCTGCCCTGATCATCTTTTAGCTAGACCTAATCCACCTCCTTTCTTCGTTAGGGTTGCGGATTGTGATTTGAGATTGACCGAGGGTTCTCACCTACTTCGTTTGTGTCACCGTGTTGAGAGGTATGGGCAGTTGCGATCTATTGCTTATCTCATTCATGCTTCTACCTAGACATTGCTCATCTCTAGATAAATGCTTATAAGTGTTATATCCCTATCTATCTATCGTGTAGTGTGTTGCTTGGCAGTGGCAGTAAACTCGGGGCAAAGCCTGCGAGTACGGAATGAGGCAAAGCCTCGAGAGGACAGTCCAGGGCCGTCGTGCCACTCTTGCATATTTGGTTAGTGGATTGTCAGAGGATTGGTGGTTTAATCAGTGTCAGTGTCTGTTTGGGGATTCTCGTTGACAGTTGATCTATCAGTTGAGGTAGTTGGTTCTTCTCGTGCCCATCAATGGCACGGACGAAGAACGCAGGCTCGGTCACAAGTAGTGGTGGTGACCCTCCACCTCCACCACGTCAGCCCACCGACCGGGGAAAGGGCAAGGTGAAGCACGTATCAAAGAAGAGGAAGAGGCCATTGATGGATCCGGCTTCAGTGGCAGCTCTAGCAGCGGCAGAGGCAGCAGAGATAGCCGAGCAGGGTGGACGTCGTGCCGGTTTGAGGATCTCTCCTCGCCGTGGAGCGCGTCGTGAGTCCCCCGCTCGCACTGAGGCAGAGTCAGTGCCAGAGACAGAGACTGAGTCCCCAGAGACTCCGGAGGCAGAGCAGGTAGACCCTTCGGGGCATTCGTTAGTCCAGGAGCTGATGTCTAGACGGGTTACTCGCGCTCGTGGGTCGGAGCCTCCTCCTAGGCCCAATGGTCCACGACGCAACGAAAGACCTTCACCTTGGTCCAGCTTACCAGATCAAGTGAGGCACTAGGTCATAGCACTATTAGCGAAGCAGATTCAGCAGATGAGGTTTGTTGACTTCCAGACATGGTTTGCACCAGCACGAGACCCCTGTGTCAGTCCAGAGTTCTATTCCACCGTGCACGAGGACTTCTATAGGGGATATGTCAACACTCGTGCACCACTTCGAGCTCACAGGGTGTGCCCTCTTCCGGCCATTATTGAGGTCGGTGGTCCAGAGATAGCCCAACATCTCGAATATCTTCAGGGGCTGACATGACTGATTGGCAGAATTGGTACTTATCAGGAGGATTGGGTTAGGCAGTTCTATGCCTCCTTGTGGGTCTCTCCGGATCACAAGTTTATTCACTTCGCCTTCAAAGGCAAGGATGTGAGGATCTTCGACACTCGGTTCAGAGAGATCTTTCACCTTGAGGAGTCAGCCACGCAGATCCACAGTTTGTGCTACGGGGATCAGGAGGCTCCTTGACGTCCTCACGAGGGAGAGGTACCATCAGTGGACTTTGTTCGTCCCTATTTCAGAGAGCCGTTCGGAGAGGGTTCCAGTCGTAGCGTACGTGACCTGACGCCGACTGCCCGTATCCTGAACGAGGTACTTTGACGCACTATCCTTCCTAGAGTTGGAGCCCGAGAGACCATCACTCGCCTTCAGATGTGGCTCCTCACTCATGTGGTTCGTATGGAGAAGTTCGACATCTGGGACTTGCTAGTCAGTGAGATGTAGGACATTATTGATGCTGGCTTCAGAGGTCACTAGCAGTTGCAGTATGCTCATTGGATCTCCTTCTTGATGGTATCTCGTGGTGGCTATGCATCATATCTTACCACCCTTACTCACTCAGACACTGTGTTCCCAGAGTATAACATGGCACAGCTCGTCAGTCACAGTGGCAGCGGTCGTGGCCGACGTACTCAGGGCCCTCACACTCGGCAGACCGGAGTTGCTCTAGAGTTTGCAGAGCAGCAGGATGCCACCGTTCAGGGCCTAGCAGAGGCAAAGCTTGCAGATCTTGATGCTTAGATTGATGCTGCATCCAATGACGATTATAGAGAGGATCTGTCGTCTGACAGTTCAGATGACGATTACAGGCCGATCCTAGAGTACGTGCCTCGGTCTCACGACCACGAGGCCGGTTGGTCAGGTTCAGCCCAACTCCAGCCTCAGGTTCTTCAGAGGCCACTATACTCACTATCCTTTCGAGGATGCAGGAGGAGCAGATACGATAGGCTGAGGAGCAGAGGAGACAGGCTGAGGAGGTTCGGAGACTCACAGCTCAGCAGTTAGCAGCTCAGGCTCAGGCACAGGCTCGGCAAGACGAGTTCCAGATGCAATTCCTAGCCTTCCAGAGGCAGCAGGCCGAGGTTCAGCGATAGCAGACAGAGCTACTTAGTCGGCTCCTGGGTTCTAGCTCCGGTCCGTCTCTTATGCCACAGCTTGCACTACCAGAGATCTTCCAGCAGCAGTACACGTCTCAGGCTCAGACACTCCAGTGGTGATGCCGACTCCAGCTTTCCAGCCTAGCGGGCTTTAGAGTCAGGCACTAGTCTCACCAGCCTTCCAGACACCAATGACTCAGATCTCGTCATGGTTAGTAAGTTCCAGACTGGCTATACACCTTTTCGGGGGGCTATGCTTGCAGATGCGACTCGCGACCTCACTGCTTCCTATAGAGAGATCACCGGAGAGGATTCACCTGTCATAGCATCTCCAAAGACACAGCCTG
Source organism: Microstegium vimineum (assembly GCA_022036555.1). Lineage (NCBI taxonomy): Eukaryota > Viridiplantae > Streptophyta > Magnoliopsida > Poales > Poaceae > Microstegium > Microstegium vimineum. Next base: position 16,029,099 of record CM039126.1, on the reverse strand, counting down.
TAGATGTTACTCCTCCGGTAATGGGCACTCAGTTTTCTTCAGTTGCCTCGTCGGAGATCGCACCGGACCAGTCAGCTCAGACCGTGACCACCCCCCTCTTGCTGCCATTCAGACAGATGCTACATCAGTTGCAGCAGCGGTAGTGGAGTCAGATATTCCAGCTGAGTCAGATGGTGAGCCAGCAGCGGTTGAGGCAGCCATCACACCTGCAGAGCTTGCAGTCACCCCATCTCCTCCGTCTCGAGTCTACACTCGTCGAGCTTCTATGCCCGCTACTTCAGAGGCAAGACCATCTGAGGCTCCAGCTCAGGATGTTACACCTTCTGAGCCTCAGGGGGAGTTGGGACGGTCAGTAGCTCCCGAGTCAGCAGCTCCAGCTCTAGAGTCCACTCTAGTAGAGCCTACCTAGACCACTTCTCAGACAGCTCTAGCTTCAGAGGGTCAGGTAGCAGAGGACAGTGACTCCAGTCCCGACTACACTCAGTTTGATTTCCGTGCTCGATAGCCCGACGTTCCACCTCCAGATGCTCCAACGGCTTAGTTTTTGGTGCTAGACGCCAAAGGGGGAGAGGGTTGAGTATCAGAGATAGGGGGAGTGTAGTGAGAAACGGGATTTGCTTCTTTGTGTGATTTACTTTCCCCGTACTCATGCATCATGTCTTCTTTCTTGCACTTGTGTTTATGTGTGATGGATGATGTGTGTGAGATTTTTGTGATTATGTGTGAAAAACTCTTATGCTTTCACTAATACTTCTTGTGAGTTGTCATTTGTTTCATGATATTTCTCTATGATCAAATGGTATTTGAGCTTCCGCGACATACTCTGATTATACTTGAGATTATCATGAGGTACTCCAATTCTATTTCATATTTTTGAGTACCATTTGGGTGGCTTGGCTTGGATGAGCAAGTATTGTTCACTCTTATTCACTAACCCTTGCTCAATCTATCCAAGTCACTTGAAATCCTAACTTTCATCTCTTATATCTTATACTCGAGGATTATTGTCGTCAATCACCAAAAAGGGGGAGATTGAAGAATCATGGCCCTAATGGTTTTGGTGATTAACGACAATTGAAGATTATTATGGCTAATGTGTGTTTTGCAGAGGCTATGCGTAGCTTAGCCATAGTGATCAACATGAATGGGCATCAATGGTTATCACTTAGCCCCCAAAGATGGATATCGTTTCAGATTTCAAGGACGAAGTGAAGAAGAACCTAGAATGATAGGTCTAGGTGCCACAAGGAGATGAAGAGCACTTAGAATTAGATAGGGCTTTAGGGTTTAGGGTTTAGACTATCAAGGGGGGTCTAGACTAGTAGCTTGACTTAGGAGAGCTTCATGACTTAGGTGTGGTGCACACTTGACATCCTTAGCTCTAAGCAAGCCTATGGTGACCGTAAGATAGCCTAGAACAACTTCCATATTCATCGCGATGAAAAACGAAGTTGAGAGAGAGCTTTTCTGGGCGTCGGACGCTAAGGCCAGAGGCGCCGGATGCTGTCCGGCGCGCCAGACGCTGGCGCCGGACGATGACATATGCATGACGTAGCGTCCGTCGCTCATGCAGAGAGCTCCAGAGACGTCCAGTTTGCAACGGACGCGTCTGTCGCATGGGCGTCGGACGCTAGCGAGCGTCCAGGAATATTTTCCCAGGAACCCAAGAGCAGCCAGTTGGCGCCGAATGCTGAGGCGCAACGTCCGTCACCTAGCGACGGAGCATCCGTTGCCAACTTAAAATGCATGTTTTCTCAGCCCGAGGGCTGAGTGTGTGGGGGAGTATAAATACTTCACCCCTTGCCTTCCCACCTTGCTTTTGCTTATTTGAGTTGCTGGTTGCTTTGAGAAGGTTGAGAAGAGAGCAAGAGCCCTAGAGAGAGAGTGATTCGCGAATTCATCCATCCTTCTCTCCTCTAGTTCATCCAAGAGAGCAAGTGTGCATCCACTCTAGTTGTGAGGCTTGATTGAGTCAAGTGAAGATCAAGGCTTGTTACTCTTGGTGATCGACATCACCTAGACGGTCCGGTGGTGGTTGGAGGAAGGTGATCACTGGAAGGATTGTCGGTGGCCCTTCTTCATCGACTTGTAATCGGTTGTGGGCGGTTTACCGAACCAGAGTGGCGAAGAACCAGCTCATAGAGAGCACTCATCCCTTGTGCGGGATTGAGGGGGAGCAATACCTTGCGAGGTGCTCCAACGAGGACTACGTGGGAGTGTCGACTCCTCGATACCTCGGGAAAACATTGTCATGTCAACAATTCTCTCTCCCGAGCTCCTTTCATTTCCACATTTACTTTCCGTTGTGTTCTTTGCTTTCCACTAGAATTGCGTAGGTTGTTTTTAAATTCCATGAACTGCTACCGCTTTCTGGCTAGGACACACGACCGATAGGCACTAGGGGGTGATTGGCACTTGATAGGATTTCATATTTGCTTTAGAAATTTGAAATAATCCCAATTCACCCCCCCCCTCTTGGGCATCTTGATCCTTTCACTTGAGTATTTTTGTTTAGCCAAGACATGGGTGATAAGATCAAAAGATGTAGCACATCAACAACACTTAGCAAATCAGATTGCTTTAAGACATGGATGGATTATCTACAAATAATATATGAATTTTCTTTACATGATTGAGATTATCATCTTCCAAAGGTTGATGTGCAACATTTCAACTCATATATTTAATACTATGAGATCAATAAAGTGGTACTAGGGACAAGCTTTAAAGAACTAACATGTTGAGTTAATTAGGTTGGATCAAGTAAGGTTGTAGCTCAAACATGTTTAGGTCTTTATTTATGTGAATACCAGGATCAAAGGGATGCTTTTAGAGTGATGATGACTTACCTTTACCTTTGTCATTGAAGAATGATAGCATCATAGCACCTCATGGAAGGTTCCCTTGATCAACTGGTTGTGGATTAACAGCTTCTCTCCTTTGTTTCTATCCTTTCTCATCCTTGTTCTTCTGATCTTGATGGTCTTGTCTTGAAGGAGCATGATGAAGTTTTGTTCACCCTCTTCCATGGAATTCATCTATCCATGATGAATTTGTTGCATCTTGCTTGTGAAAGTTCTTGAAGTTCATGTGTCTCTGTTGACACAAAAAGCGTCAAGATCTGCGAACACCTCGGGCTATTACCCGAAATTTGATATCCAAAGGTGTGCCAGTCGATTTGACCAGTTAATCGACAAGGACGATAACTAGAACAAAATCTAACCAAGACAATGGCGATACGCCCGGATGCCAAGACTCAGACTTGTTTCAGGATAACTAGAGCAGAGCTGAACGAGACAATAGCGATGCGCCCGGATGTCAAGGCTCAGGTTACTCCCACGCGGAACTTGCAAGAGTTTGACAGAGATCAAGGTGATGTAGCCCGTCGAAGCTTGAAGAACTCGTAAATAGACTAAGACTAATGCAATAAAAGGGTAAATTGCAGTAAAAGTAAATAAGAGTAGTTGTTTTGTTTGATAGATTGATTCATTCTTTTATACGCAGCCCTTGGGCACATATTTATACTCCCGCATAGAGAGTTGTACAAAGACACGACTCATACCTTTCCTAAACAAAACTTTACTTTAAGGAAATAACTGACCTGCGTAGGAGTCGGACCCAAATAACAATATTATTTTCCTAAACAGATGCTTCTATTTTAAAGGAAAACAAACGACTCGTGCAAGAGTCGGACTCAAACTACAATAACAATACTGGTATAAGATCACCAGTTTTCTTATGTCTTTTCCTTCGATGAAAACTTTCCATCGGCAGACTCCTTCAATCCGCGACTTCCTTCTTTTGCCATCGGCAATCCCCTGCTGACGTCAACCGCCACATTACCTTGTGCCCATCGGCATCGTCCATGCCCATCGGCATCGGCAATACTTCCCAATCGGCAACCTTGCACTTCCGGTAACTTGTCTTCACCAATCAACCCTTACCGGCAAGAATCGTCCAACTCCCATCGGTAATAATCTTATCGGCAATACCCTTATCGGCAACCACTACTGTTGTCCAGCTTCTATCGGCAATAAACTTATGCAAGTCTTAGCTCATTTGACACGTGCCGAAAAACGGTGTCAACACATGCCCCCCAATTTCGGAGTGTAGAATATTTTACGCGCCGAAATTCTCTCTACTATAATTGTTCCCTCCAAGATAACTGCACGACTTCCTCGATTACCGCGCGCAAAACCGCAATTTATTAACAAAATTCCGCGACTGCAGCGTGAATAGTTATAAATCCAATCATATCTCCTCGATTGCCGCACATACCTATTGCATACCCTTCCACATTCCTGCTCAGTGCGAAGAAAATTCCAAAATACTCCTGACCAGGCTCATAAAAATTACCATCATCTAATATGTTCTTTATCCTGAGCCTACTTTCACTTTCACCTGCCCTCGTCTTCAACTTCGGCAGCGACTCCAGCGGCGACCCCAAACAATAGTTCCATGAACTCAAGCAGCAGCATCCTCTTCCAGCAGAACACGAACAACACCAATGGCAATCCACTTCGACGTCCCCAAGGTAAATCTATCCCCTTCTCACTTCATCTTCTGCAAGTTCCTTCTCCGTATCAATTTTATAACCCTCTTTTCCCCTTTCTTTCTTTGATTTTTTCCGAAACCTAGGAACTATACAACAAAGTAGTAATCCCAATCGAGCAATCCAATTTCAACTGCCTAGGTCCAATGGGCAATCCTGACCCCATCAATCTGATTAACGCGGAGACCAACCGCATCCCTTTCAAATTCGAGTGCTTTAGCCTAGGGTTATGGAAAGATGTCTTCCGTTCCTAGCCTAGACCCACCAAGGATGGAAGAACTAGTACCTCAGAGTAATCAGAACACAGCAAGTTTATTGGTCAGAGCGCAACCTGGACTAGTGCATTAGGCTCTCCATTGCCGATATGAAGAAGAATGAGAACATGATGATGGCGGCCTCTTACTTTTGGTCCGATACCATGAACTCCTTTTTATTTCGACACGGACCTACCACCCCCACCCTTGCCGATGTGCATATGCTTACCGGCCTATATGTCTCCTCTGCCGATACCCCTACTCTGTTCAATAGGAAGGCTGAGTATAAGGTGAACACACGCAATATCGGCGGCTGGACTGGTTACATCGAGGAATACCAGAAGACTGGATCGGTAGGTCAGAGGGAGCACGCCACCTTCTTGAACATGTGGCTAGAAAAATTTATCTTCTGTGGCAAAACTGTCGGACCTACCATAATGTATCTCCCGACAGCAGAACTCCTGGCCGATGGAACAAGAATCCCTCTTGGCCGATACCTCCTTGGATCGGTGTACCGTCTCCTACACCAAGTGTCCAAGAAACTTCTGTTGGGTGAGTCCATCGGCAACCTTGGGGGTCCTTGGTGGTTCGTAAATATGTGGTTGAATGCCCACATGTACAAGGTCCTCCAATTTGATTTATTCACTCAGCAATTTCCGAGGGATATATCGGAAAACTATGTATTTGGTGATGATGAATCGGCAACTCGTCCCCCACTCAATTTCGGGAGGCCATCATAGTGCTGCCAGGAACCGACGCAAATGCAGACCAGTTCGGCAGATTCTTTCAAAAGTTCTACAATGGAATCCCTGCTGCAGAACGGCTTTGGTGGCCTTACATCGATGAAGATAACCGATTCCCTTTGCTGTTCAACCTTACCGATGGGAATGTGCCTCAGAATGAAGTAATCATGAAGGCCAGCATTGTTCCCCGAGCTATTCCAGTCAACATTTTCGGAACTGGGAAGAATGCTCCTCCATCCTTCGAGTTCTATTACCCATCGGTAGCAGCAAGACAACTGGCATTCGGCCAATTACCGATCAAGCTCTGCTATGCCAAAGTGATAAAACCAAGGCAAATCATCTCCAGCGCCATGGACTGGAACAAGGTTGTCACTCTCCCTCCCGATGCCGATACATCAGACATTGACCTATCTTCCTGGGCACCAACTTCTTTCATCACGGAGGAATACAAATTTTGGTGGCAAGAATGGAGAAGCCAACTGTTTGCCAAGTCATCGCACTACTATCGGCACTTAATTGATGTCGATTACACCGTTCCCGATGATGCAGTAAGTTTTCACTCTAATGCATTTGTATTACTTACCTCTATCATCGGTATCGGCATCTGACCCTTCTTTACTTAACAGGTTGATGATCCAATCCCCAAAATGAGCAGGACTGGCAAACCCTTCCGTCTCCGAGTAATAAGCCCTGTTTCGATTATCGACAACAATGCTCCTACATTGGCTGCCTTCACTCCTCAGAGGACACCTAAGGTCACTCTGAAGCCAAGGTCGACGCCTGCAACGACCAGTGCCACTCCATCGGCCGCCGCTGCCATCTTGGCGCGAGCTTTCGCAGTAAGTTCCAGTTTTCACCTATACCGATCACAAACTGCTCATCGGCAATATTTATTCCATGTAACTTGTACCAAACATTTTAAGGCAGCGAGGTCATCGGCAGCAGCTCCAGACGAACAAACCTCTCCAACTCCTGCTGCCGATGCCCCCCCAAGCTTCGCAACCGAAACGGGCCAGCTCACCAACTGTTGCTCCGAGGAAGAAGAGACGTCTGAGGCTAGCCACTCCAGCTACCGATGCACCAACAGTTGAGCCATCATCGGCTCCTTCCCCTGATCAGCCAACGGACGAAATCTTCGACCAAGAGATAACACCACCTGCTGCAACAGCGGAGGCGACATAGGCATCGGCACCTTCACTAGCTGAAATTCCTGATCAGAGAACGGCATCACCGCCACAGGAGCCAGCCGCCGCAGCAGAAACAGTATCAACAACAGCACCAACCGCTCCTCCTACGAAAGCGTGTTCATCGGCAACTACTGCCGATCTCCAAGATGAAGCCGCACCAACTGCCTTTCCAAGTCCCAAACAAGAGATCCATTTCAAGATGGTAAGCCGATTATCTAAAAACTTGCAGCACAAATTTATGATCGGCAAATTTTAACTCTCCTTTTCAGGCCCAAGACTCTCCCGATAGCTTGTTTTCTTTCGGCGTCAACCTCCCTGAAAACGAAGACCAAGAAGGTTCTGCTGCAGCAAACAGCTTGTTTTCCTTCACCGTCAACCTTCCCGATGAAGACATAGATATCAAGTTCAAGCTTGAAACGTTGTTATCTGTACTGCAACAAGACACCTCCTATCTTGTCCAAGACTCCACTGCAGCAAAGATAGCCTTCAAAGACATCCAAGGCCACCTATGTGCCGATACAGAAGAAATTCTCTTCCAAGTAGCATTCCTCGAGAGCCGACAACTCCAATACCAACGGGCCTCACGCCGCATTGCCAATAGGAACGCTCAATCCAAGCTTGAAGAGGAAATGCTCAAGTTCAAGCAAGTTGCCGATGAGAAGCATAAGAACATTGGCCAAGTAGAAGCTTCCGGCGCTAATCTTGAGTAAGAGATAGTTCATCTATCGGCAAGGAGGGAAGAGCTACAGGCCGAACTAAGAAGGGTGGAAGAAGCCTTGAGCACAGCCAGCCAAAAGAAAGCTCAACTGCCCGATACCATCAAGGCTTTGCGACAAGAAAGAGACGCAAACGCTAGACAAGCTATCGTGCTGAAGAAGAAGATCAAACCAATTGAAGGGTCTGCCGATGATGATGCCAGGGAGATGGAAGAAATAGAGCAAATTCGTCTGCGTGCGATATCAGCTATCCAATCCTTGTTGTAATTTGCTACAATTCATCATATCGGCAAATTTAACAGTAATACTCAATTTTTCTTTGTAATATAATGTCAGTACGCTTTTACCGATGTCTTACAACTTTCTCTTTTATCGGCATTCAAACGGATACCTTATGCATCTACCCAAATACTAGGGTAATATTTCTTCAAGTATTTACCGTTGATTGCTCTGGAAAATACAACTCCTTCGAGAGTTTCCAAAATATAGGCGTTGCCAGGAACAGACTGTTTTATCTGATAAGGACCTTCCCAATTAGGAGACCATTTTCCAAACTTAGAACTCTTAGTCCCAATCGGTAAAATCAATTTTCATACCAAATCACCATCGGCAAATTCCTTCACCTGTACCTTCTTATCATACCATCTGGCAACCCTCTTCTTGTTTTCTTCAATGTTGATCAGAGCCCTCAACCGATGACCCGCTAAATCTTCTAACTCATCCTTCATAAGAGTATCATATTCATCGGTTGTCAATTGATCTTGAGAAGACAATCGCCTAGAACCAGCTTTAATTTCCCAAGGCAGGACAACATCATGCCCATAGACCAACTGATACGGCGAAACTTTAGTTGCACCATGACAAGCCATCCGATACGACCATAAGGCTTCATTTAACACCACATGCCACCTTCTAGGGTTTTCATCAATCTTGCGTTTGATAAGCTTGATAACTCCTTTATTAGTTGCTTCAGCCTGACCGTTAGCTTGGGCATAATAAGGAGAAGAATTCAATACCTTGAACCCCATACTAGCAGCAAATTCATCAAACTCTCCCGATGTGAACATAGTTCCTTGATCGGTAGTAATAGTTTGAGGAATACCAAATCGGTAAAAAAATGTGTTCTTTTACAAAATCTATCATGTTCGCCGATGTTACCTTCTTCAAAGGAACCGCCTCAACCCATTTCGTGAAGTAATCGGTAGCAACGAGTATAAACTTATGTCCCTTACTTGATGGCGGATAAATTTGGCCGATGAGATCAATAGCCCATCCTCTAAACGGCCAAGGCTTGATTATAGGATTCATTGCCGATGCAGGTGCCCTCTGGACATTACCAAACCTCTGACAATCCTGGCACCCTTTAAAATAGTTGAAGCAGTCTTCAAGAATTGTCGGCCAATAATATCCATTCCGCCTAATCATCCATTTCATCTTGAATCCCGATTGATGTGCTCCACACACACCTTCATGGATTTCGTCCATCAACTCCTTTGATTCCTCTTTACTAAGGCATCTGAGAAAAACTCCATCAATCCTCCGATAATACAATTCATTATCAAGGAGCACGTACTTGGTAGCTTGGAACCTTAGACGTCTTTCAACCCTCTTAGATGGATCTCTTAAGTATTCGGCGATTTCCTCTTTCCAGTCATCGGCAACCATTACTGATGTCATGACTTCTTGAATCGGCTGATATCCTGAAGCATTCTGTGCTAACCGATTGGCCTCTTCATTATGCAATCTAGAAATATGCTCAAGGCTGTACTCTTTGAATTCTTTCAATAATCGTAAACATTTTTCATGGTGTGCAATCAACACTTCACTTCGGCATTCATATACCCCAGTCAATTGATTGATCACCAACATAGAGTCGCCAAAAATTTCAACAGCATCGGCACGCACTTCCCTGAGTAATTCCAACCCTTTTATCAAAGCTTGATATTCAGCCTGATTGTTTGTTGATGTAGCAACAATCGGCAACGAAATCTCATACTTCCGTCCTCGGGGTGAAATTAAGAGAACACCGATGCCTGCTCCTTCTTTGCATGTAGATCCATCAAAGAACAAAGTCCAAGGAGCAATCTCTACGGAGCTTACCATATTGCAATGTTGAGTAACGAAATCGGCCATCACCTGACCCTTAACTGCCTTAGCCGATTCATACTTCAGATCAAACTCTGAAAGTGCCAAAATTCATTTACCGATTCTCCCACTTAATATCGGCATCGATAGCATATACTTAACCACATCATCTTTGCAGATAACAGTGCATTCAGCCGACAATAAATAATGCCTCAATTTTATGCAAGAGAAATATAAACATAAGCATAATCTCTCTATGGCCGAATACCTTGTTTCAGCATCCACCAGTCTTCTGCTCAAATAATATATCACACGTTCTTTCCCTTCAAATTCTTGAATTAAGGCAGATCCGATAACATCGTCATCGGCAGACAAATACAACTTGAAAGGTTTCCCGTGTTGAGGTGGAACCAAGACTGGAGGGTTTACCAAATATCTTTTGATTTCCTCTAAGGCTAATTGCTGCTCTTCTTTCCATATAAACTCTTGACCGGCTTTCAGCTTTAACAATGGACTAAAAGATTTAATCTTTCCAGATAAGTTAGATATAAATCTTCTAATGAAATTAATCTTGTCGATCAAGGATTGCAGCTCAGTCTTGTTTGTAGGAGCAACCACCTTATTAATTGTATCAATAGATTTTCTACCGATCTCGATGCCTCTCTGATGCACCATGAAACCCAGAAACTGACCTGCCGATACACCAAATGCACACTTGTTAGGATTCATCTTCAACCCATGCTCCCTTGTGCATTCTAGGATTTTTCGCAAATCGGCAAGATGCTTTTCAAAATTTCCGGATTTAACCACCACATCATCAATATATATTTATGAAAGATAAAATTCATCACTCTTTGATAAGTAGCACCGGCATTTTTCAAGCCAAAAGTCATCACGACCCATTCAAACAAACCGACGTGACCTGGACATCTAAAAGCAGTCTTGGATATGTCTTGCTCAGCCATGAATATCTGATTATACCCAGCATTACCATCCATGAAGCTAATGATTTGATGTCCAGCAGCAGCATCAATCAGCAGATCGGCAACGGACATCGGATAGCCATCCATCGGTGTAGCCTTGTTGAGATTCCTGAAATCAATACAAACACGAAGTTTTCCATTCTTCTTATACACAGGAACCACATTAGAAATCCATTCGGCATATCGGCATTGCCGAATAAATCCAGCTTCAATTAACTTTGTAATTTCAGCTTTAATATCGGATAGAATAGTAGGATTACATCGGCGCGCAGGTTGCCGATGTGGCTGGAAACCAGTCTTAATAGGTAACCGATGTTTGACTATCGATCGGTCTAAACCAGGCATCTCTGTATAATCCCAAGCAAAACAATCTTTGTATTCCTTTAATAAATCGGTTAACTATTGTTTACATTGGGAATCTAACTTAGCACTAATAAAAGTAGGCCTATGTTTACTCCTCTTTAGGACCGACTGCTTGGATCGGTGTGATGCGGTAATCGGCAACTTTGAGGAATTCTGTATCCCAAGCTTCACCTGATATGCATCTGGTTTGCTCATAAGTTTCTGATTCCGCTAATGCAATAATCGACGGGGTCTCACTCCGGACAACTTCAATTCGGTCTCCGACCCACTGCACAAGGCTTTGGTGCATTGTAGAAGGAACGCAACAATTAGCGTGGATCCAATCTCTGCCTAGGAGCAAGTTGTATGTACCTTTGCCACTGATTACAAAAAATGTCATCGGCAAAGTTTTGCTGCCGATGGTTAATTCAACGCATACGGCTCCCATGGCTGGCGACACATTGCCTTCAAAATCCTTGAGCTTCATGTCCGTATTGAATGGGTCTTGGTCGCCTTTTCCAAGCTTCCTGAACATGACATATGGCATTATGTTTATTGACGCCCCGCCATCCACCAACATCTTTGTCACAGTCTGTCCATCCACTTTGCCCTTAACAAACAGGGCCCTCAAGTGCTTCCTTTCATCATCGGCAGGTTTCTCAAAGACAGCTGCCATCGGATCCAAGACCAATTGTGTCATTTCAGCAGTTTCTTCATCATTGCTGACAGGCGCCATGAACTCCATCGGCAATATGACGACCATATTAATTTCTGCCGATGAATCCCTATCCTTGCGCTTTGGTCTCCACTGCTTTTCCCTTGAAGGATTTTCACTATCATACAAGTCATTTCGGTATTCGCGTTGAATCCTTCTTTCCTGAGTCTTTGTCAGACCCTTGGGACACCATTGGGAAGCTTGGTTTTCCAAACGGGCTGATGCTGCCTTTCACTGCCTGCATCGGCACCTTTCCCGATGTTTGGATCTCTGGAGAATATTTCTTCATCAGGCACTTTTGCATTGGCCATATCCTCAAGCTCCTCTTGATCAACACGCTGAGCTTGCCCCCAGTCGGTCATGTGCTGACTTCTTCTCTCTGAGCGGCCTAGCATACCTGGATATCCGATCGTCAAAGCGAGGCTTCTTTTCTGACCGATCGGTAGTGTAATATCCATTGCATTCGGGACAATTATCGGCAGTAGGTAGCTTGATGCCTTCTTCCAGCAGTGAACGAAGAAGGGACACTTCCAATGGTCCTTATGTCGAAGCCGCTCTTGGTACTCTTCTTCTTCCTGCCGACGCCGCTCCTCTTGCGACTATCGATATTCTCGCCTTGGCTGCTTATGCGTGATTACAACACCAGGAGCCCTCTTGGCACTGCTACCCTCATCGGCAACTTTCTTACCTTTTCTGTCATCAGCAAACCTCCTCTCATCATGTTCAGCTACTTGATGACCAGGATCTACCGATGCATTCTTCCTGGCAGCTTCCGATGTCAGCACTTTGGTTTTTTCACTAGTTTCCACCATATTATTTGGAAACGGGTGCTGATCAATCTTCATCGGTTTCTGGACTTTAGAATTTTCAAATTTGATTCATCCAGATTCAATTTCTGACTGCAACCGATGCCTGAATACCTTATAGTCAATGGTACCGTGCGAAGTCGCATTGTGCCACTTGCAATACCTGATCTTTCTGAGCTCTTCAGCCGACGGAATCACTTGGTTAGGCGCCAACTTGATCCGCCCTTCCTGAAGTAATAAGTCAAACATCCTATCGACCTTGGTGATATCAAAGGTGAATTTTTCAGCTTCCTTCTGGCCAAATGGACAAGACACAGATTTCTTATCCTTCACCCATTCGGCCGCACCGATGCTTAGCTCTTCATCTGACCTGGAATCTTCTTCTCGCCCAATAAAGGTCACCTTCTTATTCCATGTCTTCCTGGGTTCAAAGGTTTTAACATCTTGATCGGCAATCCTTTGCACCAGATGACTTAGGCTTTCAAATTCTTGAGACGCATACTTATCTTTGATATGCGGCAGTAGTCCTTGGAAAGCCAAATCTGCCAGTTGCCGATCATCAAGTATCAGGCTGTAGCACTTGTTCTTTACGTCTCGCAGCCTCTGAACAAAGTTCTCTACCGATTCGTCATTACGTTGCCTTAGTTTAACCAAATCGGTAATCTTCTTCTCATATATGCCAGCGAAGAAGTATTTGTGAAACTGCCTCTTTAGATCGGCCATGTAATTACAGAGTTTGGAGGTAATGATATAAACCATGTGAATGTTGATCCAGACAATGATGATGAGAACAATCTCACCCTTAATTCCTCTCTGCTGGCAGCTTCTCCACACTGGATAATGAAGCGATTGATGTGCTCCATCGTTGACGTGTCATCTTGACCGGAGAATTTGGTAAAATCAGGTACCTTATACCGATTTGGGAGAGGAATTAAGTCATATGCCGGAGGATACGGTGTCCGATAAGAATGTGTATTAACCTTGGGCTTAATGCCGAATTGCTCCTTCATTACTTCGGCGATCTTATCGGTCCAATATGCATCCTGCTCTTGCCGACTCATTGGCTGGTTGTTGACTGGTGGAGTCGGCTGATGCGCCCCTTCAGGTCTTGGTAGAAGATGGTTCGGGGTAGTTGGCATGGGCGTAGCACCAGTCATCTGGACGTTATGCATCGGCTGACTTACTGATGGGTAGTTTTGCACATTCACTGGATTATACTGTGGCATCATATTCATTGGTTACTGTACCGATGGTCCACTCTGAGTGTTTGCTGGACTTCCATACTGATACATTAGTGCGCCAGGTTGTTGAACCGGCGGCTGATTGGCCCATCCAGGATTATAAGTCATCGGCATATGACTTACCGATGGCTGATAGCTAACTGGCACCTACTGCTCCTGCACCTTAGAGTAATCAACAAATTGGTTACCTTGATGTGCTAGTACTCCGGCTTGAGGATTTGTGACCATAGGTTGACTTCCAGTTGCTATACTGTGTTGCATCGGCACAGAGCTTGCCGATGGTGGCATCAGAGGTATTTTAGGAATTGCTTGGAAATCTTCTGATGGCACTTGTACAGTTGGAGAGGACGTAGAGTAATCATCATAGGGATCACCGGCTGTGATTGCATTGCCGATGCCATGGAGCCCTTCCAAGCTGAACTGTCTCCCTACACCAGATTAGAACCAGTGGATGGATTTGAAGGCATACCGTAACCCCACCAGTTGGCAGGCGCTGGATGATTCTAGATAGCAGGTCCCGACATTGCCGACGCCACTGGATCTGCACTAAGCTTGGTGACGCTTTCGAGACTTGGTCTTGGCGGTGTAGTCACATCGGCAGACGGATCCACAGGAGTGGAAGACGCCATTGGGGCTGCCGATGGGTTTATAGATGCCGATCCAGGTTGATGATACGCTGGACCAACATATTGAGGTGCATGTCCTTCTTTGAAAGATTGCATAACAGCATTGTACACAGTATTGGACAGCACACTGGAGTGGCTAATTAATGCTTGGTTTAAAGCAGAATTAACCATCTCTTGTAACTTACCAGGATTGGCATCATACGTGACCTGCCGCGGCAACGGCGGATCTTGCTTCTGGATAGCTTCGCCGCTCCTGCTTAGGCTGAAGGACTTTAGATATAATTGCTTGTACTCCCCATAGCCCGCTCCATAGCTACCCTTTGATCATCTTTCAGATCGGCCTCGGAGACTTCGATGACGTTCCTTTGGTTGACGTCGGAGTTGTCACCCATGATAGATGTATAATGGTCCCACTGGGAGTGCCAAAAGAGGTGTTGACACAAAAAGCATCAGGATCTGCGAACACCTCGGGCTATTACCCAAAATTCGATATCCAAAGGTGTGTCAGTCGATTTGACCAGTTAATCGACAAGGACGATAACTAGAACAAAATCTGACCAAGACAATGGCGATACACCCGGATGCCAAGACTCAGACTTGTTTCAGGATAACTAGAGCAGAGTTGAACGAGACAACAGCGATGCGCCCGGATGTCAAGGCTCAGGTTACTCCCACGCGGAACTTGCAAGAGTTTGACAGAGATCAAGGTGATGTAGCCCGTCGAAGCTTGAAGAACTCGTAAATAGACTAAGACTAATGCAATAAAAGGGTAAATTGCAGTAAAAGTAAATAAGAGTAGTTGTTTTGTTTGATAGATTGATTCATTCTTTTACACGCAGCCCTTGGGCACATATTTATACTCCCGCATAGAGAGTTGTACAAAGACACGACTCGTACCTTTCCTAAACAAAACTTTACTTTAAGGAAATAACTGACCTGCGTAGGAGTCGGACCCAAATAACAATATTATTTTCCTAAACAGATGCTTCTATTTTAAAGGAAAACAAACGACTCGTGCAAGAGTCGGACTCAAACTACAATAACAATACTGGTATAAGATCACCAGTTTCCTTATGTCTTTTCCTTCGATGAAAACTTTCCATCGGCAGACTCCTTCAATCCGCGACTTCCTTCTTTTGCCATCGGCAATCCCCTGCTGACGTCAACCGCCACATTACCTTGTGCCCATCGGCATCGTCCATGCCCATCGGCATCGGCAATACTTCCCAATCGGCAACCTTGCACTTCCGGTAACTTGTCTTCACCAATCAACCCTTACCGGCAAGAATCGTCCAACTCCCATCGGTAATAATCTTATCGGCAATACCCTTATCGGCAACCACTACTGTTGTCCAGCTTCTATCGGCAATAAATTTATGCAAGTCTTAGCTCATTTGACACGTGCCGAAAAACGGTGTCAACAGTCTCTCTTTATCTTCAATGTGACTTCATCTCAGGACTTCCCCAATTGATATTGAAAGTTTTCCTGCAAGGGTTAGTCTAATAAAATATCCAATATCTACTACAACATACTATTGGTTCAAAAATCAACCTAGACACCATGTCTAATTTGATTTAGGAAGACATTTTAATCTTAGTACTATCAATTAAAAAAGCCTTTATAAGTAATATCACAATTCCTTTAAACTAAGCACCATGCATAATTTAAAAGGTGTATGAAAATACTTCAAAACCTAAATATACTCTGTAGAAAATAAAGGTAGCATGAAGGTACTATGAAGATTTACTCATGTAAAGATGAAAGAGCATGAATTTTATTTAGTAGTATGAGCATGCTTAAAGGTAGGGATAACCAAGATAATGTAGCAACATGTTAAGAGATGTTTCTATGATGTTTTTCCCCCGAGCTTGAATTTTGCAAAAATCAAGATTGGATTAATGTAATACAATGTTGCATAATTATTTGTTGGATGTACCTTATGTTTGTCATTCCTTCATTCTTTCTACTCCAAACCTGGAAAGGTTAGTGACAAGAATATCCGAAGGAATATACTCATATCTTTATGCTTATTTTCACAAGGGCAGCATATCGAAAAGCTGAAAACTTATGTTAGGATCTTGAGGGGTGCTTGTTTTAGGACACTAAGCTTGTCCTTGGGAAACCTTTCAAGATATGAATTAGTGAAGTGGTTTCCCCTCCTATCTCAAGATTCAACGTAATGAGATCTGCAATACTTATTATAAACATATGTATCGACAACCACCCTTTTGAAGTTTTTATAAATGGAAAGTGTGAGGGTGTTGAAGATTTCAAATGTGGTAATGATAGAGAGACCAATTGGTAAGGGAGATGTCTCATATGAGCATGGATTTGATGAGATGGTTATGGAGTAGATTCCATGCTCATTGATACCATCTTCGTCTCCAATCTCTATGGTGGATTCATTATGGATGTTCAAAGTTCCACTTAGATTGGTGACTCTTGAATTGGTCTCGTCTGGGGACTCCTCTATACTTGGATGAGTGATGTTTTCAAAAGGAGTTGAAACTAAGCCAAGGTTGAATTCTATTAAGGATTCTTCCTTATCCATCCATTCTATCCATTCTAGCCATTGTGGTAGCATATCCTGGTCATCCTTGGGGTCTTCATGACCAAAGTCAAGGATGGGTTTAGGTTGGAGATTTGGGCTGTCTTTAAACATAATAGGGCAAAAAGGAGTTTTCATATAGCTTAGCTCTCCTTCTATGGCATCACTTGACATGCCATCCTCGAATTCTTCCCAGGGGGAATAAGGACATTTTTTAAGAGAACCCTTCTTGGAAAGATTTGAGTTATATTCACTTGAAGTTCTCTTATGAAATTGGAAGTCTAAACCATTAGCATTAGAAAGATTAGAGTTTTCGAAAGGTGGAATTTCTTCTTCCCTTGGAGGGTTTTGAGCTATTGATGGTTTAGGATTGATAGCTAAATCTAGGGATTGGAGTGGTTGTGATTTAGCTATCAAAACTTCCTGTCTAGATTTGATTCCTTTTCTTTCTCAGGGATTGGATGTCGAATGCTAGGGCAAGGGGTCTTTCCACTAATTATGTCAAGCTTAAGCCTTGCTTCACTAGCAGACAAACAAAGGAAAGCACCTCCAGAGGCTATATTAAGGGATTCCCTCCACTCCTCACTAAGGCCCATGTATAAATGTTGAAGAAGTATGGGGTTTGGAATACCAAGATCTGGGCCAGTGATGGTAAGGTCAATGAGACGATCCCATGATTTGTGAAGAGATTCTTCTTCTAGTTGCCTAAAAGTTAAAACCTCTTTCCAAAGGTCAATCACCTTAAAGATTGGAAAGTATTTTATGAGAAAATTAATCCTTAACATCTTCCAATCTTCTTGCACACTACCTACATTAACTTCATACCATTGTTTAGCTTTTCCCGTTAAGGAGAACGAAAAGAGATTCCATTTTAAGGCTTCATCGGGCATGCCTCCTATGCAAAGGAGGTCACAGATCCGAGAAAACTCTTGTAGGTGTGGGTAAGGATTTTCATTGTCTTCTCTCGAGAAAGGTTCTTTCTGAACCAATTTTATTAAATCTGGGCATATCTCAAAACCAGATGTTGTGATAGGCTTTGAACAATTTGGTGGTCTAAAGTGTAGAACCCCTTTGTTCTGGAACCAGACGGGAGAAAGTCAGGTGTTTGGACTGGACGTGTTGAAAAGTGCAGAGGAACAGGTATGGACTATCAGAGAAAATTTGAAAGTTGCACAGTCTCGACAGAAGAGTTATGCTGACACCCGCAAAAGGGATTTGGCTTTCAAAGTAGGTGACTATGTCTATTTAAAGGTGTCACCTATGAGAAGCGTAAGGAGGTTCAATATGAAGGGTAAGTTAGCACCCAGATATGTCGGTCCCTTCAAGACAGTGGAACGATGTGGTGAAGTGGCTTATCAGTTGGAATTGCCAGAGAGTCTAGCAGGGGTACATGATGTGTTTCATGTGTCACAGTTGAAAAAGTGTTTGCGTGTGCCAGAAGAGCAGATACCGTTGGAAGAGTTGGCAGTTAAGGAGGACCTCACCTATGAGGAATACCCGATCAGGATTTTGGAAGTGGCAGAAAGAGTCACACGAAGCCGAGTCATTCGTATGTGCAAAGTTCAGTGGAATCGTTATTCAGTGGATGAGGCAACTTGCGAAAGAGAAGAGGATCTGAAACGGACATACCCGCAGTTGTTTGAGTGAGTACCAGTTGAATCTCGAGACGAGATTCCTTTAAGGGGGGTAGATTTGTAACACCCAAAATTTTGCATTTTTCCAAAATAGATTCAAAGTAAATTGAATTGCATTTTATGTGGGCATTAAAAACCTAGGAAAAATAAGTACAATTTCATGAAATAAAATTTGTCTCATGATAGAAACAGTGTGGTTGCATTCATGCCGATGCATTCTACTTTGTATTGTTGGAGTTTGCAAGATTCAAACTTGAGTTCAAAATTTTATTTGGAAAATGTATTGGAAAATCAAAATTGGAAAACAATTCTCTCTTCCCTCTCCCCCTTTCTTGCTTTCTGGCCCGAGGCCATTCCCCCCCCCAGCCCAGTCCCTTTCCCTTCTCTCTCTGTTGGGCCAACGCGAGCAGGCCAGCCCAGTTCCACCCCCCCCCCCCGCGCCTCAGCACTCCCCCTCTCACTGTCAGACTCGCCCCACCGATCAGTTTTCCTTTCTTCCGCTGACGAGTCTGTCCCACTTGTCAGTCTCCCCTTCCTCACCTTCCTTCTTCCTTCCCCCGCTCCCTTCCTTCTCTGTGTCGACAGAATCGCCACCGAGTCCGAGTCGAAGCGGGATGGATCTCCCCTTCCCATAACCGGCACCGAGCCATGACGTGCACGCCAAGCGCCGCCGCCGAGCCCCTCCTTTCTTCCCTCCTCTCCCCTCCCTTTCCTTTCTGCGCCGCCGCTTTCCCTTGCGACCGAATCCGCCGCAGGATTTTTCCCTTCCTTAACGGCCGCACCTCAGAGCTATAAAAGCTCGTCCCCCGGACCTCTTTCGCCCCCACCTAGCCCTCGGAACCCTGCAGGACTTCCCAGCGCCGCCGCGACATTGACCAGCGCCGCCGCGTTTTGGTCCATTGCCGCCGCCGTCGAATCCGACCCTACCAAGTTTCTCCGTGCCGACCAGCCGTTCCCCGAGCCTCGCAGCGAGGTATGCAATGCCCCGGAGCCTCGCTCTCCCTTCCCGACCTCTCTGTTGCTTTGCGCCGCGACTGCCGACGTTGCAGAGCCGCCGTGCCACGCGGTCACCGCGTTTCCGTGAACAATCGACTCGACCGAGTGCGCCATCGTCTTCGCCGTGACGCCCTCTCTCTCACACACCTTTTCGCGCTAAGAATGGCGCACCAGACCGCCGTTTCGCATTACGCCGCCGCTCACCGACCATGGCGCTGTCGTCTGCTTCGCCCCGGCCGCCGAGCGCCACCGTGCCCTCCCTCGGATCTAATCCCGGCCGTCCGTCTGGAATCGGATGAACCACAACGCTCTGTACCCCTTCGGCTGTCCCTTTTGCAAAAGAGTCCCCATTCTTTTTAAAGACTGAACCCGCAGTCCCCTTTGGCGTATTCTGAGATTTCGTCTCCTCTATTGAAAAACGTATTCCCTTTTTAGTTTATTTAATTCGAAAATAAAAAGGAAAACCTTATTTACAGTTTTGCCACTCTTTTTCAATTGCTTATAAACTGTTCATTTTAAGTCCAAAACGCTCCGTTCAAGTTGCGTTAGATCCGTATTTTCTTGCTCTATCCAGTAGTATAGTTTTCATCTATGTTAATTACTTTTAAAAATCAAAGTAAATTATTGACCGTAGGTCCGATAAGGTGAAGGAGTGGGGCACAAAACTCAGGCTGAGGCGAGAATTCCCGGTAATACTCACTATTACAAGTACTACAACAACTCGTACTACTGCTATCCTACTACCACTACTACCACCCTACTACTACTTACTGTTACATATATATATCTTACATACAGTGTGCCAAGCAACCTGAAGGCTCACTCTTATGTGGATACTATGCTTGTGAGTACCTCAGGAGATATGAGAAATTAAGCGAAGCTGACGGCAGCTCAAGAAAAGTCAGAATTGGTGGTAGGGGAAAAAGTGGATGAAAAGACCATCACTCGAACAATAGCCGACATTTGTAAGTTTGTTACCGATGAATGTGTTGAAGTTAGTGGAAAATTCTTCTACTTGGGCAACGCGCTGGCGGTATTACCACAGTACCATGCGCTATCCACTTGGAGAACCAACGGTTTAGACATGACTAACTACGAGCTGTCGGACATCTTGGATTAGATGAACTTAATGTAATGAACTTGTTTAATGAACCGCTAGACATGCTTTTGTGTAATGAACTTGTTGTAACTTTGTGACATCGGTTCTCTTGGAACAAGACAACATATTCATGTAATATATCTGTTTACTCCATGTATGCTTATTTTCTCTTATATTATCTATGCTTGAATTTGAGAAAAATGTTTTGAAATCTAATTTAAAATTAAAAAACATTTTTTTGTTTCTAGAAAATATTAACCGTGACGGTTGCTATAAGAAACCGCCACGTTTAATACCCTTTAACGGTGGCGGTTCTTATAAGGTAACTGCCTCGATTAAAGCTATTAACCGTGGTGGTTGACCAACCGTCACGGTTAATGCCACTATTAACCGTGACCTTTGATCCACGGTTAATGGTTTTTGACCACCATGGTTAATGTTTTTTGTAGTAGTGTAGACTATTCAAAAATAGAGAGTAAATACGGTGGGATGAAAAACTACTAAATTTGAAGAGTTATTTATAAAGTCTGATGGAGATGTTTTTTTTCTTAACAATGCCTAAATTTAGCTTTAGAAAATTATTTGTCTAGTCTTTTAGAGATGATCTTAGTAAGAGAAGACATGAAAAGATAGATAAATTGACCGGCAGTGCAATGTAATGGATGGACCAATCTGAGCCACGTAGGCCCGTCACGAAAACATGCAAGTGGGACTTGTGACTTGTCCAACCATATGAGAACTGCTCGTTTTCAGATAGGTTCAACTTAGCTAGAACCAATTATAAAAGTTTGATATAGACCTGCACCGGCCAGGGTCCAATGCTAGAAGCCAAACACGTAGTACGTACCGATCGCCGTGCAGCTGTCCTGCACTCGTAAGCCACTAGGTCATTTAACTGTATTGGAAAAGAAATGCAAAGTCTCTGTTCAACAACTCCATGTTTTAATCCCCCCTCCCCCCCCCCCCCCCCCCCCTCCCAAAAAAAAAGAAAGAGTAAATTACATGACCGTTCCCTAAACTATCAGTGAGGTTTCATTCGAGTCCCCAAACTATTAAATTGGTTATTTAGGTCACTAAACTGTTATGGCTATTGGGGTTTCATCCTGGTCCAAAGCTTTCAAAATTGTTATTTAGGTTCCTAAACTATTGTTAAGGTTTCATCCCGGTACTAGCTATCATGATGGCAATAACAGTTGCTATATTTTTTTTATTTATTTAGGCTAAATCTTTGAAAAAACATAGTAAAGCACAGAAAATTCATAAAATGAAAATCTAATTTTATTGGACTCCACATGAGTAGATCTATACAGTGAACATATAATATAGTATGCTTTAGTATAAAATTTTTGTTGTAGCTCTAGATCTATGTTTTATGTAATTAGTTGAAATAATTTATAGCTACAACTTCTATAATTATTTTGTTAGACTAAAGCATATTATATTATATGTTCACTATATAGATATACTCATGTGAAGTCCAACAAAATTAGATTTTCCATTTTATGATTTTTATATGATTTACTATGATTTTTCAAAGATTCAGCCCAAATAAATGAAAAAGAAAAAAACCTTTATAGCAAAAACTTTGTACTAAAGAATACTATATTATTTATTCGCTAGGTAGATCTAGTTATGTAGAGTCCAACAGATTTGGTTTTCTATTTTATAATTTTTCTATAATTTACTATGATTTTTCAAAGGTTTTAGCTCAAATAAATAAAAAAGAAAACAAAGCAACTATTATCATCACTGTAGCTAGGACCGGGATGATATCTCAATAATAATTTAGAAACTTAATTAACCATTTTAATGGTTTAGGGATTTGGATGAAACCTTAACAATAGTTTAGAGACCTAAATAACTATTTTGATAGTTTGGCGATCGAGATGAAATATCAATGATAGTTTAGGGAGCGGCTATGTAATTTACTCTTTAAATTAGGATTCCTATTCATCTTAGATGTATTTAGATTAGGATTTCCAACTATACAGATTACCCAAGAAGTTCTCTTACTAATGACTGGAGAGGTCTATTTTGACTAGGATTTCTATCTAGCTTACTATGATCACATGGATCTATTTAGGTTAGGATTCCTATCTATGCAAATTACCCCCAAAAAATTCTCTTACTGAAGACGAGAGATCTATTTTGATTAGGATTCCTATTCAACTTACAATGATCAGAGATCTATTTAGATTAGGATTCCTATTACTTAGGCTACCTTAAGAAGTCTCGTATACATATAAAGAAGACCAGGAGAGCTATAGATAAACGTGAATAAAGACAACTTCTACATTCAAGGCTAGTTAAGAGGGACATAAAAAAATAGAGAGAAAATTTACCTCTTTATTATTTCTAGCAGATGTACTCGTGCGTTGCAACGGAATTCAATTCGTGTAGAAATCGGCTTACGTGCTTTGTAGGGTAAACGTATCCGTGTGTTGCAACGGAACTCAATACGTGTAGGAATAGGATCAGAGGAGCCGGACCAAAAAAAGTGGAGGGATAGAAATTTTGCCTCTTTATTATTAGGTATAGATATAGATACTAGTAAAAGTGTTTGTGCGTTGCAATGGGTGATTAAATAGAACATTATTCATTTGTACTATGTTCAACTCATCGATTCTATGTCGGACATTGAAGCCTAGCGTCGAATTCGTTTCCATCTCGGCTACTGTTGGTCCGATTTTTATATTAGTCCACGACCACTACGATTTTTTTCGGACACTGAAACCCGACGTCCAATTCGTTTCCGTCTCAGCTACTGCTCATCCGATTTTTTTAGTCCACGACTACTATGATTTTTTTCTCAGACACCGTTTGAGAGGCCTCACGTCTCACATCCAATATTTTTTCGTTTGTTTTTTCCATAGAGATGTTTCTGTAAATGATTTTTTTCATATCCACCTTATATATTATATAATTAACAATCAAATGCTTCATCTTATAGCTAGTGGTCCCTGATATATCTCTGGTTGTTCATTTAAATCATATATGTTGTGGATTAGTACCAACAACACATGATTGCTTAATTTCTATTCTTATTACCCTATTTCGATTACCGCTTGAGAGGCCTCACGTCTCACGTCCAATATTTTTTCGTGTGTTTTTTTCCATAGAGATGTTTCTGCAAATGATTTTTTTTCAAATCCACCTTATATATTATATAATTAACAATCAGATGCTTCATCGTATAGCTAGTGTTCCCTGGTATATCTTTGGTTGTTCATTTAAATCATATATGTTGTGGATTAGTACCGACAACACATGATTGCTTAATTTCTATTCTTATTACCCTATTTTGATTTCGATTAGAATTCCTTTTTATTGCTTAATTTTTATTCTAATTATCCTAATTCTATTTGGATTAGAATTCATTTTCATATTTACTCGGAAGTCTTACATGTTTGATATAGGATTTAAAGGTCTATTTGGATTTGGATTACAATTACAACTCCTAACTAAACTCTGTTTCATGCTAGATATAAGGTCTATTCTAACTCGTATATGAGAACGGGGTATATATATAAGTCCAGACGGAAAATACTCTTCATTACCGGGTATTTAGAGGGAGATGGATCTAAAAGGAATAGATGGACGAAAAAAAGAGGCTAAAATTTTGCCTCTTTATTATTACTAGCAAAAGTGCTCGTGCGTTGCAACGGATGATTAAATAGAATATTATTCATTTGTACTCTGTTAAATTCACCGATTCTATGTCGGACACTGAAGCCCGACGTCCAATTTGTTTCCGTCTCAAGTACCGCTCGTCCTATTTTTTAAGTCTACGGCCACTACGATTTCTTTTTCGTCTAGGCCACCGCTTGAGAGGCCTCATATCTCTAGTCCAATTTTTTTTCGTGTATTTTTTTCCCTTAGAGATGTTTCCGTAAATGATTTTTTTTTCCAAATCAGATGCTTCATCTTTGGTTGTTCATTTAAATCATGTGTTGTTGATTAGTACCGACAACACATGATTGCTTAATTTCTATTCTTATTACCCTATTTCGATTTATTAGAATTCCTTTTTATTGCTTAATTTCTATTCTAATTATCCTATTTATATTTGGATTAGAATTCCTTTTCATATTTATTTGGAAGTCTTACGTGTTTGATATAGGATTTAGAGCTCTATTTGGATTACAATTACAACTCCTATCTAAACTCTTTTTTGTGCTAGATACAAGATCTATTCTAACTCGTATATGAGAACGTGTTATATATATAAGTCCAGACAAAAAAAACTCTTCATTACCGAGTAGTTAGAGGGAGACGATCTAAAAAGAATGGATGGACGAAAAAAATGAGGATATATATATATATATAAGAAAAGGATCATATGCCTTGCGCCAAGTTGTATTTTATAGGAAACAGAGGTGTGAACAACATTGCAACCTGGTGAAAAACCAACTAAAAAGAAATTGCCAGTGGTGTCTACAACTCTACATTTCACAAGACGTGTCAAGAGAGGGCAGATTGTTCAATGCCCTGAACTAATCATAGGTCTGATTGTTTGCTCCATTACAAATTTTAAGTTTTCTAGTTTCATAGTTTTTACTAATGTACTTTTGTTTTGTATCAGTCATAGTGCATACCTAGATGCATAAAAAACAATATACCTAAAAAAACCAAAAACATCTTACAGTTTCAAATAGAGTAGCAGCAGCTAAAGGTTGCTGCACAATGTTTAGTTCGCTGTTGTGTCCTCCATTTTTATTTGAACTGTTCGATAACCAACTTGGCTTGCCATTGTGCAGCACATAAACACTTGCAATTAAAATGTCGTTCCGAGTTCAATATTGCCCATCAGAAATTACAACAGGCCTCATGATGGTGTTTAGCTCAGCCATCGGTTGTCCAGTGTTCCGAATGACTTGCATTACCATTGTTGAATGGGATTGAATAGCAAAAACGGAAACACCTCAACCTGCAATGTCTCCACAACCAGCATTTCCTTTTTCTGCTCTCCCATAAATAGAAGAAATGAATTTATGCATTTTTTTTCCTTTAGTACTTGAGGAAAACAGATGCAGTCTTCAAATTTTCCCTTTTATTGTCCCGTGTTACCTGCCCGTGTTACCTGCTGGAATTGATCGAGTCCGTGACAGAAGGATACATCATATATCAGGGCGAAAGCAACAGCTCATATTCAGAAATTATGTTACCTCAGACTCATTTTCAGTATCTTCATTCTTTTGGCATAAATTTATATTCCGCATGTCAATCACGCATAAGTATACTTTCTCATTACCTCAGTATAACTCTGTAAATCGTCATCCATTCATAAGGCATAGGGAACTTCTCAAAGGCCCAGCTCAACCTTTGCTGACTGGGACTCCGGACTGGACCTATGCACTCTAGCTCATAACAAAGAGGCCTTGAAAGTGCTTAATTCCATCACCCATTGTCTTGCCTCCAATTGAACTTATACCAGGTTACATATTTGTATGAATTTACCATGCTATCCCTATTTGGACAGGTTAGCTAGTACTCCGAAAGAAACAACTTATAGTTAGAGAGGAGAGGAGGGGGGAGGCTTTTACAAATCGATGTGACATCTACCATCCATAGTTCTATTTCCAACTGGGCAAAGGTTGCCTGGCCATCCGATTTTGCTCGCCTCGGGTGGAGAACAATGCCTGGCCAGCTACCTGCCTGGCAGGTATCGAACCTAACAAGCCCAAGACTTGGTAATGTGCTCTTCCAGGCAATTAGACCATTGAAGCCTTTATTTCTTAGAAATCAACAGGAACCATTATACCCTCCATCCGTCTCTAAATAAATCAATTCTTAGGATTGTCTTTAGTGAAACTTTTCTCGGGGTCCTATATATATAAGTGATATTCTACACCTTAGGTGTAGGATAATTATACTACACTTAGCTATTATACTGAAAAAAAAAATCAATAGCCGCGTATCAGTATTATTCAGTATTCATGATACTGACGCCTGCTAACTAAAACTGAACACTGTTTAGTATAGTTCATTATTTTTATAGTCAATTTCAGCTACTGGGTATAGAATAGCGTTGCTGTCTCTCTATCTCTCTCTCTATATATATATATATATATATATATATATCATCCCTCTCCTCTCCCACAACTATAAAAAGATTAAAGTGTGGACAGTTTTTGGTGAGACATTTCAACATGGGGACCATGGTTCTGCCCACACCCATCCCTGGTTCTTTCTTCCTTTTGCGACAAAATTTTAAAAAAACGAAGGCCAAACCCGCACCTGGCACGGAACTACGGAAGAGAAAAAAAATCAATTACTTACGACACATGCTTATGCACGCAAGGAAAGAAAACGATCACCAGCCTGACTCGCTCGTCCATGGATGGAAACAATAATCAGGCCCCTGCATCTCTCTGGCTCGATCGGTGACCGCATAGAAGGAAATATCACGGCGACAAGGACACAAATATCTCTCATGCCAGGCCATCATCGACGACCCGTCCCTCCCATCATTCCCGTCCGCTCTCGCAAATCCATATGCCAGGCCATCACCGATGACGCCGGACACCACCACGTCGCCCGCCGCCGCCACCGCACGCCACACACTCGTCGACGAAGACGGACGCCACGACGCTACCACGCAGATGCCACCGGAACGCCCCCTCGCCCACCCACTCGGATCGGCGCGCCTCCCGAGTACAACCTTCTAATTTTTTTCCTCCCAAGCGAGTACAACCTTTATACACTTTTACTCCCTTCCGTCTTGATTTCATTTCAATGATTTTGGGTTTGCAGGAAAGCTAAAGGAGCTTGCCCATATTGATCGTTTTCAGACATCCATTTGGCACTACCCTCTGAGTTGTAGTTCTTCTCCCATACCTCAATTCAGGATGTTGCTATTCCAAAAACTAAAAAAGCAACCAAGAGTGAATTCCCAACTAAGATGCTAGGATTACCACCGAAAGTGGAGCACTGATGAATTCCCAACTACGACAACATTTTCCTTTGTTTGTTACCTCAGGGACCAACCTTTCTATGTCCGCATGTCCGCAACCACATCCCACTTCTCAAGCGTTGCCCACAATGATCATAGGAAGCAAGAACTAAAGCACGGTCCGCCCACGGCCAACTATACACATGTATTTGAAATGGTCATTCATTGAAGATTTTCAGCATATACATTGTGTTTGTTTGTTTCTTTCCACAGATGAAAAAAAAATAGAGTACACATGATACCCTTTCTAAAGAGGGGGTCAACACCATCTCTGTCGACAAATATATCAACCCATGATCGCAACCATGGGCAGACCTGGAAAGGTATTTTTTGATTTGGCACTATTGATTTCCATGTGCTGATTTCTCATCCTCTTCTAATTTTTTTCATGTGAACCGTTTGCCTAGCCATTAGACTGCTTATTACAAGGTGAGAGCCCGGTCAGTTCATCATATCAAGAAGTTGCACCCCCGAGCACCTCCAATCAAGTGATGTGATGTCAGTCTGCATTGCACGAAACACTCCATCTTTGACTAACGCTCATGTTCAGTCATAGCTAGAGCTGCCTTGATGTATATTATTTTGGATCGGAGGATGCATAGCTTGAAAATATGTCTAGGAACAATATACCTGCATGTGGCATGTTGGACAGTGTTTGGTGAGATCTGGTGTTAGTAGTTGGTAGTTGCTTGCAGTCTGATCTCGGTTATCTGGGATGCTTGCTACCCCTGAATAAAGATATGGTGCTGTCGAGGCAATGCAACAAGCTTTGAAAGGTGACTGCACTCGTGTATGGGTAAATTATTTTATAGACATTTTTAGTGCTTGGGATCTATGTACTCCCTCGATACTAAAAAACTTGTCGTTTTAGAAAACGGCATGATCTCCAAAGTATTTTTTGAAAATTATTTTTGAAATATGATATATGTATTTTTTTTATGAAAGTATTTTTCAAGACAAATCTATTGATATGATATTCACATTTTCAAACCCAACAACTTAAAAATTATTCATGATTTACATTCTCAATGATTGACTAAAACCTTATCCTAAACGATAATTTTTTTAAGTATGGAGGGAGTACTTCGCAAAGTTGTAGTGTGTCTAACTTTATTTCACAGATGCTGGACAACTTATATTGATGGCAGATCCATGGATTTCACCAAAATGACAGGTTCATTTTTTAGAGCACTCAGCCATAACCAATGCCAGCATAGTTTCCAATATTTGCTATATAGGGTTAAGCCTTATCGTGCGATCCATATGTTTTTAGTATTGTTATCTTATTATGTGATCTGTGTATTTTTAATATAAAGTGTAGTTATCCCGTAGCAACGCACGGACATGAACCTAGTGTAGTTATCCAACTAGCGGCACGCCCCGGGTCCTCCCTTCACCGTTGGTGGTGGCGGCGCTCCCCTGCACGACGTCGCCTTGTGCATCCCCCGCGACGACACGTGCGTCCCAGCCACGCAGACGATGCCTAGTGGCTATGGCGGCATCCTCACGTGCGTATATGGTGGCCTCTAAGGTGGCCTCTGTATTGGGTCGTTGTGGCGGTAGTGCGGCACTGCGGCATGCCTTTGTTTCAGATGCAGAGACGGTTCCCTCCGTCCGACGGGCATCGATGGTCGGTGTTGGTGGTTTCCTTCGACGGCGCGCTATTCTCCCTTTGCCAACTCTTTCCAATCCATCAAGCCTCTCCGATCTGTCCGTGGAATCCAGGTATCTTTATTCTAATATAATTTCATTACAGGTTGCAGAGATCCAGGGACAGTTGATCAAATTGATCTTGTTGCTCCTAGATCCCGTTTATCGTGAGGCGTTTCTTGACAGTCGATAGTTCTGGAGGCAGCGGCCGTACCCTGCAGTTTGTCATTCTCTTGCTGCAACCATCAAGCGATTCTGGCTGTGCCACAATCTCTTCCTCCGAAGACGACGAACCTGTATTCTTGTTTACCTTGGGCTATGGATGGATATAACGACGCGTGGATCTCCTCTCCGGCATGTCACTGGATGAAAGATCAGCTGGAACGTAATCATACTATTTTCTCATTTTTTAGACATTGATAGTATCAGCTGATACTTTTTTCTTCGGACTAGAAGTCTGCGTACCACTTGTATGATGTATGTAATCATACTACTTGTAAAGATTGTATGTACATATACTCCCTAATTAAGAAGTATATGAATTGATACTCTTGCATATGTTTTATATTTCATTAAAAATGTATATATTCTGGTATGCTCGTATACCCCTTGGCGTGTGTATGCATACTCCATTCCAAAAAATGTCTACACATACTCTATATTCTAAAAAGTATGTTCAGATACCTTATTTCATAGGTATGTCCACATACTAGCAAACTACCTAGTAAAATTATTATATTATTCTATTTCCTTTAACATGTATCTGTGCATACTCTTCTTGCTAAATATGTATGTCAGTCTAATATGTATGTCAGTATATTCCTGTAGACATAGACACATGCCACCCATGTGTATATATATACTCTAGATCCGTTTCTTTGGTAGTAGTTATCTGACCAGCTAGTCCTTCCATGATTAAATAATATATAATTTTACATACTCTAACACGTATATACCAAGAGTTTCCGTACATACTCGCGGTCACCGCATACTCACTTCGGATACGATCTTGATTCCAAACCCGTTTGCATAAGAGCATCTCTAATAGTTTGGCAAATAAATTTATTATCTTAAAAAATTTGGTAAAATATAAAAAAATATTCTCCAACAGATTGATAAATAAGCCTGTCATTTTGTGCTAGTTGTCATTTATGTGCTCGGCGCGCGTATTCCTTTTGCCATCGCGAGCCGGGCGCTTTGCTGCCTCTGTCAGCCTGATGCAGGCCCACTTGCCTGACGCACCATCTGCCACCCCACCGCCCAGACTCATCGGCTCCCTTTGCTGTATGCTTTTTTTCAGTTTTTTTTTCTCTTTCCTCTTTCAACAAAAATGTACATGTGAAATTTGTATTCGATAATTCGATTGGGAATAGCAAAAATATGTGTACATGTACATGTGAAATTTGTATTCGATAATTCGATTGGGAATAGTAAAAATATGTGTACCGGTGTCTATACGCGTGAAACAAAGAGTCGAAAAAAGAGAAATGGGTCCTCTTTTTCCATTTTATCTATATCTATACCTATTAATAAAGAGACAAAAATTTAAGCCATTTTTTGGTCCGTTTTTCTCTAAATAACTTCATGAATGTTCGTCTATGTCTATATTTATATGGACCAGCAAAAGTGCTCGTACGTTGCATCGAGATTTATATCTTTGTTCGAATCAAACTTGTATCATTGTTGTATATGCGCTACCTAGCTCACATGAGTATAGCTCAAGTCTGTGTTATGGACAAACACTAATATAATTAGGTCTCTAATTTAAAATTTAAAATTCGTTGGTGTCCCTGACCGAGATCGACACCTTAAATCGCAGTCGCACCACCACCTCACCAAAGGAGCCGGATCCTCCTCTCATAGCGACCTCACTACTTGAGGTGGCTGGCGACAGCGTGGAAGTAGGAAGGACTCGGACTCCGTCCATATTCTGTAGAAAAAGAGCAGTGGCAGCTAGGCAATTCTACGTAGCGAGACGATTATACGTGTATAAGACGATAACATTTGATATAGATAGCAAAGATAAGATAGAGAAGACATGAGAGTACGCACGACTTTTATAACCTGAATGGCTAGGAATTCTAATGCAAATAGATACACTTATTCTGAATAGTCTCAATAAAAATCCTAATTCAAATAGAAAAGAATTAAAATAAGACAAATCTTTCCTTAATATTAAACCACGTAGAATTAGAATCCCAATTTACATGGGCTGGACATTTTTACGTGATTCTCTCCCTGTCGTGTCCTTATGCTCCCTTGATTTATTTTTCCGAGTTACACTTGATTTTTGTCCCGGCTGTACTTTTTTTTCCAATTTTTCCTTCACGTGCTACTATTTTTCCAAACAACCCAATAAGTTTTGGAATTGGATTCCATATCATATTTTTCTTTTCGAATAGAAATCCTAATTTAAATAGAAAAGAATAAAATAAGACACATATTTCCTTAATATTAAACCACACAGAAAAGTATCCTAATTCACATGAGCTGGACATTTTTAGGGTTTTTTTCTCCCTGTTGTGTCCGTATGCTACCCTTGCTTTTTTTTCCATGTTGCACTTGATTTCTGTCCCTGCCGTGTGTCTCTTCTTACTTTCTTTTTCTTTTCCAATTTACCCAATATGGTTTGGCATTGGATTCCATATCACACTTTCCTCTTGTTACTTTCTTTTTCCTTTCTAATTTTTCTTTCACGTACTACAATATGTTTTGGTATTGGACTTTGTATTGCTTTTTAGAATTGAACTCTGTATCATGTTAGATAAATTGTTCGGTAGTTAGAGGAAAGGACGGACAAAAGAATGGATGGACAAAAAAAAGAGGCTGAAATTTTGCCTCTTTAGTATTAGGTATAGATTATGTTCTACTCTAATTCGAGTCGCAACTTGAAACTTACCAAAATTAGGAACCCAAGAGCCGTCCGATTCCAAACGAATTAGGTCATGTATGTAAAATCTCTAGATTTTAAGTAACCTGAATACAATAGAATCCTCATCCTAATTTATAAAAAATATATAAAAGCAGCCTTAACCTGCTCAGTGGACACCGTCGATCCCTGTTGTCTGGTTGCATATCTGGTAGTTTGCTGCTTTCCCGTGTCAGATGCATGCCTGCTCTCTCCCCGACGAGATGAGTACCACGCATCCGTGTCCCACACCCAGACGCAACGTAGCTCTACTTCTAATGCGCCTACATATACCGAAGATCATCATGCATGCGGCTGCTATAATACCTGGATAGTTCAAACATAAGCTACAATAATATGATGTATCTACTATAACGGCTCGAAATAATAAGCGACATTAGAGATACAAAGCAGAGATCAATTTCTAATCTATATCTTTACCTACGTATATATGTGTATTTTTTTTGTCCATTCATTTTTTTCATGCAAACAAACTTTCGTAAATATGAAAATTCTCTCACGCGTGCGTCATTATAACTAGGAATCCTATCCTAATCAAATACAAGATGTTCTCATTATGTTTGGTTTGAAAAGTATTTTATGTTTGTTTTGGAAACTAAGGCTCCAAAGATCGTTTCCATATTAAATTTATTTTTTCTTTATACGTCGATCTTATTTATTTCTTTTTAAACTATAGTTTTTTCCGTGTCTTATCTTCCAGCGCCCAACCGTCCAACAAATTAAAGTATCCTAAAAGTTAAGAAAAAAAAAAGAGTTCGTCCGCATCCATCGCCTCTCTTTAGTAATTTTTTTCTTCCGTTGCAACGCACGAACACATGTACTGGTGTCTATACGCGTGAAACAAAGAGTCGGAAAAAAAGAAGTGGGTCCCTTTTTTCCATTTTATACTAAGGGTGCGTTTGGTTGGTTGAAACGTTTCCGTTTCTCAAGTGAATCTGAAGAATCGGCACCAAACGGCTTCGTCGAAGGGGGATTCGGAACCGATACGTTTCACTTTTCTTCGTCAAAGTTCGAAATGCCATTGGCCTGGTTTCGCGGGATTCGATCCGGCTGCCCTGGGAAACCTTGCTAAAATTACTACTGGTGCCACGCTATTATATACATGCATTTGCGTTTTGGACGTAGGACCGAGCCATGCATTTGCGTTTTGGACGTAGGACCGAGCGACGAGTCAAGCAGACTTGCGACGCTGCCGCCGTGCGTGATCTGTACTCCATACTACGTGAGAAAAGAGTGAATAGAAGTAGAGTTATAAAATCATTACAAAATCAAAATAAATTTAAAAATTGCAAAGTAATTTTTTTTAGCTACCTTTAGTAGATATGTATCTTCAGGACATGGAAAATCGTTACTTGCTTGAATTAGATTTTTCTCAAGAATTATTTATATGGAATATGCAATACATTTTTATAGAAAAATATTGACTTTATTTGCTCTGCAATTACTCAAGAAAACTCCATCAAATGTCAAGGGCATTTTGGTCTATTCAACCACATTTTCCTATCTTTAGGATCTGAATCCAGACAGACCGCCAAACGGTTTCAGCAACTGATTCTATTTCTTAGAGAAACGTTTCTCCAAAGAATCTGAAACCGAAACGTTTCTCCAATAATCTAGAGCCCTACCAAACGGACCCTAAGTCTAAAATGGCAAACTCTTGGAGAAGAGATGTTTTTTTACTTGCTCTTATCGGGCCACAGCCCCGACGCCCACAGCTCTCTCTCTCTCACACACACACAACACCACAACCGTAAAAATTACTACTAATTCTAATCCCGCAACCATAAAAGTTCTTAGAATGAGACTGACTGATGGCTAAACTTTTACGGTTGCGAGAATAAGAATTAATAGTAACTTTACAGCTGCGGATTTGGCTATTTAGAGCACCGAGAGCTAAATAGCAGTTATATATTGATGATTTTTGTCATAACTCTTGCATTCTTTTCTATAAATCCGGTCAAACTTAACAAAAGTTTGGGTTAAGGTAACTCTAGGAATTGATTTATTCTAGGACAAAGGTCGTGTGTGCTAGTGCATGACAATAAATCTGTCAATACATTATGCATAGATATACAGTATACCACTTCTATGCAAAATGCAAAGTACATAGAGATAATACAATTTTTCTTTGTTCTATTGAAAAGTACAAGGAAATTTGCTCTACTGATTGCAGGTGAAAATAGCCTTTAATTTTGCAAATTACATAAAAATGCACTGCAGCCAAAGTTGTCACTGTTCATTGGCTAGTCCTCACATGGTAGAACAAGGAATGATACATATCAGTCCTTCAGAAGAATTGAGTATATTGTTTGTTAAAATGAAGTTGGCACAGGCATGGAATGCTGATACAGTTTATATGAAACAGAGTTAGTTAAAGTTACACCATGCATGCCAAGTGAATACATATAAATCATTGTTTGCTCCACAAAGAATACAACTTCATGAATAATCTCAAAAATGAGTATCCGGAATCTAAGGGTGGTTTACATCAGACAAGCATACATGGTTAACAGATTTCATGAACAAAGGAATATTATGACAGCTACATCTTATAATAAGCTGGTGACCCTTGTCATTTGGTAACATAATAATCAGCCACAACTATTTCAGAAATGTTGAGGAACCACGATGAAATGGGAATAAAGAACATTATGATTGCATTACAAATGAATGTGCTTCTTACTTTTGACTTCCTTGCAGGTGATGAAGCTGTAGCTTCATGCTTGATGACACCACTTGCAATAACTGATCAAGAAAAAAGAACAAGGATCATAATTTGCAGCGCAATAGTAGTAGATGAGGCACCTATATCACTCAATAAGGTAGCAATTCTTACAGAATTGGGTATGGTCACAAGAATGAAAAGAATGGGCACAAGGGCAATGGAAGAAGCAAGCCTTAGAGTTAAAACTGCTTGATGCCGTCAAAAAATTTCATGCCAATTACAATTGGTTAGTACAAGCCTGTATTTACGCTGGTCAGTGCCATTGCTTTGCAATCTCCTCATCGAGGATTTGGCAAGCCTGCTGCCTAGAACTGTCGTCCAGAGTTCTATTGCTCATCAGTAAACTGCGAAGTGCTCGCAGTTCATCACAGTTAGCCCGCTGGAAGAGCCCCCTCAGTGCAATAAGCAATGGATCCTGCGGTGGCATATTCGGATTGTCTCGATTCTCAGTTGTAACATGGGACCTTGATCGCCAGTACTCTGTACAAACGTGATCTCTGTCCCGAGCCTCAATTGCCTGCCATTAAATTCCAAAAAAAAAATGTCAATTACAACCATAAAAGAGCATTTCCATCATGTGTAACAGTGTGCTGCATAGAATGACAAGTGAATGCCAAGCATTAATGCCACACCTGAACTATTGCTGGTGTAAAAAACCCAAACATTTCATGACCATCAACTGATCCTGGAGGCTGTAGTGTAGGAAGGTTAGCTCTTCCCATATTGATCTGCCTCCTTATTTCCATATTGAGCCTTTCACGAACCATGTTCCAGCACTTGGTAGGAGAGATGTTTATGAAAATTTCACCAGGACAGTTTTCTACAGTCACCTGTAAATACAATAAAATATCAAATAGTGATATATATATATATATATATATAAGGCGAAAAATTACCATAAAAAGGGGTCCCTGCTGTCCAGCGTCCAATATTTCAGATATGTAGTATGTCATTTGTACTGGATCTACAACACTGTAGTATTTTACTCTGCTCTTAAACCCTGCATTTGCAAAGGGAAAACATGCTAAAAGAACATAGCAAAATATGGAACAAACTGCAGATCTGAATGGAGGTATTCAGATAAGTAGATAACAATAAGGAAACATTCCAATAGCATGATAAAATCCATAAGTGTTCACCCTGATATCATAAATGCTCAAGATGTCTAGAGGTATATCAATCTGCCAAAACAAACCTTTTGGGAAGATTGCTTGACTTGAGGACCACAACTTCCCAGATAGCACAACACCAATTTCTATAGGTTCAACAGAGCACTTGAATCTATGTACAACGTTAGCTATGCGAGGACCCTTCTGTGCAACTCCATTTCTGCTGTGATTTTCCAGAGCAGGCTGCACTATCATAGCGGAATGACCCCTAGCTCTAACTTCCACATTGGATAGACAATCAGATTGTCTCTGATGCCATCTCTCATTCAGTTGCTGATTACCAGCAGTTGGATGCCCAAGATGGGCACTGCCTGAACCAAAAACACCATATGATTTTTTCAAAACTTGAGGATCTATGAGTTGCTTTGGAGCAGTGACACTACAGAACGGTTCCAGAGACACATTTTGTGTTCTTGAAGCAGTACTGACAAACTGCTGGCTTGCAGTACGGAGTTGACTGCTATCTTTCTCAGTCATCACTGAGGTATTAGTTTCCGGTGTTAAGAATGTTTGATCCTTGTAAGAATGACATAGAGTTGCATTGAAGTCTGATGATGCCATCAACCTATGAGAATTGACTAAGTTTTCCAGATCTGGCTTCATGTTAGCTCCATTATCAATCATTGACAGTGGCCTGTTATGATACTCCCTAAGTGTAAGTGAAGATGTACAGTCTCCAGTTCGGGAAGAGGTTTCTCTACTTTCTTTAACTACTGCCAAGACATGTGTACTTCTCATGGATTCACCTGAACTAATTAAGTGTCTTGTCACAGCATTTGCAGGATATGATTGACCAGAAGGAACCATTAAGCTTGGTGCTGCAACTTTGTGGCCTCCAATCCCTCCATTATGTTGTCGGCTGGTACCATTGCTGGTCAGACATGATAATTCATTCTTCACGCATGGCTCCTTTAGCTGTGAGACATTTTCTGATTCTATCTGCTTTGTCAAAGGACACACATTATTTGCATCCGGACTTATTTTAAGTAAATCCATACCTGGACAACCTAAATCCAGTGTCTTATTTTCATTTTTTTCCTGTTCAGTGCTAACAGAAGAAGGAACCAATGATACTGTTGATGCCTGTGACATGTAGGACCGTCTTGGGCCATCAGTTAATCTGCGAACAGTCTTGGAATCTTGGACCTTTTCCCGTTTGACACACGAGCTCAAACTTAAACCTAGATCAGAGACACCCCATCTGTGAATGGCACTTAGCTTTCCCGCTAAAGCATCAGCTAAGATATTCAACTCATTGACATCATAACGAAATAGGAAAAACCGTTTGTTCCAATCACATGAGCAAAGCTGCTTTGCATGTACCAGGCAAGCATATTTCTCTGGGGAGCATGGACAGCCAGAAGCTGAAAGATGCAGATCATAGTAGCACAATGCACATTCCCTATCAGTAGAATCAAACTTGGTATCCATTTTCCTAGATTGACATGGAGAGGACATATTTTGTCTTTGTGCTAACTCCATTTCAATTCGTGCCTAAGTAGAGTAGTCTAAAAAATATTAGATTCAACTGAAATTGAAACAACTGACACTAATTATGTAGTTATATATTGTGGCTGGCATTTACCTTCAGTGACTTGCATATTGTGCTATCAGGTCCACATATGCTTTTCCACCTCAAGTTATCAGCAGAATTCCTCTTGAGAAATAGGATGTCCCACTGAGCTCTAATTGCTTCTCTTGCAGCACCAAGCAACAGCTTATCATGGGAGATAGTTATTTTCCGAGCTTGTCCACGATAAAGCTCAACAGCACTTTGTCCAACTGGCAACCAATCAATGGGTGCCACATTAACAGCTTCTGCACAATTGAAACCACAATTAAAACCAGCATGGTATGCCCGTGGGAATGTCAGGACAAACTCTCCCTCATGCTGAACACAACGGTAGACTGGTACTCCTTCAGATTTAAGCAATGATGGTGAAAACTGAGTAACCTGCAGAAGGAATTAGCATTTTTCATTTAGGAATATATCTGATTGGTGATTGCAACTTCCATACACGAGGGAGGAACATAGTTTTAAATGCCTAAGAAGTGCAAAAACATAATCACAGAATAGCCACATAAGCATAATCCATAGTTAACCATTATCTGGGGAAGCTTTTATACCTGAAACTATTGTTTGAGAAAAAAAAAGAATCACCAAGAGAGAAAACTTACTAGGTTGTGAAGCAAATCAGGTTGCTCCTCAAACAACTCAGGAAGATGTTTCCTCATTGCAGCCTCCAAGTTCACAGCATCCTTTCCCGGAACTCCATACCACATCTTTGGAGCACCCCAATGCATGTAGTTCAGTGAGTACAAATGATGATCTTCAACATGCTGTCAACAGGAACAATTCAAATCATTGAAATATCTCAGGATGGATACCATAAGTCCATAATAAAGCTTCCATAATCAATAGCATCAATCACAAACTTTAAAACTAAAGTGAATACCACGAGCATCTTACCCAGCAGAAAGATGAAAAACACATGCCAACATAAACCCAAGGCACTAAAACACCAGAAATATCTCCACCTTCAAAAGAAAGAACTGAACCTTGTAGTCTAGGCAAGTTATTTAGATTCCACCCAGATTGTGCATATTTATCCTCCACATCAGATTTCATTTCAGGATATAACTTTGGAAACCCGCTGCCAAAAGTTCCAGTCTCCAAATCAGCACCATATATTACCTATATGAGAATGGATTTTCTGATCAGTTAGAAAGTAGCAGAACTATTCCTGTATATGTAAACACAGACGCTACCTAGTAAGATATCACATCCAAGTGCTATGACTATTTGGAACTATATGCATGTCAGGAATCATATAAAGCAGTAACAACTGAACTGCAAACTAAACAAGAAATTCTCTAACAGGGCCATTATTGGAAAATGTCAAAAATCCAGGACTAACACAATTGCATTTTCAAAAGCTTAAATTGCAATGGGCATAGATATTCTTTGCTAAGTTTTTTTAATACCTCTATCTCTTCTGTCGGCCTTTCAACTATGCGCCAATACTCGCCTTCGATATCTTCCACTGACGGTGGTGAATCTCTGCATTTATCTTTCATAAAATACTGATCACTGAAGTCATCGGCATACTTCTGAAACATCTGTAGTGTGAACTCTGGTCCTGGTTCAAATCCAAATCTCTCTTGGTTTTGCTGCATTCCAATTTGATTGTGATTGATTTCTTCAGTCTCTGAAATCTTTCTACGCTTCTTCATCATTGCACCTCTTCTGCTCTTCTTGGACGATTTACGATTTTGGAGCTTGTCAACCTTCTGTACCCGAGTAGAAAATTTTGAACATTCCCAAACGTTTTTCTCTTTAAGAAGGCATGGAGGCTTCCATGAAGCTGGTGGAACAATACGGCATATTCCATACGGTTCTGCCGTTGAGCGGATACTCTCGATGTATTTTAAGGTGTCCTGGAATTCCTGATCCATAAGAAGATACCATAAGATTAGTGTATGTAAAAATAAATTCAGTGCAGTGAAAGTACTGATACAACAATACAATGTAGCAACAAACCTCCTCGGTAGGATAGTAAACAGGAGCATTATCAAGAACAGGCCTACGTGCACCAGATGGATTCCATCTTGCAATAACCTGCATGATGTAATGTAGTATAAGCAACAAAACAACACCTTTGTGGAGGCTATCCATCAATTTTTAGAATTACACAAACCTTTTGACAATTGGCACATTCTGGACATCCTCGAAGTACTCCTTTAGGGAATTGTTGTCTATGTTTCACTGAACTTACACCCTATCCATAGAGTAGAGCGATATTGTGTGAGGCATTAACATCATGATAAAATTCAGGTAACTGGTCAAGAAATAAGGATGAAATAGTACAGTAAGTGCAACCTTGTCTGCTACTTCAACATCAGAATCTTCACCTGCAATCTGATCAAAGCGGCTATAATCTATTGGAGGTCTATTGCGCAGTGACTTCCTACAGCTAATGCTCCCAGAAATACTGCAACCTGTGTCACTCTGGCAATCCACTGAACTGGATAGAAATTCCAAAATTTCCACATCGTCATCAATGCTCTGTAATGGCAAAACAGAACTAGAGTGGTCATCAGCAGGTTTAATATCGTTTTGGATTCCCCATGATGCCGAGGCAGCAAAAGGTCCAAATCCAGGCGGAATTGAGGGTTCAGGGTCCTCGACAACTGTGGCTGCAATGCCTTCTGTTCCCATCATTGCTAAAAAATGAAAGAGACTTTGATCAGCTCGGCACGAAATGCATTATATCTAAGCTGAATAGAACTGAACATACAAAAATGTGCTACAACTACATATACTGATTCAAGCAACTTGATACAATACAAGAACACGGTCATGATCGAACAACCTAGTTCAACATCATGAAAACAGATCTGAAACAAAAGGTAGAAAGGAACTAAAGACCAGCATCTTGACACAGTTGCAAATCACTTAGTCCCAGGGTTCCAAAAAGCGGAACTAAGCGCACGCTTCCGCGCGTTGAAGCCCTAAGCGGACAGGTAAGGCTTGGCTTTGGGGCATAAGCGCTCCCAAAGCGACGCGACCGCCTTGATGGAGCAGCGCAGCCGCCGGGGCCGGGCGCCGTCGAGGGTCCACCGGAGGCGGGAGGGGAGCCGGAGGCGCGCACGCAGGTTCGCCGGCCGGTGTGCGGAGGACCGGAGGCGAGGGCGCGAGGCGACTGGCGAGAGGCGGGAGGGGGAGCCTCTGACGCCTGAGAGAGCTGCGAGAGATGAAGGAGCTGAAAAAAGTAGATCTCACCTGCTCCTTCTCCCTTCTCACGCGGGATGGACGCCGCTGCCCCCTGGATCCACGCGCTGCCGCTCCTCTCTCCTCACGCGCGTAGCCGACGACGGAGAAGAAGCCCGGCGGTCAGGAACGACGGAGGTAGGCGAGACAGCATGGGAGGCAGGGCGGGAGGGGCGGATGTGCTCCGTCGCTCGGCGGCGCGACGGGAGGTGTGGGGGCAGT
Organism: Microstegium vimineum; assembly: GCA_022036555.1. NCBI lineage: Eukaryota > Viridiplantae > Streptophyta > Magnoliopsida > Poales > Poaceae > Microstegium > Microstegium vimineum. The sequence continues at coordinate 15,988,153 of CM039126.1, read as the reverse complement.
GGTGGTAGTCCGAGCGGGAGCGGTGGGGGCGGCGGAGAAGAAAGGTTCGCGGTGGGCGTGCGCGAGCCGCGGTATCCCGGTCCTCCTCACCAGTCCCGAGACGAGGAGAAAGAGCAAAATAAATAAATGAAGAAAAAAGAAAACGATAAAAAGAAAAAGAAAAAAAATAGTGTATTATACACATTTCAGCCTTCTTATCTATCTATAAGGAAAAACTATTATACACGTTTCAGCCTTCTTATCTATCTATAAGGAAAAACTATTTTTATCGAAACACTTACTACTCTAATTCTTGAGTTGTTCCTTCGTTTGAGCCAGATTTTTGGTGGAGTCGGAGTCTTGCCAAACTTGTCTGAAGAAACGATCGTAGATGTGTACCTTCGTTAGAGTTAGAATAGTGAAATGGTTACGTGCTATTTGGATTGTTGGAAAAAAGACAACGGAATAAGAATGAGGAAAGTGGATAGCATAACTCTTGTTTTATATATGGAATGTAATAAGAACTAGGTGCGGGATAGGAATTAGATGAGCTCATATTCCACCAACCTATACCTAATGGGATGGGTGGGTTACAATCGACAAAGTGCCACATTTGAGAGCTCCACTAGCGGGGAGAGTTAGTTCTACGATAAGACCAGTCAGGCATGCACCATTACTAGTAGACATTGGTTGTAGAGCTAGCGGTCCACTCATTGGTCTGGAACCACCACTCCTCATGCCTCGCCTCCATCTACGGGAGGTGGGGGCTAACGAGCTCCTGCTTGGCTACTTGGCTTGCAAAACTGACATAGGCTCGACTATCATTGAAGTTCTTAGATTAGCTAACCATCGCTACACTACTAGAAACACACATGTCTCTCCCATGGCACTCAGTGGCGGCACGAACGGACAGAAACACGAGTAGGAAGCTAAGAAGACCAAATGTACGACCTTGTTTGGCAAAACTCTAGGTGATTCCCTAATAAATCTAGCAGGAGCTCTACATTGATTTCCTAAAATGAATTAAGAGGATGGAAACTTAAAAAATAGTTTCTTGTAATTTTGTGAGGTAATTCTACGTCATGGTTTTGATAGATTATACTAAATAATCAATCAGAATCACTTTCAGCCATAGTAAAAGGACCTAGGATGCCTCCTAGAGAGGGTGAATAGGCGTTTATAAAAATTTACACCTTCAAATGTTAAAATGATTAGTGTGCTAGAAACTCCAAATCAAAGTGAAACAATCCCACTCTAGTTGACCACAAAGAATATGAATACTATCAAATAAGCTTAGGATCCTAAAATATATAACACAAAGATTAGCACATAAAATAAACAAATTCGGTGTAGGAAGCTAATACCGGACACGTCCGGTAGGGAAACCAGATAAATCCGATATGTATTGGATAACAACACTAAGAACTGATACCAGACACATCCGATAGGGAAACCAGACAAATTCGGTATGTATTGGATAACAACACTAAGAACTGATACCAGACACATCCAATATTCACGATTTGCGCAGTTCGAGGCCAAACTTGCTGAAAGCATCTAGGCCCCCAAAAGTTTCAATGATTAAAGACAATGCAAGATTATTATGACTAATGTATGTTTTGTAGAGGTAAATTGAGTTAGGTCATGATAATGGTGATTGAATAGGCAATCAATGGATTTCATACCCCATAGTGATGGATATCGTTTTGGTTTTCAAAGGGAGGCGACAAGACTTAGAATGATCTAGGTCTAAATATCATTAGAGTTGAGAGACACTTAGAATATATTAGGATTCTTATTTTACCTTTGACCGTACTATTAAGGGAGGCTTGAATGGGTAGCTTAACTCATGTAAGTCTCAAGTAGTAGGTGTTGGGAGTATGCCCTAGAGGTAATTATAGAGATGATTGTATTTTCTTGTATCCATGATATGTTATGAGTTCATTGAATATCCATTAAAGGCAAATTGTATTGATTAGCAATTATGTGAATTGTTTGTGAAACTCTTTTACTTGCATGATTATTCTAAAGTTGTCTCTGATGAGGACACCGCCACGTTGGAGTTGAGGACGACTCCAATTCAAGAAGGGGAGGATGATGAGGACATCACCATGCTGGACATGCCTATGCCATCGTCTTTCCCAAGTTGCAACTCATCTCCAACTCAGCTGCCACGTCGACTTCGAGTCTGTTTCGGAGTTCAGGACCAACAAGGAGTAAAACGGACGCCCAAGATGCATACGGACTCCGTTTTCGATGATTCACCCACGGATGGAAAGATAATTTCATAAGGAAACGAATGGCGTTGGTTTGAGGTCCAAATTCCTTCTGAGTCATCGGGAAACGTCGAAACAAGAATCTGTTCCGGTGCTGCGTCACCTATTTTGGGCCAACCTGGCCATGTATCGCGAGTCGGGCCTTAAGCCCAAGTTGTGGGCGCCTGCACCTGGTCGCCTCCAACCCTAGGACATCTCTCCCTTATATTCCACGTAGCCGTCGCCGTTGAGACTTGGGTTTTGTTTTAGAGTTTAGTTTTCCATCGAGAAACTGAATCGTTCATTGTAACTGTGTCGATTAGTCCTTTTACAGTGATCCAGGGCCCCTCGTTCTTGATCTCCACCACTGTGTCGATTAGTCCTTTGGAACCGAGTTCATGAGCCCTTTATTGATATTCGCATAATTCATAATTGCAATTTCAGATTGCGTGTTTATACCTTCTTGCTTGTGTTCTTCGATTCGCTTGCAGGAAAAGCCTTATTGGCGAGGTCAATCAAGTTGTTCTTGGTTGATAACCAACGGAGCAGTGGTGTAACGGTTGCAGGGTTCGAATTGTGTTATATTTGAAGCCAGATTGCCAACGTTGAGTTCTCCATAAGTCGAATTAATCGTTTACCTCACGGAAGATCGGGCCACTCCTCATCAATCCGAGTTCATGTGAGAATGCACATGAATATTAGATCAGAACATCATTAGTTGATGACTATGTTTCATAAGTCATAAGCATAAAGATGTCAAACTAATAATGTGGGCACATGTGTGGCATGGGCTGGACTGACCAAACATGAGATTGTCTCTATACACATCATATATGTTATGTCCTTAGACCTGAGATTGTCGTATGTACTCAAGATGTGAAATGACCTACTCAGGGACTACCAAATGCTACTCCGTGACTAGATAGTTATAAAGGTGGCTTTCGGGGTTGTCGAAAAACATGATGTGAGACATAGTAGATCAAGATGGAATTTGCCACTCTCCATGTGAGAGAGATATCACTGTACCACTCGAATGATTAGATCAAGAAATACATGGCTATGCTTAGGTTAAGTGTTATTGTTAACCTATGAGTTGGATAAAATATCATGAGGCAAAGGAATAACATGTATGTGGTTTTGTGATGGTTCGTTTGATATGATCTTTGCGTATGCATAGGAGTTGACACGCCTTGCTAGAGGCCGCTAACAACTATTGGTCGAGTAAGAGTACTCGACCATGTCTATGTGTGCGTGAGCCCATAGGGTCACACGTTTAAGGGGCTAGAAACCTAATTGGGGTTGGACCCGAATTAGACAAGGATTAGGGTTACTAATAGGCCTCCAAAGTGGGAGCTCGTGAGGACGCCTACATAATCAAGGGGTGGGCGCAGGGCTTGGTTAATCCCACGCCTTTTGGCAGACGTCGTCGCCTCCCCATGCTCGCGTCTGTTGTTTCTCACGGACCTAGTAGTCTGGAGGTGTGACGCTTCCTCCTTGTACGTGTGGGATACCTCGGAGGTGATGCATCTGGAGCACAAGGACAAATTACACGAAGGGGACGAATAGACGGATGACCTCGCAAATGCATGGCACTGCCACGAGGCATATGACTATGTCGAGTCGCTTCCGCTGCACCTGCGCGTCTAGTGGTAATCCCGTGATCTATAACTAGTAGTAGTTCCTGGTTTATGGGGTTAAAAATTTTATTTTCCAGCTAGCGTAGTTTCCCCATATACCTACAGTAGGTGTGGTGCACACTTGTCTAACATAGCCCTAAGTGAGCCTAGGTTGCCCCTAAGATCAGTTGGAACAACTTCCGTTTTCAACAAAACTCGATTTGGAGTTGTTTCGGGGATTTAGAGAGCAACGGACGCTAGTGCAACTGGCATCGGATGTGTTTGGTGTATGCAAAGTGGCCAAGATTTGCCACCGAACTCTCTCCTCGTGATGCACCGGAGCTTTCGGCATACTTAGTGTGTGCTTGAGAGTTCACTGGATGCAAACACCAAACGTTGAGTCCCCTCGAGGGTCACGTACGGTGAGCAGCGTCCAATGGTGTTACAATAAGGTTCGAGAGAGGTTTGAGAGCCACCGGACGCGCCCGGTGGGTGTTCACCGGACGCTCCTCAGCGTCCGGTGCTCACTCAGTGTTCCAGAGAGTATAGAGGGGCACTGGAGCATCCGGTGCTCACTAATTCAAACAGTAACTAGCTGTTGGAAAGGTCCTAACGCATCCGGTGCTTATTAAAATGCAAAGTTTAATCCCAACGGGTATATTTGAGGTTGGGGTATCTATACCCCTTCCCTTGCTCTAGGAAGTTTTGTTGCACCACGCTTAGTCCTGCTCGTATCCTCACCACTTGGCTCTTTTGGTGGAACCTACTTCAAAATTCATAAATAAGTCCCCATCAAACTTATCTAGCGTGATTTCTTACTATCGCGTTATTAGGTATGACCTAAGTTATTACCTCGTCTCCTTGGTCTAGCTACAGATAATGGATAGGGCTCCAAGCATGTTGGTTGTCATCGTCTCCTTGGAGTTGGATCCTGCAGCGCTCCTATCGCAGTGCTCTCTGGTTGTGGGGTATCGGTAGTTCGGCGACAGGTGGTGAATTGGTGATGGCGAGTCATGTTTCTGGAAATGCATTTCGATTATTGGTATTAGCAAACTAAGCATACTAACCACATGCATATCATTAACACATCCATATGAATAGTAATGCATTAAAGGTGAATAGGTAATCAAGGAGCCTCATATTAACACATCAATATCAAAGTAGATAGACTAAGGCATTTCATTAACACATGCATATGAGTAGTAATGCATTAAAGATGAATAGGTAATCAAGGAGTCTCATATTATACTTTCCTTAAACTCAGATCCTCAACTAGTTCTAATCTTCAGAGTGAATATCAAGCTCTTCTTGATCACCACGTAAAACTCACTGATTGGACAAAATTATTATTCACCACACAAACATCCGATCAAACATACAAAGCATACAAACATACCTATATATGAGAAGTATATCAAGTATCTCATAGAAACGCCTAGGTTGAATTAAGTCAAAGTTGTATTTGAATTTAGAAAACTAAAATGGAAAGTAATCATAATTTTTATAAAAAGCAAGTTGCATAATCTTTATTCAAGTTAGGAGTTAAACCATGAAATTACATAGCTATTAACATGATATTAATTGGTATTAATACATAGCTATAAACATGTTTTGAAAATGCTTTGAAAAAATTAAAAAGAAGAATAATAAAAAAACCATTGTTGGTATTTCTTGTGACTATTGGATAAATCCGCAAACGCACAGATTATACCGTCGTAGCACTTCACCCAAGAGTATTCCGGGGTATCGTAATTTATATTCTCCCAAGGGAAAGCGGAGCTAGAAATAATAATAAAAGAGAGATCCTAGAGATCACCTCTATTTAGTACCAACTAGTGTAAGGGGGTAATCGAAATATGATAGGAAGGTGATGATGTAACAAACCGAGATAAAGATAAGCAAGAGATAACTAGTGGGTATAACTATGTGGGAGAACAACAAGAGAGTAAAAGGACTCCTATGATTCCAACTTCTACCTTTGTGGATTTAACTATGGCACACAATTGAAACAAACATCGATTGATTCCTCAATACAAGTATGCTAGGCGAGAGGATAGATCAGTGGGAGGGAAAAACTCCTACCGGACCGCGCTCTCTTTTTATGGGGGCCTTATCTTTTAAGAATTTGCCTAAGAACACGTGGTAGGATACAAAGACTAGACAAGGTTGTCACTCTCTTGCTAGCTACCACAAACAATCCGTGCAACGAGCAATAACCGAAGGCAAGATTAAGTATAAGCACCACGCTTACACCTACTCTCACTACTCTAATCATGTATACGACAATTAAAGCACCCTATGACAGGCGATGATCGCATACAGAAAAGGCCACAAGGATCTCAATCTAGTTTATAACAACTAAATGACAAGATAAACCACAATAATACTATAGCAAGTATAATATTGCACAAAGTAAAGACTAAGTAAAGTAAAGAAGGAATATTGCATAAATAAGTAAAGTCTTATAAAAGAGAAAAGATACAAGAGCTTATACCAGATTCTCCAGGAAGACAATATCTGGAAATCTTGAGCAAAACTCAACTCAACTCTAACTCCCACACTAGAGAACACCACTAGACTAATCTCCACCTTAGAACAAGAGTGGCTTGTATGGATTACATCATGACTAGAGAGGGAGGTATGAGCCTCTATTTATAGTGGGGGATGGAGTAGGGGCTACTCCACTGCCACGTCATCGATCCAGGAGGCTTCAATCCTCCACCCTTGGATCCACCGCCTCTAAACCAACTTAGAGTGTGTGGTCTTGATCTTTAACATGTGTTCAATGTGTAGGGAGTCACCAGGTGCAGCACCGACCTAGGGTGAGGTCGGCTGACCCCCCCCTATGGCCTGTGGGCCATGCCTTGGTCTTCTAGAAGGTGCCCCACTGGTCAGGGACCAAGTGGGGGGTTGGAGCCCTTGGTGGGAGGTCGGTCGACCCCCCTATAGAGGTCTGGGCCCACCTCAGCCTTCCAGAAGGTGTCCCCACTTGTCATCAGGCTGGGTTGGTTCTTCTGAGCTGTTTTGTTACGTTGATCTCCTTAATGTGGGCCCGTGGATCCATGTGAGTTGAATGTGAGCCGTTGGGAGAAAGCACAGTGTGATATGAGGGTTGAGATTCACTCAGGAGTGCTTCTCCTGGATCATGGCCAGAGGGGAGAGTTGTTGGGCCCTAAGGGGATCGGCCGACCCCTATGTGGGTCCCACTAGCTCTCCTTTGCTCCATTTGTTCAATCCTGCAATCACATACTTCATGGACATGTGGAACTTGTTATTTAGTAAAGTATGCTCATGATGTGATTGTTTATCCTTGATCCTAAGGTTGTTGACACTATTTTGGTTATATAAAAGTGTATCATTCTTGGTGTCAACAAGATCCCCCAAGCTTAACCTTTGCTCGTCCCGAGCAAACAATCAAACTTAGCCTCGGTGGATCAGGAGTTACTACTATGCTTCATATTTCATGAGTACTAGATCTACAACAATATACTTCTCTTTTGAATGGAAAAATTAGCAATAAAAACTCACCCATATTACCTTAGTCCTCCATGGGGCTTATGCTTTTATCCTTTGTCTTGGGTGGTTGAGAGATAGAACAACTTGACTTGAGCACTAGTTTTCTTATTATTTCACAAGTTTCATATCAGAGGTTTTGTAAAGTTTTGTAAAAGAAAGACTTAGTGTTCCTCAAATGGTACTCTCGCTCATAAGGTGTATGATTACTCACTAACGCACATATCAAAGTTTGCCTTCTTTTCATCCTATCTCTAAAGGCTTATGTGGAGCTATAGGATAGGATAAAGAATGTAACAAACTTACTTTGCATATGTTGTAAAGTCAAATTTCGGATCCAAGAAGATAAGTGTCATACTCTTAGATCAAGATGTGCAAGTGTGTGGAACATGGCAAATGATCAATACTCCTCTATTTGATATGATCTCTCTTTCTAACTTATAATTGTGAGACATAGCTATCTTTATTATTTTTCTATGAGCTTTGATTTGCTCATCATTTTTTTCTAAAACTTGGGACCTTCATGTGCCCCTATATATATTTTTTATATTTCATATTTTTCATAATTTTGCATAGTCTATGTCTCATTTACTAGCAACATACTAGAGAGAGAATTTCTATTAGAACATGGAGCATGAACTATGTGGAAAATGAAAAGCATGTTTCTGCGTACTTCCAGTGTAGAAGCAGCATATATATGTGGCGTGTACGTGATCTTGATCTTGGGAGCATGATAGATCTCTCAACAAGGGTCACAAAACTTGACCAAACCCAACACAAAGCAAGCAGCTTATGTAGAAAGCTTCTATCATGTAAGAACATATATGGCTTTGGTAGGAATTTTCACCATTAAGGAACAAAAAATGTTTTTATTATTTTAATAAATAAAACTCCGATAGTCATTCTTGTTTAAGAACAATATTATAGTAGCTCTTGTCTTGTTATATCATGTCTCACAACAACTTGGACTTAGTTACAACATTTGCAACCCACAAAAGTTTTAGGTTCATGATGGTTTCTTTTAAGCCAAGTAATCCATACTTAGAGAAATATCAAGTTGTAAACTAAGTACCAGAGAAACATTTAGCAGAGCAATTATTCATCACTTCCACTAGGGAGATAAATATTTATGAAACAAATTTAATCTAAGGGAAATAAACATAATTAATTGATGAGGAAATATTTTTATTATTTTTAACATTTTTTAGTTTTTTTTGAGAAACAATTACGAAAAATGAAATGCAGAAATATAATGCTGGAATTAAAATTATGAAAATTAAATTGCAAAATAAAAATACTGAAAATTAAAACTTACCTTAGTGGGGGAGGGTACCTCCCCCAAGCTTATTCCTTTTATGGTCCTGGTGGAGGGAAATGCATTGGATGCATTCCCTGCTGGGCGTAGAACATAGCCCATTGCTGGGCATTGTGCTTTCTCATTGTTTGAACCCGCTGCTGATTTTGGACCGCGTTTTGGTGGAGAGCTTCATGCTCCACTCGTAGCTCACCCACTTGATTAGTGAGTAGAGTCATGTCATGACGGAAATCACGGTAATTTTCTTTCATGTGAAGAAGCAAAAGAGAACCGTGCACTTTGGGCGTGTGATGATGATCTCTAGAATCCTCCGCTTGAGCTAGAAAATTGCATGGCACTGGTGACCTCATCTTCTTCAAAATCTGGTCCTAGGGATGTGCCTTCTTGCTGTGCAGCATATGCCATGCTATGTGTCACACGTTGACTTGCAAAACTCCTACACCCTTCTTTGGTGTCTAAGTTTAGGGTTAGTCGTCTGCAGTTATACAACTTAAGTCTCTCACAGGGGAGTGGAATCCTGGCTATAGGGTCACTAGACATATAGATGATAGAATTATTTGGCCCATTAGCCAACATGTGACCTTGCACAAAGTAAGCCATGTCTAAGACAGTCCTAGGTGTGTCTAGGAAAAATTGATAATCATCAAGTTGAGTCATATTGCGCATAATTTTGGTGATCATGGATGTAAACTCGAAGGGACCTTTTCTTTTAATGGCTGAACACCAGTGATCTACCATGGATCTAACAGGGATAACAGGAATTTTATTTACCATGACAAAAAGTATTCTTAGCTCATTATCTATTATGATTCTCACATCATCTCTAGGGAACAAGGTTATTCCTATCCAACGATGCATGAAGCGTAGCGTGGGATTATGAATTTCATTTGTTTGTGGGTATCTAGCACTATCTTTTCCAAAGATTTGCTTCCAAAAATCACATCTATTATACCCCTGGGTGGCATGTTCAAGATTAATGGTACATTTTTCTCTACACCCAAGAATAAGACCAAATTCTTTCTAGGTAAAAGTAAGTGAATGATTAAGCAACCAGAAAGTAAGCCTTTGTGCATTTGTGTTGACTGTGCTTAGGAATTCTAGTGTTAAAAGTCTACTTCCTGGATCTCTAGATATATCCCAAAATTCACTAGTCCACCCTATAGCATTAAAGACTTCATCAAATTCTATGTCTAAGCCCATTTTTGCTAAGAGGGTAGGATCAATTACCTTGGTGTGCTCGTAGTCACGTACCTTCAGTTTGTTGAATGTGGTCATCTCATGAGGTGTGAGATGAATGCCGGTTTTAGGATCAATGATCCGTGATGATTGATCTTCCGAAATATCGGCCGGTTCGTAATGACCGACACTAGGATGTTCTTGCTCGTACTCACCATGGCTAGATTTCGGTGGCACCCGAACCGTGCATTGAATCGTGCCTTGAATCAATTGGCATGATCTCCATACCTTGAGATGAGCTTCCTCCCTGGGAGTGTTTGGAAGAACTCCCACTAACCGAGCTACGTGCCTTCTTGAGTGCTTTCTTGAGGGACTTCATCTTATGAAAAAGGGACACTACCACTCTATAAAGCTTATTGGCTAATGATCGTACCCCTTCCCTTGATTAGCGGTGAGGCTTATCAGAGAGAGATGGCAAGGATTTTTAGCTCGTGGACTTGCTGGTTGAGTGTGTGTGCTTGGAAGAGCATCTCTGCATGTGTACATATAGCCAAGAGGAGGGGAGTGCTGGGTGCATGTTGGTATTTCTTAACGCATGCAGATAAATCCGCAAGCGCACGGATACCGCTGTAGCTTTCACCCGGGAGTATTCCAAAAGGGTATCGATTTCCACGGGGAACGTGAAGTGAACTAGAAAAGAACTAAGAGCGTCCAATGATAGATAAGATAGAATTTTTGGTAGTAGATAAGATAAATGGATAGAGAATGATAAATAGGTAAATAATGATAACTAGGTCAAGAGAGATTTTATAGTTTTCTAAGGGGTTCTATCTAATCAAAGGCCCACGATACTCTACTTACTTTGGAGCAACAGTACCTTCCCGACTCTCGACAAAGACTGGGAAAAAGGTTGTCGGGGGACAGTCTGCCAAAAGCTCTACGAAAACACCAACCCGAACGTGGTGGACTACAAAGGCCTTACAGAGCTATCACCCCTGGGGCTACCACAACTATCCGTAGGATTGGGCGCAAACTCAGGTAAACTCTAGTCTAGACACCACGTCTACACTATCGCTTACTACTCTAATCCAAATTCAAGACTAGAGCACTCAATACGAGCGGAGATCCCATAAATAGAATAAAGTAAGAACTAAAATAGGATACTTAGAAATAATAAATGAAGAACCTAGAGATTGCTCCGAACTAGATGCTGCAAAGGTACAATGTTGAGGAATATCCGACAGATCCGGCTCCTCCTAGCTCTCTCCTCCTCCCTCTCACCTCTAATTATAACTGGATGAACTAGAACTAGAAGAACTAGATCTAGACAACTAGAGGGACCTCTCTCCTTCTCTATAATTGAAACCCTAGCTTTTTCTCTAGAGAAGAATAATGAGATGAGATGGATCCTCAGGGGGTCAGGGGCTTTGCTTATATAGCCTCCTCAAATGAACGTCGGTCGTCGGATCAAACTGACCTTAGGCGAAGGGTTTAGATTGATCCTCAAAGGCTGTGGACCACGATCCACAAAGTTGAGCCTGATTGGCCAGAAAAGTAGGGCGGGCGCCCTGGTTCCGGGCCCGTTTCGCCTCCCGTTCGTTCTCGTGTCTTCTGGAACCCTCTAGAGTACAGAAAATTGTGCGGTTGATAATTATCTCTATGTAAACATGACATGTGGGCCTTTCCTTGGTATTTCCTGATAACCCCTTGTAGAAATAGACATTCACCAAAACTCATGGAATTATGTCAGTATAAACCCTAATTCTAGCTAGTGGTTGCATTTAGATCCTTTTTCCTTGTTTAGATGATGGTTAAATTTGGTACTTAAGGACCGTCAACAACTCCCCCAAGCTTACCTTTTGCTCGTCCCTGAGCAAAGATGAACTCAAAGATGGATCAGGAGTTGCTATAATGCTTTCACACCTTAAAGGTACACATGCGTTTAAACAAGAATTCTCCTCTGGATTAGAGTAAACTATTCTGACTTTCAAACTTACCAATATTACCTTTAACCATGGGGCTTATAGCCATCACTTGGGTCTTGAGTAGTTGAAAAGTAGAATGATCAAGCCAAGTACTATGTCTCAAGCTCTTCACTTTACCTTCATCCTAGAGTTTTTGCAAAGTTTTTAAAATAAAACTCAAAGTCTCTTTTGTATGACCCTCTCAAGTCTCTCTATATGTGGTATTTATGGATCCTCACCAAGGCAACAATAGTGTTATGCCTTCTCTCAGAATATTATTTGGAACAGGCAAAGTAACAATGTGCCTTCTGTCTCTCACCCTATAACTAATAGGCAATATATGGAGTTCATAGGTGGGGGAGAAACAACACATACATACTTGCAAAACATATATTGTAAAGTCAAACAATGGATCCAGAGAAACTGGACATACAATCAAATCAAGATGTGCATGTGTATGGGATATATGGTGGATGTATGAGGGTGGATATGTGGTGGATAATGGTGTATGGTGGATATATGAGGGTGTATGATGAAAACCTAATTTTACTCTGCTCCTTGAATACATATATACATACATCTCTCTTTTGGAACTTGGAATTTTGAGAGAACTTGGGCTTGCTTTTTTTTCACTTTTTTAGAGAGGCGGGCATCTAAGTACCCATTGTTTTGATAGGACAATTGTCCATGTTTTACTATCTTTATTTATTTTTATTTTTTATTATTTTTTTTGACAACCCCAAGTCTCTTTTTATAATAACACTTTTGAGATATAATAACAAGGAAATCTTTGGAGCAGTTACATTTGTGGTAATGAAATATATGGATAGGTGGAGAACTGGGATATTTTTGGTTACTTACTCCCAAGGTAGGAGTAGAGCATTTTTCTGGTGGATCTGAATGACATATATGTGGATGCGTACCTCCAGGATAGAAGTAGCATATATGAGTGAAGTGTATGTGATCTTGATTTTAAAGGCATGATAAGTCTCTAAGGGTCAACAAAGCTTGACAAAACTCAATGCAAATACAAGCAGTAAATATGATAGTGAATGTTTTCTTAATCTACCAGACATGTATATATGGCTGTGGTAGGAATTCAAGCTCTCGTCATATAGAGACTCATCATGTAATATTTTTAATTTTCAAAAGATAAATTCTCCAGAACTCTAGTATTGCTAGGAACAAGATAAATAGCAGACTAGACTTTTTCATATCATACCTATCAACTACCTAGAATTAGCTCAAGCATTCGCAACCCACAAGTTTTAGGTTCAGAGTAAATCTTATGTCAAAACAGTTATGTCTAAAAACTTGGGAGAATTCAAGGTTGAAAACTAGGTACTTGAAAAGAATTACGACAGAGCAACTATTCATCATTTCCATAGAGAGATAAACGTTCATGGAACATATGGGAGTAGAGAGAAGTCTTTTTGTTCTTTTTATCATATTTAGAGATTTTTTTAATTGCAAGCAAAGATAAGCAAGAAAATGCATGAATGTAAATGCTGGAATTAAACACTTACCTTAGAGGGGGAGGGAGCCTCCCCAAGCTTAGCCTTTGCTCAATAGTGTGGTGGCTGATATGGATGTTGTTGCCACCACATCCTCCATCGCTGGATTTCTTCTTCTTGAAGTGCTTGGAGTTGTTCGGTGTTTTGCTGGACTATACCTGCTGTGACACCATGCTCAACGCGAAGCTTGCCTATGGCATTTGTGAGATTGTCCATTTGTTGCCTCCGCTCACGATGCTCCCTATCTCGTGGGTGCGAAAAGGATGCTCGAGGTCTTTGAGGACCTGGTGGTTGAGGAGGCATGCCACTGGAAGTGTCCATGGCATCGGAGTTGCGTCGTCTTTCTCCTCACCAACAACTCTTCGGAAAGGACCACCTTGCTCAAAATGAACAAACTGTGGTTCCTCATGTGCTCTCCTGTTAGAACCTGCAACACCTCTTTTCCCACGTCCTTGATCTAAATCAAGGGTTAGTTGGCGGGTCCTATACAACCAACGTTTCTTATTTGAAAGAGGAACCTCAGTTGTATGGCCACGATAAATAATTTTGAGGCCACCTCTTGGACCTCTTTTGAGCATTTAAGCATGTATAATATATTCTTCAGAGTTCTTCATTTTATTATTAGCAACTTCTAAACATACCTGTTATTATTACTAAATAGAAAACTCACTTAAGGATAAAATAGACAATGAAAATCCCATAGATATAGTGAGCGTCTAAGTTGTAACTTTTATGATTCATAATTATTTAAGTGTGAACCTTCATGTGCTCACATTTTTTTTGAATTAATCTATGTAATATAAAAGTAAACCTAAGAGGGTAAGGATACTTACTTGGATACATGGGGGTGCTCTCCCCGAAGCTGGATGTTTGACATAGTCATTCATTTAGACAGTGTAGACTTACTTCACTTCTTTGAGACTTCAAAGATGATAGTTGATGTAGTTGTACTTCTCAAAGTAGATGAAGTTATCTAATCCTGTCTAGTTTTTCCAAATCCTGCTAAACTCAAATAGACAACAAAGCTCGTGGAACAGATTAAGCGTTAGCGGTAAACCATTTATGTCTTGATTGCCTAGAGCCTTACATAATTCTTCTATTCAAATATTTTTTTTGGATTTTCAATTTTATATGCAATATATTTTTTATGCCTCCATAGTAAATAGTTGGGAAATTTATTCACATGGGGCTTAAAGATATTTATTTTTGAATGCAATGCAGAAATATACATATGCTGTGATAAAGATGATTATTCAATGGGTTATACTAAGGATATAAATAATGCCAGATATACTTAGGGAAAGTAAGTATGCTAGGGTGCAACTAATGTAATGCAGAGGAAAATAAATATGCAGATAACTTACTGAGTTTACCTTCCGGCTAGGGTTTGAAGATTTAGGTTTGTTGAACCAGACCTCTCTTCTGGTTCAAATGTCTTAAGGAGCATGTTCCACTCCTGATGAATACTTGGATGTTTGCTCTTCTTGTGTTGGTGTTTTCGATGAAGTCTCTTTCCTCTTCCACACTTCCTCAGTCTGAGGTTCTGCTTCTTCTTTCCTCTGTAGTAGGTGATACATCCTCTATTGGTGGTATGACTTCTTTCTCAGGAGAACTCTTATCTTTATTATTAAATTGATCTTCATATCTTGTTAATTCTCCCAGATAGTCTATCCATCCATCATTGGTGGCTTGTTTCTTCTCTTCAGAAAATTGGAAGTGGATAATTTCATGGAGATGATTGCACTAGTGGTGCTAAGGAAAGATCTTCCTCGAATGAGGTGGACTTAATCTTCATCTCCCATATCTTGAACCATGAAGTCGGTGAGAAGATAGTGATCTATCATGTTGACCATGACATCCTTTGCTATTCCTTCTGGAAATCGAAATGATTGGTCCGCCAGCTGAAACTACACATATGTCTGGTACAGGGGTCTATTTCCATATAAATGTTGATATGTTACCTCAGACATTATGTTGATGCTTGATCTAATATTGTAGAATATCTTGTAGAATGCACTTTCCTTGATCTTGTAATCAATGGTAGGTACTCCTGGATCATCTAGCTTAGCGAGGTGATAGAAGGAGTTGATCATACCCTAAATCAATAGTGCTAATTATCTAGGTCTTCTCTTGGTTGTTGAGCTTTACTCTTCCTCCTTCTATTGTTGATGTTGTTCTTCCTTGTAGAAGCAGTTGTATCCTCGTAGGTGTAAGGCGCCTGAAGATGAGTAGGAACCTTGAGTGTAGGCTTCTCAGAATTGAACTTCTCCTTCCCATCCTTGATTGTGAAACATATCTTGTCACTCCATCTATTTCTTCAACCTCAAAGTCTGCCGATACAAATGAGTGTCCAACTCCTATGAAACTATCTTCAAGAACTCCCTTGGGAAAGCATAGTGTCTGATCTGCAAGTTGGCATGATGTTGACACTTGCTCCAAGGTCACAGACCACTTCTTCAAAAGTGTAAGCTCCAATGGAGATTGGAATGACAGGTCTCCATGGATCTCCTTTCTTCATTGGTAGGGTGTCATTCACCCATGATCTTGATGGAATGGTGAAGAAGTGTTCTGCTCATAGAAACAAGGCAAAGATCAAGTGTATGGGCTATGCTGGTGGAAAAACACCAACAGAACCAAAAGTTTATTCGTTCTTCTCTAGCCTAAACATATTGAGTAAAATAGAATATTTTGTTTAGCCATGACATGAGTGATATGATCAGAAGATGAGCATGAATGTAGTAGTTAAAAAACACTTAGTAAATCAGATTGCAATAACACATGGAAGGATTATCTAATTTATTTTTACATGATTGAGATTATCATCTTCCAAGGTTGGATGTGCAACATTTTAGATGGTTAAGACTGTGAGATTAAGAAGTGGTACTAGGATCAAGTTTTAAAGAACAAACATGTTGAGTTAATCAGGTTGGATTAAGTAGAGTTGTAGCTCAAACATATTTAGATCTTTATTTATGTGAATACCAGAATCAAAGAAAAAACTTCTAGAGTGATGCTTACTTACCTTTACCTTTGTCATTGGAGAATGATGACATCGTACCTTCATGGAAACTTCCCTTGATCAACTGGTTGTACATTAACAACTTGTCTTCTTGTTCCACTCCTGTCTCATCCTCGTTCTACCGATCTTGAAATTTTTGTTGATCTTGTCTTGATGTTTTGTTCACCCTCTTCCATGGATTGAGCGGATGTAGATTTTGTCCTTTGTCAGTCGCCTTCTCCTTGCTCCACATAATTCATCATGATGAATTAGCTACCTCTCTCTTGTGAAGGTTGTTGAAATTTATGCATCTTTCTTCATCTTTAGTGTGAGTTCATCTCAGGACTTCCCAATTTGATATTGAAAGTTTTTCTGTAGGGGTTAGTCTAACAAAATATCCAAAATCTACTCTAGTATACTATCGGTTCAAAAATCAACCTATACACCACGCCTAATTTGATTTAGGAAGACATTTTAACCTAAGCTCTACACTTAAATTAAAAAGCCTTTAGAAGTAATATCCAAATACCTTTAAACTAAGCACCATGCATAATTAAAAAGGGAGATGAAAATAGTTCTAAACCTAAACATACACTATAGTAGAAAAAAGTAGCATGAAAGTACTATGGACATTTATTCAAGTGAGGATGAGGGAGCATGATTTTTTTCTTTTTAGTAGTTGAGCATGCCTTAAAGGTAGGTACAAATAAGATGATGTAGTTGTTGGGGATATTACCTCGGCATATCCCCAAGGACCTTATGGGCCTGCCGACCAGAAGACGGCCCAGCCCGCGAGGCCTTGCGGCACGCGACCAGCCCGCCGTTCCAAAAAAAACCTCTCACAACCTGTCTCAAATCCTCCTAGGTAGACTGCGACGCATATTTCGTCGACAGTAGCAACATGGCAAAAAAATGTTTTTACGATGGGTTATCCCCCAAGCTTGAATTTTGCAAAAATCAAGATTGGATGAATGAAATTCAATGTTGCATGATAATTGTTGGACATACCTTATGCTTGTCATTCCTTCATTCTTTCTGCTCTATACCTGGAAAGGTTAGTGACAAAAATACCCGAAGGAATATAATCATATAATTCTATGCTCAATTTACAAGGGTAGGCAACATAAAGGTGAGAACTTATGTTAGGATCTGAGAGGTGTTTGTTTTAAGACACTAAGCTTGTCCTTGGGAAACCTTTTTAAGATGTGTTTTTAGCGACATGGTTTCCCTACTATTATCTATCTCAAGATTTACACAACGAGATCTACAAAATTTATGATAAACATATGCATCGACAACCATCCTTTTAAAGTTTTTGCAAACAAAAAGGATGAGGGTGCTCCAGATGTCATATGTGGTAATAATAAAGAGACCAATGGGTATGGGAGATGTCTCTGTTAACACCGTTTTTCGACACGTGTCAAATGGGCTGAGGCTTGACTGGTCAGCGGCCGTTCTCCATCGGTATCGGGAGTTGTTGCCGATGAAAAAGTGCTGCGGGAAGACCAAGTGCGTTGCTGATAGAAGCTGATGAGCTTTGCCGACAAGTTAATTGGTGAAGTCTTGCTGAAACTGATTGCCGATAAAAAGTCATCACCGTTAGCTTGCCAATTGCCGATGGAGGATGGTTGCCGATGGCCGATAAGGGCTTGTTGCCGATTGCCGATGAAGGATGGTTGCCGATTGCCGATAAGGCTCATTGCCGATTGCCGACGAGGAGATGCTACCGATTGCTGATCGGGAAAGTATTGCCGATGCCGATGGGCATGACAGCACTTGGCAGCAGTGAAAGATTATAAGTGGCTAAAGAAGGAAGGTGCGGATTGAAGGGATCTGCCGATGGAAAGTTTTCATCGAAGAGGAGAGCAAGGAAACTGGTGTTTTGTACCAGTATTATTATAGTAGTTTGAGTCCGACTCTTGCATAAGTCGTTTATTTTCCTTTAAAATATGTGTGTTTGTTTAGGAAATAAATATTGTTATCCGGCTCCTGCGCGAGTCAGTTTCCTTTAAAGTAGGAGTTTGTTTTAGGAAGGATATGTGTCGTGTCTTTATATAACTCTCCATGCGGGAGTATAAGTATGTGCCCGAGGGCTATGGAATAAACAATCAATCCAATTCAAAACAAACCAATTCTACTTTTATCTTACTTTTATCACAATTTACCCTTTTACTGCATTAGTTATAGATATCAACGAGTTCTTCAAGCTTTCGACGGGCTGCATCACCTTGATCTCCGTCAAATCCTTGCTAGTTCCGCGTGGGAGTATCTCTAGGCTTTGGCAATCCGGGCGCATCGCTGTTTGCCTCGTCTAGCTCTGCTCTAGTTACCCCTGATCAATCTGAGCCTTGACGTCCGAGCGCATCGCTGTCGTCTCGTTCAGTTTGTTCTAGTTATCATCCTTGTCGATTGATTGGTCAAATCGACTGGCACGCCCTCGACATCGAGCTTTGGTTAATAGCCCGAGGTGTTCACAGATCTGACGCTTTTTATGTCAACACCTCTTTTGGCACGCTCGGTGGGACACGATTATATAAATATATTTATCATGACTAATCCAAGGAGTGTCATTGAAGTCTCCACAGCAGATCTGACAGGTCATCAGAAACAGGCTCTGGAGCAGGCAATGGAGGAATACAAGCGCTCATATCTTAGATCCTTCAGCCTAAACGGGATCGACGAAGCAGTGCAGAAGCGAGATCCGCCGTCGCCGCGACAGATCACTTTCAACGCCGATCCTGGTAAAATACAAGAGATGGTTAATTCTGCATTTGATAATGTATTAATTAGCCAATCCAATGTGCTGTCCGATGCCGTATGCAATGCCGTCAAGCACACTTTCGAGGGACAGGCACCATATTATGTTGGTCCAGAGCATCGTCGACTCGGATCGGCATCTGTTGCGACTCCATCGGCGGTTCCAAGGGTGTCTTCACCGATTATGAACCAATCTGCCGATGAGATCATGCCACCAAGATCAAGCCCAACAAGCTTTACTCAGGTGAATACAAATCTGGTGGCTTCAGCAATGTCCAGACCTGGTATCTAGAGTCAACCAACTTTTGCCAGCTGGTGGAGATATGGTATGTCTCCGAATCCATCTACTGATTCCAGATCGGTCCAAGGTAACCATGCAGGGTGGAAGGCTCCTATGGTATCGGCAACATCTGTAGAGCCGATGGTCCCAGTGATGCATTACACTACGTCTTCCTCAACGGTGCAGTTGCCGACAGGAAATCTGCAAACGGCGATACCCAAAGTACCGTACGCCCAACCATCGGCGAGTCACTTGCCGGTACAACAAAGCCCAGCTGTTGCCAGTCAGCCCATGGTGGCAATGAATTATCCGGTGCCACAAGAACAAGCCTCAGCTGGCTATCAGTCAGCGGCAGCTGCTTGGCCGGTGCAGCAAGGTGTGCCGATTGCCAATCAACCTGTATCGGCAAGCACTGCTCAAACCATGGTACCCGTGAGTCCAAGCGATCATCCAAGGGTACAACAAGAACAAGCGTCAGCCGGTTATCAGCTATCGACAACTGCTTGGCCGATGCGACAAGACGTGCTAACAGTTAATCAGCCTACATCGGTAAATTCTTGGCCGACGCGATCAACCATGTCGAACGTCAGTCGGTCTGCATCGGCCGTAGCTGTTCGACCCACTGTGGCTACAAATCAAAGCTATCATCCCAGGCTACGAGAGTTGCAAGCCTCAGCTGGCTATCAGTCACCAGCAACTGCTTGGCCGGTGTAACAAGGTGCGCCGATTGGCAATCAGTCTGTGGCGGCAATGACAGCTCAAGTTGTGGCATCCGTGGGTCAAAGCGATCATTCAAGGGTACAAGAGCGACGGATCTTAGCGGGCGATCAACCGATGGTGAATTCCTGGACGATGCAAAGTGTGTTAAATGCCAATCAACCTGCATCGGCAATAGTTGCTCAGCCTATGGTACTTGCAGATCAACACTATCATCCGAAGGTACAAGGGTTGCAAGAGTCAGCTAGTTATCAGCCATCGGTAAATCACGTACCGATGACACCTAAGACAAGTTGGATCAGTCAACCATCGATTCAGCAGCAATATGTGCAGCCTGAACACCAAATGACAGGGGTTCCACACCATCGTCCAGCGAATCTTCCGAATGAAGTATCGGTACGCCAACCGATAAGTACCACATTGCAATGCTTGCAAGAAAGAGCGCACAATGAGACATCGGTACAACAACCGATGAATGCAATAAATATAACGCCACGACACAAGCTAGCAACGGCGCAAAATAACTCATTGGCACTGCAGCCGATGCATGGTGTTATGACTGCTGCTGTGCACGCGCCAATCACCCCAAGTGCTTGGACGTCAAGATCTGGAGAGATAGATCAGCATACTCAGCGGAAAGGCATCCAGAATTGCTCATCGGTTAATCAGCCGATGTACAATATTCAGCAGATTGGTGTTACTGATATATCGGCGGCCCCGATTTGCTCGCCACAGGGATATGAAATACATCAACTAGTGGACATCCAGAGTGGCCCATCGGTCAATCAACCGATGCACAGTATTCAACAGGTTGGTACTGTCGATGAGCCAATCGTCTCGGCCTGCTTAATTCAAAGACCTGGAGAGATGCACCAATCTACTCAGACAGTAGGCGTCCAGGATTGCTCATCGGTTAGGCAGCCGATGCATGATGTTCAACAGATTGATGCTGCTGATGTATCGATCGCTCCGGCTTGCTCACTATGGAAACATGAAGGGATGCATCCATCTGCCCCACTAGAGAACGAATCTGCGCATCGGCAAGGTCCGGACATAAAGGCATTTTCGACCGAAAAGATAGAACACTCAGAGCTGGACGAAGAGCCAAGCCTTGA
The DNA here is from genome assembly GCA_022036555.1 of Microstegium vimineum. Taxonomy (NCBI): domain Eukaryota; kingdom Viridiplantae; phylum Streptophyta; class Magnoliopsida; order Poales; family Poaceae; genus Microstegium; species Microstegium vimineum. Next base: position 15,966,954 of record CM039126.1, on the reverse strand, counting down.
TGCTGCCGAATTGGAGAAATTCGTCTTTGATATCATCGAAGCCGATCAGGATGTCAAGTCATTTGAACCCAAGAAGACTTGGAGCGCAAGAGTGCTCTTTGTTGAACAAGGGGACTCCGGGTCAGACGAGGAGACGAACGTCGACATGGTTGAATGGGTGAACGATGAGGAGCCGGTGCCTTGTGTGCTCAACCAGAAAAGGACTGGAAAGTTCACCTTCGATGTCACGAAGGCCGATGGGATATTTGACTTATTGCTTCGGGAAGGGCGAATTAAGCTAGCCCCTAATCAGGTAATTCCATCGGCCGAGGAGTTCAAGGATACCAGGTACTGCAAGTGGCACAATACAACTTCTCACAGTACCGACAACTGTAAAGTGTTCAGGCAGCAGCTGCAGTCAGAAATTAACTCTGGACGGATCCAATTTGAAAATCCTAAAGTCCAAGAACCGATGGAAATTGATCAGCGCCCGTTTCCAAATAATATGGTGGAAGCCGGTGGAAAAACTAAGGTGCTGACATCGGACGCTGCTAGAAAGAGTGCATCGGTGGATCCTGATCATCAAGTGGCCGAGCGTGACGTCGGAAAGTTTGCCGATGACAAGAAAAGAATTGCCGATAAAGGTGCCTGTGTCAGTAGGGCTCCTGGCATAGTAATCACGCATAAGATACCAAGGCGGAACTATCGACAATCACGAGATGAACGATATCGGCAGGAAGAAAAAGAACATCGGGAGTGGCTTCGTCGGAAAAATCATTGGAAGTGTCCCTTCTTCGTGCACTGTTGGGAAGAAGGCATTAAGCTACCCACTGCCGATGACTGTCCTGAATGCAACGGGTATCACACTGCCGATTAGTCAAGTGAGTCTTGTTTGGATGATCGGGCATCTAGGTGCGCCAAGCCGCTCAGGAAAGGAGATCGGTACACGACCAACTGGGGGGCAAGCTTAATGCCCATAGCAGGTTTGGCGGGCAAGTTGATCAAAGGGAAAGCAAGGAGCGGACCAAGACAAAAACACCTGGTGAAGAAGTGCTCTCCAGAAATGCAAACATCGGAAGCAATGCGATGTAAGTAATGAAAGGCAACACCAGCCTGTTTGGAAAACCAAACTCTCTCAGTGGTGCCCTAAGGGTTTAACAAAAACCCAGAAAAGAAGAATTCAGCGCCAACGCTGCAATGACCTGTACGGTGATGCAGAACTCTCAAGGGAGAAGCAGTGGAGGCCAAAGCGCAAGGATGGAGATCCATCGGCAGACAGCAATATTGTGCCGATGGTCTAATCAAGGTCAATCTTGGACCTGCGGGCTTGGGGGCTGCAATTGGCAAACTGGCGATTTCAATTATTATACTTGGGGACACCTACCGATGGTTTGTATATAGAGATGCCATGCTGCCGATAAATGCGTTAGTTGCCAGAAGATGGTTGTGAGAATGATTCTGCTGCGCTTGCGATGACTAAGTGTGCGGTGCAGGCGTTCTGGGAGTTACTCTTCGTACTCTTTGGTGGGTCTATCGGCATTGTTCTAATTCTGATCCGATGGAAGTATGGAGCCTTGCTGCCAATTGTTGTTACAATCGGGCTAAGTACCAGGGTCTGTTAATAAGTGGGGATTACTCAGGATTTTAGCCGACTTGATGAGTTATGGTATCGGTGATGATTGCCAACGATTGGGTGAACGAGTTTGCCGATGGCACTAGCGTGGAGATTGATTTTATCGATCAGGATTGAATTCTAGGCCTGGAGCGGTTTCCTAATCAAGTTCCTATCAGATAAGACAGGCTGCCTCCAGCAAAGCATACATTCCGGAAACTCTCAAAGGAGTTGACACATGACGTGCTCGTTTGGGTGCCGAGGAAAAGGAAAATATAAAACATCGGTAAAAAACAAACCGGCATTATATTACAAGTCAAAATCAAGTATCAGGTTACAGTTTTTGCCGATACAACAGACATTACAACAAGGAGTGGATAACTAATATCGCACGCAGGCGGATTTACTCTATGTCGTCCATCTCCTTGGCATCGGCATCGGCAGGGCCCTCAACCGGCTTGATTTTCTTCTTCAATAGTATAGCCTATCGTGCATTCTGGTCCCTTTCTTGCCGTAGGGCCTTGATGGAGTCGGATAGTTGAGCTCTTTGCTGGTTGGCTGCAGTCAGATCCCCCTCAACCTTCTGTAACTCCGCAAGCAGCTCCTCCTTCTTTGCCGACAGTCGGGAAATTTCTTGATCAAGGTTGCCGATGGAGACCTCTGCTTGGCCGATGCCTTTGTGCTTCTCATCGGCAATGTGTTTGAATTTAAGCTTCTCTTCTTCGCTCTTGGCTTGAGCGGCCCTATCAGCAATACGACGGGCAAGCCTCTGATACTGGATCTGTTTGATGTCAATAGAGGCCGCCTGGAGAAGGACTTCTGCTATATCGGCAAGGAGATGACTTTGGATGTCTTTGAAAGCAATCCTTGTTGCTGATGAGTCTTGAATGAGCTGGGATGTGTCTTGCAGCAGCAAGGGAAGCAGTGCTTCAAGCTTGGTCTTGATCTCTGCCGATAGAGTTGGGACATAGCTTTCTTCCTCCTCGTCGTCGGGTATGTCAACCGAGAAGGAAAATAAGCTGTCTGCTTGGAGGGGGTCTTGGCGTCTATCTTCATCCTGCGGGTTGAGGCTGAAGGAGAATAGACTATCCGGAGAATCTTGGGCCTGAAAACAGAAGGGTTATAATATGCCGATCGAAGGATTATACTAGAATTTTCAAGTGATTAACTTACCATCTTGAAACGGATTTCTTGCCCAGGACTTGGCATTCTAGATGGCCCAGCCTCGTCTTGGACATCGGCAGCGGCTGCCGATGAATGAGCTTCTGCCAGAGGAGCAATCGACGCCGTTGGTGATGGTAGTGTTGTCGCTGGCGTTGCTTCTGGCATGATACTTGATTGTGGCGGTGATGCCGCTCTTTCATCGGGATCTTTGGAGGGTACCGATGCCGATGTTACCGTTGCCGCTACGACGGGCGGAGCTGTCTCATCAGCAACTTCGATTGACGGCACCGATGCTGATGTTGCTTCAGCTGCTGCCGTGGGTGCAGTTGTGTCATCAGGGACATCGGCTGATGGTGCCGATGCCGATGCCGCCGCCACCGCCATTAAGGGTGTTTCTTCGTTGGGAGCTTCGGCTGACGGTGCCGATGCCGATGCCGCCTTTGCCGCCGCAGCAGATGAGACTGTCTCTTGAATGAGGATGTCATCCATCGGTTGATCTGGGATAGGAGCCGATGGAATTTCCGCCGACGACGCACCGACAGTTGGCGGTTCAACTTGTGCCGATGACGAAGATGGGCTAGCCAGCCTCAAACGCCTTCTCTTCCTTGGCGCGGCAGCGGAAGAAGATCCAGTCCGTTTCGACGAGGACTGGGGGGCATCGGCAGCCGAACTTGGAGGTGCTTGTTTGCTTGGGGCAGTTGCCGATGACCTCATAGCCTGAAAATATTCAATGCAAGTTATACAAAGTAAATGTTGCCGATTAAACAGTATATAATCGGTATGAGTGAAGATGAGTTTACTGCAAACACCCGCGTCAGGGCAGCAGCAGCGGCCGATGTAGCCTTGGCTTTTGCAGGTGTCGTGTGGGTACCTGTCGAGGGATGAAGGCAGCTAACGAGGGACCTTTATTGCTGATGAGTGATACGGGACTCATCATTCGAAGCTTGAAGGGCTTGCTGCTCTTACTCATCGAAGGAATCGGGTCATCAACCTGTCAAACACAAGAAGGTTAAATACCGATGGCGAAGGTAAAAGTAAGGAATGCATCGGAATGAGGATTTACTGCGTCGTCGGGGATGATATGATCGGCATCGATCATGTGCCGATAGTAGTGCGACGATTTGGCGAACAGTGGACACCTCCATTCTTGCCACCAGGATTTGTACTCGTTTGTGATAAAGGAGGTTGGTGACCAGGAGGACAAGTCAAGATCTGATACATCGGCATCGGCAGGAAGGTTGACAACCTTGTTCCAGTCCAGAGCACTGGAGAATGTCTGCCTGGGCTGCACTACCTTGGAGTAACAAAGCTTGATCGACAGTTGGCCGAACGCCAGTTGTCTTGTCGCTACCGATGGGTAGTAAAACTCAAATGATGGAGGGGCGTTCTTTCCCGATTCAAATATGTTCGCTGGGATAGCTCGAGGAGTGATGCTGGCCTTCATCATTATCTGGTTTTCAGGTACATTCCCATCGGTAAGATTAAATAGCAATGGGAATTGGTTATCTACATCGGCATATGGCCACCAGAGCCGTTCTGTGGCAGGAATTCCATTGTAAAACTTCTGAAAGAAGAGACCGAATTGCTCCGCATCGGCATCGGTCCCTGGCAGCACAATAGTGGCCTCTCCGAAGTTGAGTGGAGGGCGAGTTGCCGATTCATCCTCCCCACACTGATGGTCTTCTGGTATGTCTCTCGGGAAACGTTGGGTGAACAAGTCAAGTTGAAGTACTTTCTGCATATGTGCGTTCAGCCACATGTTGATGAACCACCAGGGGCCTCCAAGATTGCCGATGTGCTCATCTAGCAGTAACTTCTGGGATACTTGATGGAGGAGACGATATACCGATCCTAGAAGATATCTGCCCAAGGGAAGCCTTGTCCCATCGGCAAGCAGCTCAGCTGCTGGGAGGTACATGGTAGTGGGTCCAACTGCCCTGCCGCAGAAGATGAATTTGTCTAGCCACATGTTCAAGAAGGTGGCATGCTCTCTCTGGTTTACCGATCCCATTTTCTGGTATTCCTGAATGTAACCCGTCCAACCGCCAATGTTCCGGGTATTTACTCTGTGCTCAGCTTTCCTATTGAATAAGGTGAAGGTGTCGGCAGAGGAGATGTCTAGGCCGGTCAGCATGTGAACATCGACAAGAGTGGGGGTGGCTGGTCTATGTCGGAATAAGAAAGCGTTCAAGGTGTCTGACCAGAAGTAGGAGGCGGCTATCAACATGTTCTCGTTCTTCTCTATATCGGCAATGGAAAGCCTAATACATTGGTCCAAGCTGCGCTCTTGCCAGTAAACTTGTTGCGCCCTGGCAACTCTAAGATACCAATTTTTCCACCCCTTAGTGGGCTTGGGCCATGATCGGAAAACATCCTTCCACAGTTCTAAACCGAAACATTCAGATCTGAAGGGGATTCGGTTGGTTTCTGCGTTGATTATGTAACTAGGATCCGGATTGCCCATGGGGCCTAAGCAGCTAAAGGTGGAACCAGTAAGTGGAATCACTACTTTGTTGTACAGCTCCTAGAGTTTGAAGGAAAGGAGAGAAAAAAAATCAGAAAAAGGAACAAGGATAAATCCAGATTTGTGCGAGAAAAGTACCAGCAGAAGGTTGGATTGGGAAGGAAATAGGCCTCACCTTGGGGATGTCAACTTGGATTGCCATCGGAGTCGAGGGAGTGTTTGCAGTTCGTCCTTGGATTGCGGAGTACTGTTGCTCGAGTTCGTGTTCTTCGGAGCGGCTAGAGGTTGAAGATGACGGCATGAAGGTGAAGGTGAAAATGGGCTCTGGTAAAAAGTTGTGTGGACCCCGGTAACTTTTATAAGCCTGCTCGGGGGCATTTTGGGGTTCTGTTTCACATTGTGTAGGAATGTGGAGAAGCCCGCGGTAGATACGCGCGGTGATCGAGGTGGTCTGCAACTGTTTGTGCTACAATCGAGATTTTATTATTAAATTGCAGTTCCACACACGGAGATCGAAGGAATTGTGCGTCTATCTCGGAGGTAACGGCTACAGCAACGGCTACAGCAACGGTTACAGTGGAGAGAATTTCGGCACGTAAAGTTATACGCTCCGAAACTGGGGGGCATGTGTTGACACCGTTTTTCGACACGTGTCAAATGGGCTGAGGCTTGACTGGTCAGCGGCCGTTCTCCATCGGTATCGGGAGTTGTTGCCGATGAAAAAGTGTTGTGGGAAGACCAAGTGCGTTGCTGATAGAAGCTGATGAGCTTTGCCAACAAGTTAATTGGTGAAGTCTTGCTGAAACTGATTGCCGATAAAAAGTCATCACCGTTAGCTTGCCGATTGCCGATGGAGGATGGTTGCCGATGGCCGATAAGGGCTTGTTGCCGATTGCCGATGAAAGATGGTTGCCGATTGCCGACAAGGAGATGCTACCGATTGCTGATCGGGAAAGTATTGCCGATGCCGATGGGCGTGACAGCACTTGGCAGCAGTGAAAGATTACAAGTGGCTAAAGAAGGAAGGTGCAGATTAAAGGGATCTGCCGATGGAAAGTTTTCATCGAAGAGGAGAGCAAGGAAACTGGTGTTTTGTACCAGTATTATTATAGTAGTTTGAGTCCGACTCTTGCATAAGTCGTTTATTTTCCTTTAAAATAGGTGTGTTTGTTTAGGAAATAAATATTGTTATCCGGCTCCTACGCGAGTCAGTTTCCTTTAAAGTAGGAGTTTGTTTTAGGAAGGATATGTGTCGTGTCTTTGTATAACTCTCCATGCGGGAGTATAAGTATGTGCCCGAGGGCTATGGAATAAACAATCAATCCAATTCAAAACAAACCAATTCTACTTTTATCTTACTTTTATCGCAATTTACTCTTTTACTGCATTAGTTATAGATATCAACGAGTTCTTCAAGCTTTCGACGGGCTGCATCACCTTGATCTCCGTCAAATCCTTGCTAGTTCCGCGTGGGAGTATCTCTAGGCTTTGGCAATCCGGGCGCATCGCTGTTTGCCTCGTCTAGCTCTGCTCTAGTTACCCCTGATCAATCTGAGCCTTGACGTCCGGGCGCATCGCTGTCGTCTCGTTCAGTTTGTTCTAGTTATCATCCTTGTCGATTGATTGGTCAAATCGACTGGCACGCCCTCGACATCGAGCTTTGGGTAATAGCCCGAGGTGTTCACAGATCTGACGCTTTTTGTGTCAATAGTCTCATATGAGCATGGGTTTAAAGAGATAGTTATGGAATAGAATCCATGCTCATTGATATCATCTTCCTCCCCAATCTATATGGCTGATTTTTCATGTAAGTTCAAAATTCCACTTGGATTGGCAACTCTCAAATTGGTCTTGTTTGGGGCCTCCTCTATACTTGGATAATTCATATTTCCAAATGGAGTTAAAACTAAACCAAGACTAGAGAAAGATTTCTCCCAAACCATGGCTATACAAGCAGGGCGAAGCTCATAGGTATTTATATGAATAGGGTGTGAAGATGGTGGAGTCTCCAACAAGTCGCCATTTGGAGTAAAATATTTATGAATGTGGTAAGAAGAATATGGTAAGGTGAGAAAGATGGTAAAAAGGAAAAAGGTAAACGGATGAACTCGGTACGAAACTAGAACAACTACCGTTCCCCGGCAACGGCGCCAGAAAGCTTGTTGGTATTTCTTAACGCATACAGATAAATCCGCAAGCGTACGGATACCGGTGTAGCTTTCACCCCGGAGTATTCCAAAAGGGTATCGATTTCCACGGGGAACATGAAGTGAACTAGAAAAGAACTAAGAGCGTCCAAGGATAGATAAGATAGAATATTTTGGTAGTAGATAAGATAAATGGATATAGAATGATAAATAGGTAAATAACGATAACTAGGTCAAGAGAGATTTTATAGTTTTCTAAGGGGTTCTATCTAATCAAAGGCCCATGATACTCTACTTACTTTGGAGCAACAGTACCTTCCTGACTCTCGACAAAGACTCGGAAAAAGGTAGTCGGGCAGAGACTGCCAAAAGCTCTAAGAAAACACCAACCCGAACGTGGTGGACTACAAAGGCCTTACAGAGCTATCACCCCTAGGGCTACCACAACTATCCGTAGGATTGGGCGCAAACTCAGGTAAACTCTAGTCTAGACACCACGTCTACACTATCGCTTACTACTCTAATCCGAATTCAAGACTAGAGCACTCAATACGAGCGGAGATCCCCTAAATAGAATAAAGTAAGAACTAAAATAAGATACCTAGAAATAATAAATGATGAACCTGGAGATTGCTCCGAACCAGATGCTGCAAAGGTACAATTTTGAGGAAGATCCGACAGATCCTGCTCCTCCTAGCTCTCTCCTCCTCCCTCTCACTTCTTATTACAACTACATGAACTAGAACTAGAAGAACTAGATCTAGACAACTAGAGGGACCTCTCTCCTTCTCTATAATTGAAACCCTAGCTTTTGCTCTGGGGAAGAATAATGATATGTGTTGGGGATATTACCTCGGCATATCCCTAGGGACCGTACGGGCCTGCCGACCGGAAGACGGTCTAGCCCACGAGGTCTTGCGGCACGCGACCAGCCCGTCGTGCTCGCCAAGGACTCCGGAGAAGTCTTGCTCGCCAAGGAAGATCCAAGTAGATAGATTCGGATCCCTTGCCTTAAGGGACTGATTGTAATCTGTTAGGATATGGAAACTGTAATCCTACTCCCCGGCTATATAAGGTGAGCAGGGACCCCCTCCAAAATGGTCTCTCAGATCTCATCTATGCCTCGTGTAACCTGATACTCATATCAATCTAGCCACCAGAACACAGGACGTAGGGTATTACGGCGATTTGCCGCCTGAACCTGTATAAATCGCCGTGTCTATGCTCTTTGTGTTACGCTTGATCGCCATCGCCACACCTCCGCCTACAATCTACTACTGTAGGGTATCCCCTAGGTAGACTGCGACGCATATTTCGTCGACAGTTGGCGCACCAGGTAGGGGGTGTGTGCATCAACTTCATGGCTCGTCAAGCGATTACTTTCCTAGATTCGATGGTCCTCCCGGCGACCGGCACCATGCTCCAGATCTGATCTATGTCCTGGACCGTCGGATCTACTCCACATGGTGCAGATGCGCCGCCGCCCGTACGTCGTTCCGCCACGCCAATGTACCACCCGCGAAATAAGATTGACATCGACGATCTGGTCGACGCCATCGATCACTCCAGCAATGGTATCATGGATTGCCTCGACCTCGTGCGGGCGGCACGACGCCGACTCTCCGGCCACCACGACCGCCGACCACACCGTCACCGAGCCCCGACGAAGGTGACGACTGCGACAACTAGGGACACCCGCCCTCCTTCGATGATGCCTCATGGACTCAGCAACCTGGCGGCAGCCTTCCAGCGCCAAATGTACCGATCGGTCTCCGACCAGATCCTGGCAGCCCCCGTCATAAACATCATCGTCATCTCCACGGTCCCCAGTGACTCCGACCAGGCAGTGTCCCTCGATGGCACGATCTCATCGAGTTCAGCCACCGCCGCAGGGACGGAGGTCACCGATTCCTCCGGATCGACCATCAGTTTGCTGGAATTCCCTCCGGGCTTCGGAGGATTAATTTTTCACGTCTCCGCAGATAGCATCGCCCTCGTCAACGAGACAGACGCCGATCGCATTGCAAGAGAATAACACAACGCCAAGTGCGCGCAGAGGCACAAAGAGGAGCGCCATGAGCAGGAGCGACTCGCACGGGAACAACATGAGCAGGAGGAGAGGAATCGCGACCGACCGCCTCGCCGTAACCTCCAGCAAGATTTCGACTAGGTGGGTAATGTTCCGGTGTACCCAACCCCCAGCGCCAATCTAGCGGTGGCCACCTGTGAGCTTTCCAAGCTCCCCGCCACGCTCGAGATTGAGATGATAGAAGCCCACATAATGGCGGTTGTGGTCTAGGTCAACAAAGTGGGTCCTCCGCCTGAATTCTCCTCCCAGTCCCACAGCAGAAACCATCCCCGAAGCCCACCGAGGGAGCACAAGCAAGGATCCCCACCACACAACAACGAAGAGGTCGACGACCCCTGGCGAGATCAAGCACCCGCGCCACCGCGCCAAAGCCCTCCAAGGGAGCAGAGGCGAGGATCCCCACCTCGCAACGACGGCGAGTGTGAAAGACCCCGGCGTGATCCAGCACCTGTACCGGCACGCCGAAGCCCTCCAAGGGAGCATCGACGCAGATCACCACGGTATGATGATGACAACCCCCGATGTGGCCACACACCGCCACTAGCGCCACGAGCTATAGGGGGACTGCGCCCCTTCTCAGCTCGCCTGCGTACCATCAGGTAGCCCCAGAACTTCAGAGTAACGTCGGTGGAAAAATATGATGGCAAGGCAAACCCAGAGCAGTGGGCGTCCACGTACGAGATCGCAGTGTACGTCGCCGGAGGAGATCAAGACGTGATGGATAGTTTCCTACCAGTGATGTTGTCGACTTCTACCAATAGCTGGCTCTAGAAGATCCCAGAAGGCACCATCGACACCTGGGAGCAACTCAAGGAAATCTTCATCAAGACATATAAGGCCACGTGTGTCCAGCCAGGGACGCGTTATGATTTGGAGAACGTATGACAGAGGAGCAATGAGAGCCTTCGCGAGTACATTAGGCGCTTCTCCGACAAGCATTTGAGCATCACAGAGATCTCCGACCCAGAGGCCATCGCCATCTTCTTCAACGACCTGTGGATGAACGACCTCAGGAACAAGTTGGCGCGGAAGAGCATAATAACCATAGAAGAGTTCATGACGATCGCGAATCCTTACGCCAACCAAGACGACACCACCCGTAGCAGGCAGAACAGGCGACGTCACTCTCGTTCCCTAGAACGCGCAAGGGATAGGGACCACCGACCAGATTATTGCAGCGAAGGAAGGGCCGGCGACCATCGGGATTACTGGTCGGGCAACTCCGAGTGCTACCCGTAGAGGTACGATTACAGGCGTGACAACTGCTACGTCGCCAACACGAACGCCCACCCAAGGAGGAACTACGACGCTGGCTACGAGAAGGTCCTCGATGGCCCGTGCCCAATTCACAAAAACTCCAAACATTCCATGTGCGATTGTGAGCTACTCGAGTCGGCAGTACGGGGAAAAAGCGATAAGAAAGCAAAGAAAGATGACTCCAACAAGGGTAAAGACCAAGAGCCACCAGCGCCGGAGTTCCGACCACCTTCAACGACGTACTCCATCTTCATGGGCACCATGGTCATTCAAGGAGAGAGGCGACGTCGTCAAGTTCGCAAAGATATCTACTCAGTTGCAGCGATAGGAGATGATTCAGCCAACACTCGCTACCTCGACTGGTCAGAACAACCCATTAGCTTCTCCGGAGACGACGATTGGACGGATTATAGATACCTCGGCCGCTTCCCACTCATCGTCAACCCAACCATCGCCACATGCCGCTTCAGGAAGGTGCTGGTCGATGGTGGCAGCGCGCTCAATATCATCTTCGCCGACACATTCTGCCAACTCGACTACTCGAAGAAGGACCTCCTACCGGCGAACTTCCCTTTCTGGGGTATCATCCTAGACAAGACATCCACACTAATAGGACAGATTACACTCCTCGTGTAGTTTGGCGACCAGAACCATTTCAGGGTCGAGGACATCAACTTCATCATCGCCGACTTCAAAACAGCCTACCATGCGATCCTCGGCCGTCTGGCGCTAGCCAAGCTCATGGCAGTCCCGCATTACACGTACATGGTGCTGAAGATCCCGACGCAACAAGGCATTCTCAGCCTCCGCACCGACCTGAAAGTCGCATACGAATGCGAGCAGCAGACAATCAACGCTGCCGAGAAACCCCGTACCTAGGACAAGTACAACTCCAGTACCAACGATAGGCCTACCGCCAAGAGACTAAAGGAAGCAAAAGCAGCAACGACCGGCGTCGATCCCTCCCGCAACTATGCGTGAAGACCCTCGGCCTCAGCGGTGTGAAAAGTTCAAAAGCTTAGATTGTCCCAATAAAGTTTGTACTATCTACCTCCCAATACATAAATAAAATGCTACATTTTCATACATCATATACACAATTCAACATTTACAAAATGCTCACGGCGTTCAGCGACCACGACAAAAGGCCCACGGCATCGGACGACATCTCCAAAACACTCCCATAGTGTTCGACGACCTCTCCAAAACGCATTATGGCGTTGTCTCCAAATAGCCTGGCCAAACCGGAAGCCTTTGAATCTGGTCTATCGATTTCATAGTGCATAGAAGTAGCTACCCTATACGCTATGATCATATCGATAAACCTCTCAAATGATATCTCCCCATCAATCGAGAGGCATCATTTGTGTTGAAGGCCACGAGGTTGTGTGCACAGAATCTGTATACGACCATGACATGGTCGACGACTCTACAAGCAACATGACTTTGCGCCCAGCGTCTGCAGGAACGGTCTCCACAGGCCCTAGTCACGCCACAATCGAGCCTCTCGGAAAAAGGTTCTGTCCCTGGCATCTCCCTAAGCGTGCATGAGCTGTTTGCCCTTTGCGCCGCAGGTTGCCAGCAGCCTACCTCCCTGGCAATCCCTATGGCACCTATGCGTGCAGAGGCTCTGGGCCCTACGATCCGGGCCATAGGGAACCCGGGGGCCGAACGATTCATCGCTACAACTCATGACTTAGCAGGCACGACAGGACATACAAGTGAAACAAAATCTCACCGCCCAGATATTATACAACTTTGTAGTTTTCACTTACACGTCTAAATTCTTATATCTGGGATACAACTTATTGCTGTCCAGCAGCGAACAAATCAACATCCTTAACCACAATCTCTGCCACGCGATCAGCATCAACCTCCAGACAGTCTGCGTCCTCATCCGACGTCCCTGATGCGAATCCGGCCGCTACCCGACCAAGGTCAAGCTTCGGGTAGTGCGATTGCAGCATAGCCAGGCGATGAGCAGCCACACTTTGCGCCACTGAAGACGTGAAGGACCGAAATCTAACCCACAGACCACGAACCTTTGACAGCACACCCTTTATGGTTGCTTGATCATCAGGCTCAGGAACAAGCACCTGTCCATCAACACACTTCACCACAGGGGTTATCTCCTGCGCCAACGACCAAAAGTTTTGGTAGTAAGTGTCCACCTTTGCCTGCAGGTCTGCAAATTGAAGTCGAACGTTGCCTCGGTAAGCTGTGGAAACGGCAAGCACCGAATAAGGCAGCCGTACAAACAAAGTGACAGTTAGGAAAATGCTACCTTCGTGCATTGCTTGCATCTTGTAAATCTCTCGTTCGACAGCACCGACTCTCTCCTGCACAAGGCGTTTTGCTTCTTCAGCACCGATCAGTTCTACACCAAAATCAAGACAAGTCATCAAATGGCTGATGCCACAAGTCCTCCAACCAGAGAATGACAAAGACTTACGGGCGGCAAGCTCATCGACCTTCTCAGCATGCGACTGAAGCTCTGCGTTTTCACGCTCCCGCTCTCGGATTGCGACTTCTAATACCTGCGCACGCCGGTGCGCTGCCTCCAGACTGTCCTCCAACCTGACAAACTGACCCTCGACACGAGCGACGTCACCGTGCAAACGTTCGTTCTCAGCAGTCAGCTTCGCAAGCTGGTCGGCCATCGCCCTCCACTCCCTTCTGGACTTAAAAGCACGTACGGCAACACAACGACAATTTACCAAACGAGACATAGAGGCATTACCAAATCCGAAGAAGTACTACAATTACCTTGACTCGCCCGAACAGATCTCTCGCATCATTAAGGAAGGCTGCCGCCTCCTTCTCGGCCTCATCGTCCTCGACAACGACGAAGTCCTCGCCGTCACAACGAAAAGTCCGGACCGGCGTCGGTTTTGGCTCATCTCCTACATGTAGAATCTCCTCCACTAACTCCGGTTCCTCCAGCAGCACCGCCTCCCTCTTCCTTTTCTCCGGCCTTGGACCCGGCGCCAAGGCCGCTGACGGGCTCGGTAGGTCAACACGCACTGGTTCGGCGGGAGCACCCTCCATCACAAACTCGGAAGCAGTATCAAGAAACATCGACCCTCCACCCACAGGATCACCAGCCGGAAAAACGGGAGTCCCCCCATAGGAATCCGCAGGCATAGGGGCACCATGTCCCCGTAAATCAGACTCACCGAGCGTATCTCCAGCAACGTCCGACACACCAGCATGGGGTATAGCCGAATCCTCAGCATTCAGGACCCTACCAATAGCCATATCATAAGTAAGCAGACAAACCCGACCGAGATTCAAGAGAACAAAGATAAAACACTTACAAGTCTGATTTCCGGCGCGCCCTCACGAACCTCCGAGCTGGAAGCCCCCCCGTGAAACTTGACGACACATCCGTAGGCGGACGCCCCGACAACAGGGCAGCACATTCCTCCTCAAAAGCACTCCTAGCAGCCACCGATGCAGGCGGTGGAATAGGGGAAGTCTTGTGCAGGCACACCTTGGCACTTGAACCAGAACAACCTTCTCCATCCAAGGTCTTAGCCAGCGCGTCATCCTTGTCTGACCCTTCATCAGTCCAACTAGATATCGAGGACGGAGGCTGAGTGGCGCCTTCGTTAATATCAAACTTACCCTCGGTCCCAACTGTCGGTTTTAACTTCTTCCGGGGTGGATCAGCTGGGCGCTTCCCAAACTGGTTGTCACGCAACCGACGTTCCCCACTAGGGGCTCACAGACTCCTTGTTCGCTAGAAGATTCACAACCACCTTCACCCAATATAGCTTGCATGCTCCTCACCCGATCGACGCCAGGAGGCCACAATGTAGAAGGGACTTGGGAAGTGAAGACGACATGGTTCTGACCAAGCAAATTAAAATAAGGCAACCAAGCACATAGAAGTTAGGAGATCGCTGCAAAAGCAATGCCAGAACTCACCGATGGTGGGGTACGCCAGTACGAAACGAATCTCGCGGATTCTCTAGATACGGGAGACTAAGATCGAAGATTACAAAAAGGCGGTCAAACCCCTCTTTCGGTTCTATTACACACGGCGTCTCTCGGGTCGAGTCGTGACGACCAGTATAAAGAAAGGCAGGATGAACCCTGTCTGTTGACACCGTTTTTCGACACGTGTCAAATGGGTTGAAGCTTGACTGGTCAATGACCGTTCTCCATCGGCATCGGTAAAGTATGAGCCAATATTGCCGATGAAAGAATGTTGCAAAAGGGCAAGTGTGTTGCCGATGGAGGCTAGGTGATCTTTGCCGACAAAGGTTAATTGGTGGTCTTGCCGATTGCCGATGAGCTGCTATTGCCGATTGCCGATGAAGGGGGCCTTGCCGATTGCCGATAAAAGCTCGTTGCCGATTGCCAATGGAAGATTGTTGCCGATTGCCGATAAGGGCTCATTGCCGATTGCCAATGAGGAAGATGCTGCCGATTGCTGATCGGGAAAGTATTACCGATGCCGATGGGCGTGACAGCACTTGGTGGCAGCAGAAGACTACCGATGGCCAAAGAAGGAAGTTGCAGGATCTGCCGATGGAAGGCTTCCATCGAGGAAAGGTATAAGGAAACTGGTGTTTTATACCAGTATTATTATAGTAGTTTGAGTCCGACTCTTGCATGAGTCGTTTATTTTCCTTTAAAATAGGTGTGTTTGTTTAGGGAATAAATATTGTTATCCGGCTCCTGCGCGAGTCAGTTTCCTTTAAAGTAGGAGTTTGTTTTTAGGAAAGATATATGTCGTGTCTTTGTACAACTCTCCATACGGGAGTATAAATATGAGCCCGAGGGCTATGGAAAAAAAAATGAATCCAATCAAAAACAAACCAATTTTATCTTATTCTACCTTTTATCGCAATTTACCCTTTTTATGCATTAGTTATAGTTATCAACGAGTTCTTCAAGCTTTCGATGGGCTGCATCACCCTGATCTCCGTCAAAATCCTTGGTAGTTCCGCGTGGGAGTACCTCTAGGCTTTGGAAATCCGGGCGCATCGCTGTTTGCCTCGTCTAGCTCTGCTCTAGTTATCCGTGATCAATCTGAGCCTTGACGTCCGGGCGCATTGCTGTCGTCTCGTTCAGTTTGTCATAGTTATTATCCTTGTCGATTAATTGGTCAAATCGACTGGCACGCCCTCGACATCGAGCTTTGGGTAATAGCCCGAGGTGTTCACAGATCTAACGCTTTTTGTGTCAACACCTCTTTTGGCACGCTCGGTGGGACCTGATTATACAAATCTACACATCCGGCATGGCTGATCACGCCGATGTTAACCAGAAGAATGTCATTGAAGTGTCTGAGGCCGATCTGAAAGATGATCAGAAGCAGGCCATGGAGCGGGCTATGGAGTAATACAGGAAGCTGTATCTCAAATCCTTCAGCCTCAGCAGGAGTGGCGAAGCAATTCAGAAGCAGGATCCGCCGGTGCCTCGGCAGGTCACGTACGACGCCAACCCTAGTAAGCTACAAGAGATGGTTAATGCCGCTGTAAGTCAAGCTTTGATTAACCACTCCAGCGTGCTGTCCAATACTGTCTACAATGCTGTCGCACAAACATTCAAAGGACATACACCGCGATATGCCGGTCCAGCGTACCATCAACCTGGATTGGCATCTGCAAGCCCATCGACGACCCAAATGGCGTCTTCCACCCCTGTGGAACCGTCTGCCGATGTGGCTACATCACCAAGACCGAACGCTGGCGACACTACCAAGTTCAACGCAGATCCAGCCGCGTCGGCAACTTCAGGACCAGCCCCCGCTAACTGGTGGGGATACGGTATGCCTCCGAATCTATATGCTGGCTCTAATCTGGTGCAGGGAGACGGTTCAGCCTGGAAGAACTCTACAGCATCGGCAGCACAGCCACAGCCGATGGCTCATATGATGCACAACTCTGCGCCTGCTCCAACCATACAAGTGCCATCAGATGATCTCCAAGTAATCCCCAAGATACCTCTGATGCCACCATCGGCAAGCTCTGTGCCGATGCAACACATTATAACCACCGGCAGTCAATCTCTGGCGGCAAACTCTCAAGCTGGAGCTCCGAATCCCCAAGGTAATCTGGTGATCAATTGCTCTAGAATTCAAGAGCCGGCTGCTCCGGTCAGCTATCAACCATCGGCAAGTCATATGCCGATGCTTCATAATTATGGATGGGTCAACCAACCACTAGCTCAGCAGCCTGGCGCGCCGATGTATTATTATGGAGGCCCAGCCTACATTCAGGGCGGATCATCGGTACATCAACCGATGAATATTACAGTCCAGCCGAATCCGCCAAGTATGCCAAATTATCCATCGGTAAGTCAACCGATGCATAGCATGCAGATGACCGGTGCTGCGCCCACGACGACGGCACGCCTTCAAGAGGCGCATCAGCCGACCCCGCCAAGCATGCCAAACTATCCATCGGTAAGTCAACCGATGCATAGTGTGCAGATGACTGGTGCTGCGCCCGCGACTACTGCACATCTTCAAGAGGCGCGTCAGCCGACTCCACCAGTCGACAATCAGCCAATGAGTCGGCAAGAGCAGGACGCGTACTGGGTCGGCAAGATTGCCGAAGTCATGAAGGAGCAATTCGGTATCAAACCCAGGGTCAACACATACTCCTATCGGACCCCGTACCCGCCTGCATATGACTTGATTCCTCTTCCAAATCGGTACAAGGTGCCCGATTTTACCAAGTTCGCCAGCCAAGACGACACGTCAACAATGGAGCATATCAACCGCTTCATTATCCAGTGCAGGGAAGCTGCCAGCAGGGAGGAATTAAGGGTGAGACTGTTCTCTTCATCGTTGTCTGGATCGGCATTCACATGGTTCATATCATTGCCTCCAAATTCTATAATTACATGGGCCGATCTGGAGAGGCAGTTTCACAAATACTTCTTTGCTGGCATACATGAAAAGAAGCTTACCGATTTGGTCAAGATGAGGCAACGCAACGACGAATTGGTAGAAAGTTTTGTGCAGAGGCTGCGGGACGTGAAGAACAAGTGCTACAGTCTGGTGCTTGATGATCGGCAACTAGCAGATTTGGCCTTCCAAGGGTTACTGCCGCACATCAAGGACAAGTACGTGTCCCAGGAGTTTGAGAGCCTAATTCACCTGGTGCAGAGGATTGCCGATCAAGATGTCAAAGCCTTTGAGCCCAGGAAGACTTGGAACAAGAAGGTAACCTTTATCAGGAAAGAAGAAGACTCTGGATCGGATGAAGAGCTGAATGTTGATGCGGCCGAATGGGTGAAGGATAAGAAGCCTGTGTCTTGTCTGTTCGGCCAGAAAGAAACTGAGAGGTTCACCTTTGACATCACCAAGGCCGATAGGATGTTTGACCTATTGCTGCAAGAGGGGCGAATCAAGTTGGCGCCCAATCAAGTGATTCCATCGGCCGAAGAGCTCAAGAAGATTAGGTACTGCAAGTGGCATAATGCAACCTCACACAGTACCAATGACTGCAAGGTATTCAGGTAGCAGTTGCAGTCGGAGATCGAATCTGGGCGTATCAAGTTTGAAAACTCTAAAGTCCAGAAACCGATGAAGATAGATCAGCACCCGTTCCCAAACAACATGGTGGAGATCGGTGAAAAGACCAGAGTGCTGACATCGGAAGCTGCCAGAAGGAACTCATCGGTAGATCTTGACTACCAAGTGCCTAAGCACGACGCAAGAAGGTTTGCCGATGACAGAAAGGGTAAGAAGGTTGCCGATGAGGGTAGCAGCGCCAACAGGGCTCCCGGAGTGGTGATTACTCACAAACAGCCAAGGCGATATCATCGGCAATCACGTGAAGAACAGTATCGGCAAGAAGAAGAGGAGCATCGAGAATGGCTTCGACATAAGGACCACTGGAGGTGTCCCTTCTTTGTTCATTGCTGGGAAGAAGGCATCAAGCTGCCCACTGCCGATAACTGCCCAGAATGCAGTGGGTACTACACAGCCGATCGGTCAGGTAAGCGACCTTATTTTGATGATCAGGCACCCAGGTACGTCAGGCCGCTCAGAGAAGACAGATCGGCACATGGCCGACTGGGGGGCAGGCTCAGTGCCCATGATCGGCTTGGCAGGCGTGTCGACCAAGGGGAGCTGGAGGAGATGGCCAATGCTAGAGTGCCCGATGAAGAGATATTCTCCAGGGATCCCAACATCGGAAGAAGCGCCGATGCAAGCGGTGAGAAGCGGCACCAACCCGTCTGGAAGACCAAGCTTCCTCCATGGTGCCCTAAGGGTTTGACTAAGACCCAGAAGAGGAGGATTCAGCGCCAGCGCCGCGACGACCTGCATGACAATGCAGAACCCTCGGAAGAGAAGCAATGGAGGCCGAAGCGTAAGGACAGGGGCCCATCGGCAGACATAAACATGGTTGTCATGTTGCCGATGGAGTTCATGGCACCCGTCAGCGATGATGAAGAGGCTGCCGATATGGCACAATTGATGCTAGATCCGATGACGGCTATCTTTGAAAAGCCTGCCGAAGATGAAAGGCAGCACTTAAGGGTTCTGTTTGTTAAAGGCAGAGTGGATGGTCAGCCAATGACCAAGATGCTAGTGGATGGTGGCGCATCGATCAACATAATGCCCTATGTCGTGTTCAAGAAGCTTGGCAAAGGTGATCAGGATTTGGTCGAGACCGACATGAAGCTCAAGGACTTCGAAGGCAATGTGTCAACCGCCATGGGAGCCGTATGTGTTGACTTAACCATCGGCAGTAAGACTTTGCCAACAACGTTCTTTGTAATCAGCGGCAAAGGCACTTATAACTTGCTCCTCGGGAGGGATTGGATCCATGCTAATTGCTGTATCCCTTCTACTATGCATCAGAGCCTGGTACAGTGGATCGGGGATAGAATTGAAGTCGTCCGCGGTGAAGCCCCATCTACTGTTGCATCGGCAGAGTTGGACACTTATGAGTAGACCAGGTGCATATCTGGCGAAGCCTGGGATAAAGAGTTCCTCAAAGTTGCCGATTACCGCATCAAACCGATCCAAGCAGTCGGTCCTGAGGAGGAGTCTTAATGGATCAGTTCGCCGATGACGGAAAACTGGGGCAGGGCTTTACGTCTGCCGATGACTTGCTCAAAATCGACATCGACGATGGTAGTAAACCTAGGCCTACTTTTATTAGTGCTAAGTTAGATTCCCAATGTAAGAAGTAGTTAATTGATTTATTAAAAGAGAATAAAGATTGTTTCGCTTGGGATTATACAGAGATGCCTGGTTTAGACCGATCGATAGTTGAACATCGGTTACCCATCAAGTCTGGTTTTCAGCCACATCGGCAGCCGGCACGCCGATGCAATCCTACTATCTTACCCGATATCAAGGCTGAGATCACCAAGTTGATCGAGGCTAGATTTATTCGGCAATGCCGATATGCCGATTGGATTTCTAATGTGGTTCCTGTGTATAAAAAGAATGGAAAACTTCATGTTTGTATTGATTTCAGGAATCTGAACAAGGCTACGCCGATGGATGGCTACCCGATGCCCGTTGCCGATCTGCTGATCGATGCTACTGCTGGGCACCAAATTATTAGCTTTATGGATGGTAATGCCGGATATAATCAGATATTCATGGCTGAAGAAGACATATCCAAGACTGCTTTCCGATGTCCAGGTCACGTTGGCTTATTTGAATGGGTAGTCATGACTTTTGGCTTGAAGAATGCCGGTGCTACCTATCAGAGGGCAATGAATTTTATCTTTCATAAGTATATCGGCACAATAGTTGAAATCTACATCGATGACGTGGTGGTTAAGTCTGGAGACTTCAAAAAGCATCTTGCCGATTTGCGGAAAATATTGGAGTGCACGAGGGAGCATGGGTTGAAGATGAATCCTAACAAGTGTGCGTTTGGCGTATCGGCAGGGCAGTTTCTGGGCTTCATGGTGCATCAGAGAGGCATTGAAATCGGCAGAGAATCTATTGATGCAATTAACAAGGTAGTTGCTCCCACAAACAAAACTGAGTTGCAGTCCCTGATCGGTAAGATTAATTTCATTAGAAGATTTATATCCAATCTGTCTGGTAAGATTAAATCTTTTAGTCCTCTGTTAAAGTTGAAAGCCGATCAAGAGTTTATATGGAGAGAAGAGCAGCAGTCAGCCTTAGAAGAGATTAAAAGATACTTGGTAAATCCTCCAGTCTTAGTTCCACCTCAACACGGGAAGCCTTTCAGGTTATATTTGTCTGCCGATGACGGTGTTATCGGATCAGCCTTAATTCAAGAGTTTGAAGGGAAGGAGCGTGTAATATATTACCTGAGCAGAAGGTTGGTGGATGCTGAAACCTGGTATTCGGCCATAGAAAGATTGTGCTTATGTTTATACTTCTCTTGCATTAAATTAAGACACTATTTACTGTCGACCGAATGCACTGTTGTCTGCAAAGATGATGTGGTCAAGTACATGCTGTCAATGCCGATTTTGAGTGGACGAATCGGTAAGTGGATTCTAGCGCTATCAGAGTTTGACCTAAGGTATGAATCGACAAAGGCTGTTAAAGGTCAGGTGATGGCCGATTTTGTCACTCAGCACTGCAATATGGTGAGTTTTGTTGAAATTGCTACTTGGGCTCTGTTCTTTGATGGGTCTACGTGCAAGGATGGAGCAGGTATCGGTATTCTGTTGATTTCACCCCGAGGACAGAGGTATGAGATTTCATTGCCGATTGTTGCTACTTCGACAAACAATCAGGCTGAGTACCAGGCTTTGCTTAAGGGGTTGGAACTACTCAGGGAGGTGCGTGCCGATGCTGTTGAAATCTTCGGTGATTCCATGTTGGTGATTAATCAGTTGATCGGGATATATGAGTGCCGAAGTGAAGTGCTAATTGCAGCCCATGAGCGGTGTTTGCAGTTGTTAAAGGAGTTCAAAGAATAACGCCTTGAACACATTCCAAGGTTGCATAATGAAGAGGCCAATCGGTTAGCACAGAATGCTTCAGGATATTAGCCGATTCAGGAAATCGTGACATCGGTAATGGTTGCCGATGACTGGAAAAAGGAGATTGCCGATTATCTGAGGGATCCGTCCAGGAAAGTTGGAAGGCGTCTAAGGTTCCAAGCCACTAAGTATGTGCTCCTTGATAATGAGTTGTATTATTGGACAATTGTTGGGGTTTTGCTTAGATGTCTTGGCAAAGAGGAATCAAAAGAGTTGATGGGTGAAATCCATGAAGGTGTATGTGGAGCGCATCAATCGGCATTCAAGATGAAGTGGATGATTAGGCGGAATGGATATTATTGGCCAATGATCCTGGAGGATTGCTTCAATTATTTCAAAGGGTGCCAGGACTGTCAGAAGTTTGGTAATGTGCAAAGGGCACCTGCATCGGCAATGAATCCTATAATCAAGCCTTGGCCGTTCAGGGGATGGGCTATTGATCTCATCGGCCAGATTTATCCGCCGTCGAGCAAGGGACACAAGTTCATACTTGTGGCTACCGATTACTTCACCAAATGGGTTGAGGCAATCCCGTTGAAGAAGGTGACATCGGCAAACATGGTGGATTTCGTTAAGGAGCACATCGTTTACCGATTTGGTATTCCTCAGACTATTACTACCGATCAAGGGACCATGTTCACATCGGGAGAGTTTGATGACTTTGCTGCTAGCATGGGTTTCAAGGTGTTAAATTCTTCTCCTTATTACGCTCAAGCTAATGGTCAAGCCGAAGCAACTAATAAAGGAGTCATTAAGCTTATAAAGCGCAAGATTGAAGAAAACCCTAGGAGGTGGCACATGGTATTAAACGAAGCTTTATGGTCATATCGGATGGCTTGTCATGGTGCAACCAAGGTCTCGCCGTATCAGTTGGTTTATGGACACGATGCTGTCCTACCTTGGGAAGTTAAAACTGGTTCTAGGCGATTATCTTTTCAAGATCAGTTGACGACCGATGATTATATTACTCTGATGAAGGATGAGTTGGAAGATTTGGCAGGTCATCGGTTAAGAGCATTAATCAGTATTGAAGAGAACAAGAAGAGGGTTGCCCGATGGTATGATAAGAAAGTAAAGGTAAAGGAATTTGCCGATGGCGATTTGGTTTGGAAGTTGATTTTACCGATTGGAACTAAGAGCTCTAAATTTGGAAAGTGGTCCCCTAATTGGGAGGGTCCTTATCGGATAAAGCAGTCTGCTCCTGGTAATGCGTACATTTTGGAAACTCTCGAGGGAGTGGCATTTTCTAGGGCTATCAATGGAAAATACTTAAAGAGATATTACCCTAGCATATGGGTAGATGCATAGTGCTCAGTCGAATACCAATGGAAAGAAAAGTTATAAAAGCATCGGTAAAAACAAACTAGCGTTATATTACAAGACAAGATCAAGTATCGGGTCACGTTCTTGCCGATACAACATGCATTACAATAAGGAGTGGATAAGGTTTATCGCACGCAGGCGAATTTGATCTATTTCGTCTATCTCCTTGGCGTCGGCATCGGCAGAGCCCTCAACCGGCTTGATTTTCTTCTTCCACGAGATGGCTTGCCGAGCGTGCGGGTCCCTTTCTTGCTGCAAAGCCCTGATGGAGTCGGACAGTTGGGTCTTTTGTTGATTGGCGGCCGTTAGATCCCCTTCAACCTTTTGCAACTCCGCCAGCAACTCCTCCTTCCTTGCCGATAGTCGAGAGATTTCCTGGTCAAGGTTGCCGATGGAAACTTTGGCTTGACCAATGCTTCTGTGCTTCTCATCGGCAAGACGTTTGAATTTGAGCTTCTCTTCCTCGCTCTTGGCTTGAGCCGCTCTATCGGCAATACGACGAGTAAGCCTCAGATACTGGATCTGTTTGATGTCAATAGAAGCTGCCTGAAGGAGGGTATCCACTGCATCGGCGGAAAGATGGCTTTGGATATCTTTGAATATGATCCTTGCCGCCGATGAATCCTGGACGAGTTGAGAGGTGTCTTGCAGCAGCAGGGAGAGCAATTCTTCAAGTTTGGACTTGACTTCTGCCGATAGAGCCGGGGTAGAGCTTTCCTCTTCATCGTCATCCGGGACGTCGACGGCAAAGGAGAACAGACTATCTGCTTGAATGCGGCCTTAGCGTTCGTCTTCGTCCTGAGGGTTCAGGCTGTAGGAGAAGAGGCTGTCTGGAGAATCTTGGGCCTGAAAACAAAGGTTAAAATATGCCGATTGTAAAACTATACTATGAGCTTTAAGGTAATCTACTTACCGTCTTGAAGCGGATTTCCTACCTGCGATTTGGCATACTGGACGGTCCGACTTCATCTTGAATATTGGCGGCAGATGCCGATGACTGAGCCCTTGTTGGAGAGGTAGCCGACGCCGTTGGTGCTGGTATAGCTGTGGCCGGCGTCGCCTCCGATGTAGTGGCAGTTTCTTGTGGCGGTTCCGTTCTGACATCGGGGACTTGGGTCGACAGTGCCGATGCCAACGTCGCTGCTACTGCGGAAGGTTGAGTTGTTCCTTCGCCGGGGACGTGAGTCGACGGTGCCGATGCTGACGTCGCTGCTGCTGCGGAAGGAGCTGTTTCTTCATTCAACGTGGCCGGTACCGATGCCGATGTCGCTTCGGTCGTCGCAGCAGTTGCTATTTCCTGGCCGGGGGCGTCATCCATCGGTTGATCAGGCACAAAAGCCGATGGAGGTTCTGCCGATGACCCGCCGGCAGGTGGTGCGACTGGGGCTAGAGGCAGTCTTGCTGGCGACGCATCGGCAGCTGATGGTGTAGTTGGAGCCGATGGCGGAGGAGAAGCCAGCCTCAAGCGCCTCTTCTTTGTCGGCGCAGCAGCAGGGGAGCCGATCCGTTTGGATGAAGACTGGGGGGCATCGACAACTGGGCTGGAAGGCGTTTGCCTGCTGGAAGCAGATGCCGATGACCATAGTGCCTGAAAATACAAAGCGAGTTATGCAAGGTAAATGTTGCCGATGAAAAAGCATGTGATTGGTACAAGTAAAGATGAGTTTACTGCATAAGTTTGTGTCAAGGCAATAGCGGCAGCCGATGTAGCCTGAGCTGTTGTAGGAATCGGCGTAGGTACCTGTTGAGGCGTGAAGGCAGCCAACGTCAGAGCTTTGTTGCCGATGATCGATATAGGGCCCATCATCCGAAGATTGAAGGGTCTATCGCTGTTGCTCATTGTGGGGACTGGATCATCGGCCTGTCAAGTACAAAGGTGCAAAGGAGTTAAGTGTTGATACCGATGACAAATAAAGTAATGATAGTGCATCGGATAGCAGACTTACTGCGTCGTCGGGAATGAGGTAATCGGCGTTGATCAAGTGCCGATAATAGTGCGAAGACTTGGCGAGTAGTTGACACTTCCATTCTTGCCACCAAGACTTGAACTCGTTGGTAATGAAGGAGGTTGGCGACCAGGAGGACAAGTCAAGGTCTGACAGATCGGCATCGGCAGGGAGGCTGATGACTTTATTCCAGTCTAGATTGCTGGAGATTGCCTGCCTGGGTCTTACTACCCTAGAGTAGCACAGCTTGATCGGCAGTTGGCCAAATGCCAGTTGTCTCGCCGCTGCCGATGGATAGTAAAACTCGTAGGATGGTGGAGTGTTCTTCCCAGATCCAAAGATATTTACTGGGATGGCATGGGGAGTAATGCTGGCTCTCATGATTGCTTGGTTTTCGGGTGAGCCCATGTCAGACAGGTTGAACAACAATGGAAACTAGTTGTGTTCATCAAGATATGGCCACCAGGCCCGTTCCGAGGAAGGAAATCCATTGTAAAACTTCTGGAAATAGTAGCCGAAGTGCTCTACATCGGCATCGGTACCTGGCAGCATTATGACGGCTTCTCCAAAGTTAAGCGGAGGCCGAGTTGCTGATTCATCATCATCGTATCGGTAGTCTTCTGATATGTCCCTCGGGAATTGTTGGGCAAATAGATCAAACCCGAGAGCCTTGTGCATATGTGCGTTCAGCCATAGGTTGACAAACCACCAGGGGCCTCCGAGATTGCCGATGGGCTCTCCTAGCAGCAGCTTATTGGATACTTGGTGCAGCAATCGGTAAACTGATCCGAGGAGGTACCTGCCTAAAGGGAGCCTTGTGCCGTTGGCAAGCAGTTCAGCAGCGGGGAGGTGCATGGTGGTCGGGCCGATGGTTTTGCCGTAGAAGACAAACTTTTCCAGCCACATGTTTAATAAGATGGCATGCTCCCGTTGGGTTACCGATCCGGTTTTCTGGTGTTCCTGAATGTAACCTGTCCAGCCGCCGATACTACGGGTGTTCACCTTGTACTTAGCTTTTCTGTTGAAGAGGCTAAGCGTATCGGCAGAGGTGATATCCAAGCCGGTCAGCATGTAGACATCAGCAAGGGTGGGAGTAGCTAGTCCGTGCCTGAAGAGGAAAGCATTCATGCTATCGGACCAGAAGTATGAGGCTGCTACCATCAAGTTTTCATTCCTCTCTGCATCGGCAATTGAGAGCCTAATGCATTGATCTAAGTCACGCTCCTGCCAATACACTTGCTGTGACCTGGCCAATCTCAAGAACCAGTTCTTCCATCCTTTGGTGTGCTTGGGCCATGAGCGGAATGTGTCCTTCCACAATCCTAGATCAAAGCTCTCAGATCTAAGCGGTATTCGGTTAGTTTCTGCGTTGATGATGGAGGTGGGGTCTGGATTTCCCATTGGGCCTAGGCAACTGAGATTGGAACCAGCGAGGGGGATGATTACTTTATTGTACAGCTCCTAGGGTTCGAAGAAAAAGGGACGAATCAGAAAGAAGAATGGGGAGAAAAACCAGGTTTTGCGGAGAAAAGAACTGTGCAGAGAGGTTGGATTGGATGGGGAATGAATCTTACCTTCGGGATGTCAAATTGGATCGCCATTTAGAGCTGGAGAGATGCTTGGTTCGTCCTTGGAGTGCGAAGGAGTACTGTTGCTCGAGCCTGTATTCTTCAGAGCAGCCGGAGGTTGAAGACAAAGGTGAAAGTGAAAATGGGCTCGGGTAAAAAGGCAGTGTGGATCCCGGTAACTTTTATAATCCTGTTCAGGGGCATTTTGGGGTTCTGTTCTACACTGTGCAGGAATGTAGAGAGGCCCGCGGTAGATACGCGCGGTGATCGAGGTGGTCTGTAACTGTTCGTGCTACAATCGAGGGATTTTATTATTAAATTGCAGTTCCACACGCGGGGATCGAGGAAACCGTACGCCTATCTCGGGGGTAACGGCTACAGCAACGGCTACAGTGGAGAGAATTTCGGCACGTAAAGTTATACGCTCCAAAACTGGGGGGCATGTGTTGACACCGTTTTTCGACACGTGTCAAATGGGTTGAAGCTTGACTGGTCAATGACCGTTCTCCATCGGCATCGGTAAAGTATGAGCCAATATTATTTATGAAAGAATGCTGCAAAAGGGCAAGTGTGTTGCCGATGGAGGCTGGGTGATCTTTGCCGACAAAGGTTAATTGGTGGTCTTGCCGATTACCGATGAGCTGCTATTGCCGATTGCCGATGAAGGGGGCCTTGCCGATTGCCGATAAAAGCTCGTTGCCGATTGCCGATGGAAGATGGTTGCCGATTGCCGATAAGGGCTCATTGCCGATTGCCAATGAGGAAGATGCTGCCGATTGCTGATCGGGAAGGTATTACTGATGCCGATGGGCGTGACAGCACTTGGTGGCAGTAGAAGACTACCGATGGCCAAAGAAGGAAGTTGCAGGGATCTGCCGATGGAAGGCTTCCATCGAGGAAAGGTATAAGGAAACTGGTGTTTTATACTAGTATTATTATAGCAGTTTGAGTCCGACTCTTGCATGAGTCGTTTATTTTTCTTTAAAATAGGTGTGTTTGTTTAGGGAATAAATATTGTTATCCGGCTCCTGCGCGAGTCAGTTTCCTTTAAAGTAGGAGTTTGTTTTTAGGAAAGATATGTGTCGTGTCTTTGTACAACTCTCCATACGGGAGTATAAATATGAGCCCGAGGGCTATGGAAAAAAATGAATCCAATCAAAAACAAACCAATTTTATCTTATTCTACCTTTTATCGCAATTTACCCTTTTTATGCATTAGTTATAGTTATCAACGAGTTCTTCAAGCTTTCGACGGGCTGCATCACCCTGATCTCCGTCAAAATCCTTGCTAGTTCCGCGTGGGAGTACCTCTAGGCTTTGGCAATCCGGGCGCATCGCTGTTTGCCTCGTCTAGCTCTGCTCTAGTTATCTGTGATCAATCTGAGCCTTGACGTCCGGGCGCATCGCTGTCGTCTCGTTCAGTTTGTCATAGTTATTATCCTTGTCGATTAATTGGTCAAATCGACTGGCACGCCCTCGACATCGAGCTTTGGGTAATAGCCTAAGGTGTTCACAGATCTGACGCTTTTTGTGTCAACACTGTCCTTGCAAGGTTGACAGCACCTCATAATGAAATTCCAAGCAACTGAAACCCCATTAAGCGATGACCGGTCCACTAATGCGAGCAGCTCTTCCACCTGCCCAATCACTGCCAGCGAAGGAGTTGACGACCAGCTAGGCTGCGACACTGGAACTTCCGCCGGGTTGCCACGCGCGTACGACTTCTCCTAAGGGATGTAGAACCAATGGGACTTGTACTCTACTACCTTGGAAGGCAGGGGAGTAGCAAGATACACATCCGCCATGCCCTCCCGGAGTTGAAGATGCACAGAGCCAACAACCCGGGATGCGGCGGTCCCATTCGGCTTGAGGCGGAAGAAATAGCGAAACAACTTGAAATGCGGTTCGATCCCCAAATACGCTTCGCAGAAATGTATGAAAACTACGATGTGCAACATAGAATTGGGATGGAGGTTGCACATCGCAATCTTGTAAAACTCCAAAAGACTGCGTAGAAAAGGGTGAACAGGTACCCCAAAGCCATGCCAGAAGAAAGGCTGAAAGATGACGAGCTCACCAGTGTTACGAGTCGAGAACTCCTCCCCGGTAACCGGCCTCCAATCAACAAGGGCCTTATCCTGAAGAACGCCAACGGTAACAAGAAGCTAGATATCTTCCTCTTTCAGGGTACACTTGGCCCAATACTTGGTCCAATCTGGAAGCACATCCTTCATCCTCGGGGACTTTCCCCCCTTCTTCATCGATGAACGAGTATTTGGTTTCCTCCGGGGAGTCATTGCTAGGGTAAAATAACAAAGAAGAGGATCAAAAACCGCGGTGGCGCACGAAGTAGGGAGCAAAGCAGATCGAAGAATGCGAAGATGTGAATCCGCTACCACCGTTGTTTTCCTTTTATACCAAGCAGTGTGGCGCGTCCCCTTCAAGGGTTTTTTTGGGAAACCGGAATGATCAAATGAGGAACCGCCATGCCCACCTTCTGCGCCGCGACTTGGGCTGCTAACTGCGCGGTTAATTCAGCCCATTTACTTCCTTTCTCGTTCTCCTTATATATTTACTCCTCGTTAAATCTCCACAATTTACAGTCGATTGTTTTCCAGAATACCACTAACACTTCAGTCCCGGGGACTGGACGTGCTACTTTGCTCTAATTCCTTGTCTGCAGCTACAGTAACATGGCTACAGTAGTCTGGTCGGCAAAGTATGAGAAAATTGGCTGCCAACAACGGTATCGGGGACTTCGTCGACGGCAACCACGACTTAGCTGCCTAGTCGCATCCCCAACCAGGCTCGGGGACTTCATCCAGTTTACACCAAGCGAGGCTCGGGGACTGCGCCCACGACACAGAAGGGCGGTGCAAATAAGGGCAACACCCAGGGACTGATACTCGGGGACTACGAACCAAATAACATGATCCTGATACAAGAACCTTTCGGCTTCTTACATCAGGCTCGGGGACTATGGATATTCGAAGTCGTTTCTTACTAAACTCATATTAAGTTTCTTTCAATATATGATCCTGATATAAGAAGCTTCCAGTTTCTTACATCAGGCTCGGGGACTACGGGTATTTGCAGTCGTTCTTTGCAAAACTCATGCTTCGGTCCTTACTTACAATTACTTATGCATCTTTTTATTCCTTATAAAGCATGGCACCACGTGCACACTTCACCTGCTGCCATGCTTGGGGACTAAGTGGGTACACTTCACCTAGCGGTGAATGTACTGATTTTCTTCTCGACAAAGCTCTGCTGTTTTTGTTTTTGCAGAGCCTAAGTGGGTACATGTCACACCCATTTTTAAGAACAAAAACAAGTGCATATAAGGCTCATGTGCACCCCAGGAATAGTCGCACACATGAGTTGACAAATGATAAAAGTACCATCACAATGTTTATTACATATCGAACAAATATCCATTACATAGACTGAAACAAATAAACTTTGACTAAACGAAGATAACTGCGGAAGCTCCAAAGGGACTGGCTGACTGGTTGACTCCAAGACTAGTACTCATTTCGGTAATCATCAACCCAATCTTCATCTGTGTTGTTTGAATGCAAGGGTGAGCACATACGTACTCAACAAATATAACACGGGGTTTATGAAGCTCAAAAGGGTATGCATGGTTCTTAGCGGTAAGCATTTTTAAGTTGATCAAATTCATATTAATTTCAACAATTGCCAAGGTAATTGCAACAGCGCAAATATCCATGATCATAAAGTAAATGACAATAATATACAATAAATAAATAACACTTGCATAAGCCACACAGAAATAAGAACCCAAAAATTTTGTGAGTTTTCCGAGCCGCTCGTGTCCGTGAGCACGGCTATCATGATAGTTTATTAACTCTGATCAGAGGTGTACAACTTTACCCACGAGTCATGTTTGCCCATATGCCCGGGATCATGACTCCCAAAACACTACCGAGGTGAGCGGGCAGGGTACACTATGAAACCTTTCAAGGGTTCGTCTAACAAGTTAGGGCCGCCAGGTTTCCATGGCAAGGAGATATAGAGCCAACCTGTCCACGGTCACACTCCTTTGCGGCTGGCCCGAAGATTAGGAACCACACTATACCCGTCTCGGCACACCCCTTTCACGCCATAAAGGTAACCACTGAACAAGCTAGAAAAGGTCCCCATACTGAGCTAAAGCCAGAGCCATATAGCCCTCGTGGTTGTACTGTATATCCCAGATTTTGCCGACAGATAAGCTCCTATATTCAAATGTTGCTAAAAAGCGAGTTTTACCATTATTGCATATAGTCATTAACAAATTAAGATCATGAACATCTGGTATGAGCGCTAGCAATACTAATCATATGTAGTGGATCAAAACATAGGTGACAAGGTATTCAGGGTAACAAACACTAGGATCAAACTAAGGTAAACAAGGAATTTCATGCATATGAGTTATATTAATTGTGAATAGAACAACAAGGATAATCCCATGTTATACTTGCCTTCTTCGAACAACTCTTGCTGGTCTTGCTGATCTTGATCAAGGAAGAACTCCGGCTCTTCAACGGGAAGCTCAACGTCTATACCGATCAACAAGCAACACCATTCAACCAACGGCAATCATACACGAAGCAAACAAAGCTATGATTAGAACAGTACACCAACAGTAATAAAATAAGATGAAAAGTTTATAAAACTAATCTACGCATCGCTACAATCACAACGATGTTTCGTTCACGAAAAACGGAGCTAGAACGACGAAGATACGAATTAAATAGGGTTTTCTATTGAAAGATATTAATGTACCATTAATCACGAAATTAAACTTTTCAAAAGCAACTAACAGAGGTATTAACATAAAGAGAATTTTATTACGAAGCTAACGCAATTTGAACGGGTCAAAAAGGATTTGAAACGAGGAAGTTATGAAGTTTTGAATTCAAATGGCAATTCTGTAATTAGGATTTTTTTTCATTTTATTTTAATTAACACAAAATCCGAAAGGTAAATACGGTTCCCAAAAGGAGAAGCGCATTTTGGCTTTGCGCCAAGGGACGGCGGGTTGAGACTGGAATCTTCCAGGGTCTCTTTAACAAAAGTGACCCCGAAGGGGTATCTTCTAATCTCATTCGTTCATTTGAGATCGGACGGTGGCAGAAGAAAGGGGAAGGGACAGGGCGGTGCTAGCTGAAAACAAGGAGCAGGCGTGGCAGCTCGCCATGGATGCCGGCGAGGAGGTCGGCGGCGCATGCGGATGCAGCCCTACGGGCCAAGATTGGACCAACTGAGGACACCGGGAGGGAGAGGAAGGAAGAGCGAGTTCACCTGGGCGTTTCGCGCTTGCAGACGAGGAACAGGGGCGGCTGGCGGTGTGCTCAGGCGGGCGTGGGCTCCCTGCACCCGATGGCAAGACGATGAGGGCTATCCCAGGGAAAAACGAGGACGGGGGAGAGACCGTGGTGCTCCGTACCGTGTTCCGAAGACGGTGGAGGGCGTGAGAACGACGGAGGTGCTCGGGGAAGCTTCAATGGCGGCGGCGGCGGAGCTTCGTCCTTGGGAAGCTCTGTACGAGCTAGGGCGAGGTCCGGTGATCGAATAGATGGGAGGTATGGCCAGAAGGGAACGCGCGGCCGCTATAAAGATGTAACCCGCGCGATTTAAGGGAAGAAATCCCGTGAAGCTCGGGATTGGACGCGCTCGATTCGAGCTCTGCTCGTCGAGTCCTGCTCGGCTACAGGAAGAAGAGGAGGAGGACGCTGGCGCGTGGGACCGAGAGGTCAGCAGCTCAGGGAAGAAAAGGAAGGAAGGGGAGAGGCGCTGACATGGGGCCCCGGACGGTCAGTGACGCGAGGGAGAGCGCGGGCTCACCCGCCGTGGGCCTCTGGCCGACGGCCCAAGAGGGGAGGGGAAGGGGGAAAGCCTGTTCGGCTGGGCCAGGGGAAAGGAGGGAAGGGAAAGGCCTCGGGCCAAAATTGCACAAGAGAAAGAGAGAGAAAAAGGAAGGACTTTTCCAAATTCCAGAATTTGATTTCCAAATGAATTTCCAAATAAATTTTCAAAGCATTTTCAATTGCGGATTTGAAGTATACTTGGGTAGATTTTCAAACCACTCCAAACAAAATCTCAAATGCACCAGCATGAATGCTCAAAGTGTTTCTAAATGACATTTTTATTTTCTGAAACATTTAGAGCTTAAATGAATTTAATGCATAGCAATAAAACATAATTAAATCAATTTTATTCTATTTCAAAAACATGCAATTTTCGGAGTGTTACAAATCTACCCCCCTTAAAGAATCTCGTCGTCGAGATTAGCTGGCTTACTCGAACAACTGCGGGTATGACTTTCTCAACTCATCTTCTCTTTCCCAAGTTGCTTCTGCCTCTGAGTACCGATTCCACTGAACCTTACACATCTTAATGACTCTGCTCCTGGTTACCCTTTCAGCTGTTTCAAGAATCTTAACTAGATACTCTTCATAAGTCAAATCATCAGCCACATTAAGATCATCTAGAGGGATTTGCTCTTCTGGTATTCTCAAACACTTCTTAAGCTGTGACACATGAAACACATCATGAACTCTAGATAAATTCTCAGGCAGATCCAACTAATAAGCAACTTCACCATGTCTAGCTAGAACTTTAAACGGGCCAACATACCTTGGTGCTAGCTTACCTTTCATGTTAAACCTCTTTACACTTCTCATTGGCGATACTTTGAGATAGACATAATCACCAATATTAAAAGACAAGTCTCTCTTTCTATTGTCAGCATAACTCTTCTGCCTCGACTGTGCTATTCTCAAACTGTCCTGGATCACTCTCACTCGATCCTCAGCATCTCTAAGTACATCAGCACCAAACACTTGTGTCTCACCTGTTTGATTCCAAAACAATGGTGTTCTACACTTACGACCATACAGTGCCTCAAACGGTGCCATCTTGATGCTCTGCTGGTAACTATTATTGTACGAGAACTCTGCGTAAGGCAAACTCTGATCCCAACTAGTACCATACTGTAATGCACATGCTCTCAACATATCTTCCAATATCTGATTAGTTCTTTCAGTTTGACCATCTGTTTGAGGATGATAGGCAGTACTGAAGTTCAACTTAGTTCCCAAAGCTCTATGCACACTATGCCAGAAATTTGAAGTGAACTGAGTACCTCTATCAGACACAATCTTCTTTGGAACTCCATGCAAACATACTATCCGTTCCATATACAACTCTGCTAACTGAGCACCATTGTACTTTGTCTTGACTGGTAAAAAGTGAGCTACCTTGGTCAGACGATCGACTATTACCCAAATAGAATCATAACCTCGCTGGGTACGAGGTAACCCAACAATGAAATCCATACCAACTTCTTCCCACTTCCATTCAGGTATCTTCATAAGTTGCAACAATCCAGCAGGTCTCTGATGTTCAGCTTTAACCCTCTGATAAGTATCACACAAAGCCACATACTCAGCTACATCTCTTTTTAATCCAACCCACCAAAATTTCTCTTTCACATCCATATACATCTTAGTGCTACCAGGATGAATAGAATAAGCAGACTCATGAGCTTCACGCAAAATCATTTGCCTCAAAGCTTTATCATCAGGTACACATAAATGATTACCAAACCACAAAGTTCCATTATCATCCATGCGGAAACCAGGTGACTTACCGATGACCAGATTCTTTGCTATCTCCTTCAATTTCTCATCCTGCAACTGACCTTTTCGGATCTCCTGTTCAAGTGTAGGTTCCATCACCATCTCTGCTGCATTGACAATGAAACCCAAGTTCAAGCATTCAAACTCATCACACAACTCATCGGACATAGCTGACATAAGCAACTCATGAACTCCACTCTTCCTGCTGAGAGCATCTGCAACCACATTAGCTTTCCCAGGGTGATAATGCACATCTAGATCATAATCCTTGATCAGTTCTAACCATCTGCGTTGTCTCAAGTTCAGATCAGACTGGGTGAAGATATATTTCAAACTCTTGTGATCAGTATATATGTCACACTTATGCCCAATCAGATAGTGTCTCCATATCTTCAAAGCATGTACTACGGCAGCAAGTTCTAAATCATGAGTAGGATAATTCAATTCATGTTTCCTCAACTTCCGAGAAGCATAAGCAACACCCCTACCTTCTTGCATAAGAACACATCCCAAACCAGTACGAGAAGCATCACAATAGATAGAGAAACTCTTACTCGGATCTGGCAGTATCAACACAGGTGCTGTAGTCAACCTCTTTTTTAGCTCTTCAAAGTTGGCTTGGCATTTATCAGACCACACAAACTTGGCATTCTTCTCCAATAAAGTTGTCATAGGCTTTGCGAGTTTTGAAAAGCCTTCAATGAATCTTCTATAGTAACCAGCTAAACCAAAAAAAACTGCGAATCTCAGTAACACTAGTTGGTGGTTTCCAATTCAATACATCTCTCACCTTGCTGGGATCAACGGAAATACCTCCATTAGAGACAACATGACCAAGGAAAGAAACTTCCTTCAACCAGAACTCACACTTGCTCTGCTTAGCATACAACTTGTGATCTCTAAGCTTCTGCAATACCATTCTCAGATGTTCAGCATGTTCTTCCTCAGTTTTAGAGAACACCAGTATATCATCAATGAACACAACCACAAACTTATCCAAATACTCCATAAACACCTTATTCATCATGTACATAAAGTATGCAGGAGCATTGGTCAATCCAAAAGACATAATAGTATACTCGTACAGACCATACCTTGTGGTGAAAGCTGTCTTTGGAATATCACTAACACGAATCTTCAACTGATGATATCTAGAACGAAGATCAATCTTTGAGAACACACAAGCACCTCTCAACTGATCAAACAAATCATCAATTCTGGGCAAAGGATACTTGTTCTTGATGGTAACCTCATTGAGCGATCTATAATCAACACACATCCTCTGACTACCATCTTTCTTATCAACAAAAATAACCGGTGCACCCCATGGTGAAGAACTAGGACGAATGAAACCTTTTTCTTGCAATTCTTCTATTTGTTTCTTAAGTTCTTCTAGTTCTTTTACCCCCATTCTATATGGTCGTTTAGCTATGGGTGCAGTACCAGGTAATAACTCAATAAGAAATTCAATGTCTCGGTCAGGTGGCATACCTGGCAGTTCATCTGGAAAGACATCCTGGAATTCATTCACCACTGGATCATCCTGATTAGTTCCATCATTGATCTGGTTCACAATGGCTGTCTCTGGCTACTGCATAACCACATCCACACTGATCTGGTCGCCCTTTGGTGTAACAAGAGATACCGTCTTCTCTTTGCACTGTATCACTGCCTGATGTGCTTTCATCCAGTCCATACCCACAATCACATCAATACCAGAACTTCTCAGCACAACTGGACTAATCACGAAGTCTACCCCCCTTAAGGTGAGATTAACTGAGGGGCATTTATGAGCAACTTGTATAGGTCCCCCCGGTGAACTTACTAACATGTGATTCTTCATAGCTATCATGGGTATGCTATGTATGGTAACAAAGGCTTGCGAAATAAAAGTATGTGATGCTCCAGAATCAAAAAGAACAGATGCAGGGATGGAGTTGATGTCAAACGTACCCAACATGACTTCCGGGGCCTCCTGAGCAGTAGCGACAGATACATGATTCACCCTTCCAGAGCTAGGAGTTGGTTGGGGTCTTCCTCTGCTGCTACTGTCATTGTTCTGGTTCTGCTTCCTGGGACAACTGTGAGCATAGTGTCCAGGATCTCCACATCGATAGCATACTCTTGGAGTGCTGGGTTGAGGTGCACTATTCTTAGCAGGAGTAGAACTGGGGGTACCTTGACGAGGAGTATGGGTTCCACTCTGAAACTGATATGGCGTGCGCTGCTGATTCTGAGCATTACCTTGCTGGTACTGAGGCCTTTGCTGATTCGGGTTGCGATTCCACTGGCTAACAGGCCCTTGGTACCTCTGCTGAGAGCTAGCATGAGAATTGAAGCGGGGGCGAGTATTGCTCCCAGATGACTGTGTGCTCTCATCTTCCTCTTCTTGTCCATGTCCTTGCTCTCATTGTCAAGCACAATGGCACGGTTCACCAGCGTCTGAAAATTTGGGTACACATTACCCTTCAACTGCAGCCTCAGATCGTAGTAGATTCCCTTCAGGAAGTGATGCTGTTTGTCTGCATCTTCTCTCACTTCATTAGGAGCATAGCGAGCCAGTTGAGAGAATCTGTCATGGTACTCACTGACCGACATCTGCCCCATTCTGAGATTGCGGAACTCCTCCTGCTTGAGCTCAATAATTCCCTCTGGGATATGACGAGCCCTGAAGTCCCTGGAGAACTCATCCCAAGTGATGGCAGGAGCATTAACAGGACGTGCAGCTTGATAAGATTCCCACCATGTCTGAGCCACACCTTGCAACTGACCAGAAGCATATAACACCTTTTCCTGGTCATTGCACTGAGCAATGTTGAGCTGTTTCTCCACTGCTCGAAGCCAGTCATCTACTTCCAAGGGATCAGCAGCATGTGAAAACACCGGAGGATGACCTTGAAGGAATTCCCGGCGCTTGTTGACAGGTGCTACTGCTTGATTTGGCGGGTTCTGCATGAACTGCATCATCACTTGCATGAGCTGTCCCTGCATTGCCATCAGCTCTTCCGTGGACATGAGTGCCGGGGGAGGTGGTGGCGGTGGATTTCTGTTGGAACGAGGCATCTGTGCTCCAAAACACAAATAATTATGCTTAGAATCATAACTTATACCATAAAAAACATGTTATATGCAAATCTGAAATTTTCTGGACGAGAGATTCTGAAACACTGCAGTAAAACGGCCATAAAACAAGTTACAGATATCCGATGGAGTTGATTCTAGACTTTCTGGAAATGTATTGAAATTCTCTACAACTGTGTCTCAACTGACATTCTAAGATTCAGAAGTTAAAATTGCGTAAAACAGCAAAGAACAGATTCTGTTTCAGGTTCCAAACTGCGCAGAAACATCAACTTGCAACAGACATATCTCTTAAAATATAACATCTATAAGGGTGATTCCAGTTGGAAAAGAACCATGAATGAGTCTAGTTTTTCCCAGTAAAATTTCATGAATTTTGCATCAACAGATCTTGAGATATAACAGAAACACTGACGACCGCTCTAGAAAACAGCGAAGATAGAGACAGGACAAAACCAACCCCACTATATGTATGACATTAACTAATTATTATTAAACCTTGGAAACTTGTAGATATAACGACAAGATGTCCAGCAAGCATTACAAAGATCCAAATCACTCATAGTCATCATAACAAATAAACCAAGCACAAAGGATCACATTACACCAAGACTCGATTAAACTAGACGCGACGGCGAAACTACTATTGTTCTTTATTACATAAAGGTTGCCTAATTCCTATGGATAGATCTTGATTGACGAGGAACTTGGGGTCTTCTTTCATGGTTGGAGTTGAGCTAGCTGGGCCTTTAACGCTTCATTCTCCTCACAAAGCTTTTCATTGAGTTCCTTCTCATATCGCAGCTCTTCTTTCAACTCGTCTGCCACAGTTGCCATCTCACGACCAAACCTTACCACACCTTGCAGCTTTGGTTTCGAATCATCCACAGGTGCCATGTACCAGGTTCCTCTACTTGGCACAAGGAAAGGAAGATGCTTAAAACCACCATCACTCGTGCCATGTTGATCCCGATACTGACCGTGATAGCTGATGAATGCTTCATGGGCAACATCCTCCATAGCCTTCCTCGGAGTGGATCGGCTCACCTTGGTCCTGAAGGTTGCATTCACCATATGACGATTGTTTTCAACTTCCCAGACCCAAAGCTCTGCATGCCATTGGGATGGCCTCCGAGGATGTTTGCATTCCGTGTAGCGGTACTCCAGGGTGGCTTGCATCTCATACAAGCAGTTTTCCAGAAACATCTCTATCAGATCCTGGAAAGGATAGTGACGGTTTGGCAGTATGACATGAGTCTCTTCAGTCCAATCTGTCAAAGGGACGTCTTCTGGTGCTGGCTTCATCTGAACTTCTTCATCTATGTCCTCATCCTGAAAGGCTCCCACTCTTGACTCTGCATCAGAAATCTCCATCTCTTCAGCTGGTCGAAGCTGCCTAGGGGTGAACAAAGCACTGTACTCCGCAACTGTCATCCTGTTGTTCTGGCGAGAGGGAGGCATCTACAGAAAGTTTAGACATAGATTAGATAGAAGCAAAGTTTTCACAATAGAATATAACCGAAGAAGCATTAAACCTTTAGCAATTATCAAGACTTTAGTAGAAAGCATGAACAAGAGGACTCTATAAACAACCATTCTAACTAGGCTTGCGTCCTACAGTCAACACATGCTCTGATACCAATTTGTCACACCCGTTTTTAAGAACAAAAACAAGTGCATATAAGGCTCATGTGCACTCCAGGAATAGTCGAACACATGAGTTGACAAATGATAAAAGTACCATCACAATGTTTATTACATATCGAACAAATATCCATTACATAGACTGAAACAAATAAACTTTGACTAAACGAAGATAACT
Organism: Microstegium vimineum; assembly: GCA_022036555.1. Classification (NCBI taxonomy): domain Eukaryota; kingdom Viridiplantae; phylum Streptophyta; class Magnoliopsida; order Poales; family Poaceae; genus Microstegium; species Microstegium vimineum. Next base: position 15,927,900 of record CM039126.1, on the reverse strand, counting down.
GCGGAAGCTCCAAAGGGACTGGCTGACTGGTTGACTCCAAGACTAGTACTCATTTCGGTAATCATCAACCCAATCTTCATCTGTGTTGTTTGAATGCAAGGGTGAGCACATACGTACTCAACAAATATAACACGGGGTTTATGAAGCTCAAAAGGGTATGCATGGTTTTTAGCGGTAAGCATTTTTAAGTAGATCAAATTCATATTAATTTCAACAATTGCCAAGGTAATTGCAACAGCACAAATATCCATGATCATAAAGTAAATGACAATAATATACAATAAATAAATAACACTTGCATAAGCCACACAGAAATAAGAACCCAAAAATTCTGTGAGTTTTCCGAGCCGCTCGTGTCCGTGAGCACGGCTATCATGATAGTTTATTAACTCTGATCAGAGGTGTACAACTTTACCCACGAGTCGTGTTTGCCCATATGCCCGGGATCATGACTCCCAAAACACTACCGAGGTGAGCGGGCAGGGTACACTATGAAACCTTTCAAGGGTTCGTCTAACAAGTTAGGGCCGCCAGGTTTCCATGGCAAGGAGATATAGAGCCAACCTGTCCATGGTCACACTCCTTCGCGGCTGGCCCGAAGATTAGGAACCACACTATACCCGTCTCGGCACACCCCTTTCGCGACATAAAGGTAACCACTGAACACGCTAGAAAAGGTCCCCATACTGAGCTAAAGCCAGAGCCATATAGCCCTCGTGGTTGTACTGTATATCCCAGATTTTGCTGACAGATAAGCTCCTATATTCCAATGTTGCTAAAAAGCGAGTTTTATCATTATTGCATATAGTCATTAACAAATTAAGATCATGAACATCTGGTATGAGCGCTAGCAATACTAATCATATGTAGTGGATCAAAACATAGGTGACAAGGTATTCAGGGTAACAAACACTAGGATCAAACTAAGGTAAACAAGGAATTTCATGCATATGAGTTATATTAATTGTGAATAGGACAACAAGGATAATCCCATGTTATACTTGCCTTCTTCGAACAACTCTTGCTGGTCTTGCTGATCTTGATCAAGGAAGAACTCCGGCTCTTCAACGGGAAGCTCAACGTCTATACCGATCAACAAGCAACACCATTCAACCAACGGCAATCATACACGAAGCAAACAAAGCTATGATTAGAACAGTACACCAACAGTAATAAAATAATATGAAAAGTTTATAAAACTAATCTACGCATCGCTACGATCACATCGATGTTTCGTTCACAAAAAACGGAGCTAGAACGACGAAGATACGAATTAAATAGGGTTTTCTATTAAAGATATTAATGTACCATTAATCACGAAATTAAACTTTTTCAAAAGCAACTAACAGAGGTATTAACATAAAGAGAATTTTATTACGAAGCTAACGCAATTTGAACGGGTCAAAAAGGATTTGAAACGAGGAAGTTATGAAGTTTTGAATTCAAATGGCAATTCTGTAATTAGGATTTTTTTTTCATTTTATTTTAATTAACACAAAATCCGAAAGGTAAATACGTTTCCCGAAAGGAGAGGCGCATTCCGGCTTTGCGCCAAGGGACGATGGGTTGAGACTGGAATCTTCCGAGGTCTCTTTAACAAAAGTGACCCCGAAGGGGTATCTTCTAATCTCATTCGTTCATTTGAGATCGGACGGTGGCAGAAGAAAGGGGAAGGGACAGGGCGGTGCCGGCTGAAAATAGGAAGCAGGCGCGGCAGCTCGCCATGGATGCCGGCGAGGAGGTCGGCGGCGCATGCGGATGCAGCCCTACGGGCCACGATTGGACCAACTGAGGACACCGGGAGGGAGAGGAAGGAAGAGCGAGTTCACCTGGGCGTTTCGCGCTTGCAGACGAGGAACAGGGGCGGCTGGCGGCGTGCTCAGGCGGGCGTGGGCTCCCTGCACCCGATGGCAAGACGATGAGGGCTATCCCAGGGGAAAACGAGGATGGGGGAGAGACCGTGGTGCTCCGTACCGTGTTCCGAAGACGGTGGAGGGCGTGAGAACGACGGAGGTGCTCGGGGAAGCTTCAATGGCGGCGGCGGCGGAGCTTCGTGCTCGGGAAGCTCTGTACGAGCTAGGGCGAGGTCCGGTGATCGAATAGATGGGAGGTATGGCCAGAAGGGAACGCGCGGCCGCTATAAAGATGTAACCTGCGCGATTTAAGGGAAGAAATCCCGTGAAGCTCGGGATTGGACGCGCTCGATTCGAGCTCTGCTCGTCGAGTCCTGCTCGGCTACGGGAAGAAGAGGAGGAGGACGCTGACGCGTGGGACCGAGAGGTCAGCGGCTCAGGGAAGAAAAGGAAGGAAGGGGAGAGGCGCTGACATGGGGCCCCGGGCGGTCAGTGACGCGAGGGAGAGCGTGGGCTCACCCGCCGTGGGCCTCTGGCCGACGGCCCAAGAGGGGAGGGGAAGGGGGAAAGCCTGTTCGGCTGGGCCAGGGGAAAGGAGGGAACGGAAAGGCCTCGGGCCAAAATTGCACAAGAGAAAGAGAGAGAAAAAGGAAGGACTTTTCCAAATTCCAGAATTTGATTTCCAAATGAATTTCCAAATAAATTTTCAAAGCATTTTCAATTACGGATTTGAAGTATACTTGGGTAGATTTTCAAACCACTCCAAACAAAATCTCAAATGCACCAGCATGAATGCTCAAAGTGTTTCTAAATGACATTTTTATTTTCCGAAACATTTAGAGCTTAAATGAATTTAATGCATAGCAATAAAACATAATTAAATCAATTTTATTCTATTTCAAAAACATGCAATTTTCGGAGTGTTACAGTACACTTCACCAGGAAAGGACTTTCCAAAAGTTTTTTCTTCTTTAGCATGTCACATCCTTCCAAACGAGCTGCCGCAGCATCCGACGAGGTGATCAGCTTGCACATCAAGCTACGACGCTCTCGACCAGCCCGACCTGGTCGGGTGGCTTCTACGAACAGCACCTTGACCAGGCAGCCTGGTCGAGACTCCACGATGATCACTTCACATGATGGCGACCAGTTGAACACCTCCAAGGACGACGCTGCGGGCTCGCCAGAAGAATATAACATGCTCAGGGACTTGTTGGGGATATTACCTCAGCGTATCCCCAGGGACCTTATGGGCCTGCCGACCAGAAGACGACCCAGCCCGCAAGGCCTTGCGGCACGCGACCAGCCCGTCGTGCTCACTAAGGACACCGGAGAAGTCTTGCTCGCCAAGGAAGATCCAAGTAGATAGATTCAGATCCCTTGCCTATATAAAGCGAGCAGGGACCCCTCCAAAATGGTTTCTCAGATCTCATCTACGCCTCGTGTAACCTGATACTCATATCAATCTAGCCACCAGAACACAGGACGTAGGGTGTTACAGCGATTTGCTGGCCTGAACTTGTATAAATTGTCGTGTCTACGCTCTCTGTGTTACGCTTGATCGTCGTCGCCACACCTCCGCCAATAATCTACTACCGTAGGGTATCCCCTAGGTAGACTGCGATGCATATTTCGTCGACAAGATGAGATGGATCCTCAGGGGGTCAGGGGCTTTGCTTATATAGCCTCCTCAAATGAACGTCGGCCGTCGGATCAAATCAACCTTAGGCGAAGGGTTTAGATTGATCCTCAAAGGCGTTGGAGCATGACCCACGAAGTTGAGCCTGATTGGCCAGAAAAGTAGGGCGGGTGCCCTAGGGGCTAGGGTGGGCGCCCTGGTTCTGGGCCCGTTTCGCCTCCCATTCGTTCTCGTGTGTTCTGGAACCCTCTAGAGTACAAAAAATTGTGTGTGGTTGATAATTATCTCTATGTAAACATGACATGTGGGCCTTTCCTTGGTATTTCCTGATAACCCCCTGCAGAAATAGACATTCACCAAAACTCGTGGAATTTTATAAGTATAAACCCTAATTCTAGCTAGTGGTTTCATTTAGATCCTTTTCCTTGTTTAGTTGATGGTTAAAATTGGTACTTAAGGACCGTCAACAGTGCACTAATGCTAGATCGGCCGACCCCCTACTATGCCCTCTGAGTGCACTACTTTGCAAGGTAGTGGAGTGCAAGAAGATGCTCGACAAAGATTTGAAAGGAGGGTCCTCCACTGTGTCGGCCGACCACCCTGCAGGTGCTTTGGTGATGGAAATTGCGCCACGCCAACTTTGAATGGAAGTGGGGGCAAGGAAATGACAGGAGCCATTTGGCCATGTCAGCCGACCATGCAAAGGTGCTCCATCCTTTGGTCTTGAGTGATTAGAGAGGAAAGATGAATGGCAAGTGTGTTTGCTGGTGTTTGAGAAATGAGGAGCTAAGAGACAAGGAGATGATGAAGGAGTGTGGATCCTTGTGATTAATGAAATGCTCTTGCCAGGATGCCTCTCGCGAAGAATCCAAGGATGGCTATGATTCTTTTGTGGCATGTGAGTGGAAGCATGGTGGGAGGCAAGGAAGTGATTGGGATGTCAAGGCCATATCGACCGATGAAGGATCGAGAATGCGCACCTTCCAGTAGGATAAGTTCGTTCCATCGAAAAACGGAGGTTTGCCAACACCTCGCTCCATGTCGCCTTCGCGGATCAAGAACTGTTTAAGGGGGAATGATCCTTAACCGGCTCTTATACCAATTGAAGGACCGAGAATGGCGACCAGAGGGGGGGGTGAGTGGGAGCCTCAAATTTCTCTCGAAATATTCGGGCCACTCTTCCCAAAACCAAACCCAGTTGCTGGGTGCTCAACCTCCCCTGAGCAACGCGAGCGGGGGTTCAGACGAAAACGGAGAATTGAGAGCTCACCGGCAGTGGAGGAAAACTCACCGAAAACCCCCAAGAAGAGTTCTCAACCCCTATGAGAGAGAGGCAAGAATTCCAAGCAAAACAACCAGAAAAACAGGCGACGGACGCTAGAAGACAGCGCGACGGACGCTCCAGAGCAGGGCGTCGGACGCTGGCGACGGACATTTAGGCGAGCGTCCATCGGCCTTCCAGAGAGCCTGACAGAGAATGAGAAACTATCGAGGCGACGGACGGTCGGCGATGGACGCTATGAAGATTGTCCGTCGGCCTACCCGAGAGCAAAACAAAACTGCACATCGCACAAGACGCGACGGACGCTGGGTGACGGACTCTGAAGAGCGTCCGACGCCAAATCGAAAGACGTAGACACGCCGAGCGACGGACGCTAACGTTAGCACATACCAGCGTCTGACACAAAACCCTCGGAGCGTCCGACGCCCCCGACAAACGCGCAGTAAAGGCGAAAAAAGATTTTGTCTCCACCAAATCTTCCCAAAACTTGACCAAAAGTTCTCCACTAGCAACCCAACTTGGTAGGCATGTTTCTAGTGCTATGGAGAAGCTATCCTGAGGAAATCATCGCTCAATTTGGTGAGAATCAAGGGGAAACGAGGATTTGGGGGAAAACGGGCAAGAATGAAGAACACCGCAAAGAAAACGCCCGATCTGTGTGCTCGTGAGGTTTTAGGAAAAATCCTTCAGTGCAAAGATGCTCCTCGCGAGTACGAACAACTTGGTTCAAACGGATTTTGCAAAGCTACTCCCTACAAAGAGAAATCATCTTGGGAAAAAGAGAGAGCAAAAGCAAAACGCGAAGAACACAAGCAAAATGGGAACATGATCAAGAAATCGAAGCCACCATGGCTTACGGAGGTTTTGGCCTCCGATTTCTCGTGACAAAACCAAGTTCTTACAAAGGTTGGAGGAAACAACCTGGGGATCTCATGAACCAGAGATAGGGTAGAGAGAGAGAGAGTTGAGGCAAATGATTAGGGTTCAAGAGATGGGATAAGGATACCCCTTCATCCCCTATTTATCAAGGCTTTGGCTATTTCCCAAAGACCCCCCTAGATACATGAGTGAACTACCTAGCCTAAGCATTGTAGTCCAAGCTCCGGAAAATATCTCCCGCATTTTGAATGGATGGCCCCGCTTCCTACCAGGAGTTGCCGTTGCCTCGACGCAACCTCCAGGATTCCGCCACGTGCCATCCCCGCTTCCTCGAAAGCTCCGCCCATGTTTTGAGGCCCAAACCCGCGAAACCCGCCACCGGTAGCTTTCGGCTTAACTACCGAACCCCGAGTTTTGAGACCCAAACTCGGAAACCGTCCTCCGGTGGTTTTGCGGCCCAAACCACCAAACCGCTCGACTCGAGCCACCTTGTCCTCGCCCGGTCGGATTCCGAGTCCCCTAGCCTCCGCTCGACCCGCTCGTCCGCCGTCTTGACTCGGTCGACTCGGTCTACCTCCATGTCTTCTCGCACTCGCCGGTGCCAGGCACTAGCCACCACAGCTAGTCAGCCGGCGCCCATGGTCCCTCAGTACGAGCCCCACTTCCGCCCTTCACCGCTCTCAGTCCATCGGCACGACAAGCCTCTACTCGACCTTCTCCACGCCATTGACCACTGTCACTAGGCATAGTACCTGCACACCACAAGCCGATAGATAGGCACACATTTGCTTTCGCAAGAGGTTAGTTCAAACCACTCAAACTGAAATACTCACGTGTTGATCAATCACTCATCATCAAAACTGAACATTCATGGGTACTTATCTACCATGTGTTCGCAATCTCCCCCTTGATGAGTGCATTGTCAACACAAGTGCATTTCAGATTTGAGCCACAAGGTAAAGCTCTCCAAATGACCAAAAGCTAAGAAAGCCAAACCGGGGTAACTTGAGAGAAGCAAAATGCATCCAAAACTTGGTTCCCAAAGACATGGGCAACGACTCAACACAACCAAGCAAAACAAAACTAGCCCTCAAGAAGAGGTAGAAATGGGCTCAACTCTGCTAGCAAGTCAAAGATACCAATCAAAGCTCTCAAAGCTCAGAATACCAATTGAAGCACTAAGGGAGCTCAAAGATACCAATTAAAACGCATAAAACTCAAGAAGCCAATCGAAACCTGTCGGAGCCAAAACACAAGCTAGACCCTCCAAAAGAGGCAAACGCTCAACACGTCTAGCAAAAGCTCCCTCTGGGCAAAAGTATACTCTAGATACCAAGAAAGGGTGAAAAGAGTAAAAAAAGCAAGATTTTCACAAAAATGCACATTTTCTCCCCCTTGATCACATATCTCTCCCCCATGCTTTCTTCCCATAATGCACAACTCTCCCCCTTAAGTGTAGATGGAGAGAAATGCACATCTCTCCCCCTTGTTGACACATGAAACTCATCAAAGCTCAAAACTCAATAACCGGCCACAAATGTCATGATATACAAAATGAGTGCAACAAGCTTCATACATAGAGCTAAGACAATGAAAGGATGCTCTAAGTGATGTGATCCTGTGAGAATAGGAAAAGCTCTACGTGCCCAACTAAGACTCAGGTTGAGCTAAAGATCACTTTAGAAGCTATTTTAGAGAGCATTACATGTGTGAGCAAGGAATGGGTATCACCTCCTAGAGACAACTAGACATGGCAAACAAGATAGGACCTATCTCAAAGCAATCTCATGTATAGCAAGTAAAACTATCCCTAGCAAAGTTCATACAAAAAGCCAATGACCCAACTGAATGAATTTTTCAAATTTCAGAGTTTTGCAGCCAAATTTCAGTTTTAGGCACATTTAAGTTGTATGCGAGTGGTTGTAAGCAAAGTGATGCCACTGCTTACCAACTGGGCGAAGTCAAAGAACTTAACACACCAGTTTTGGTCATACACGACACCGCTCAAGTATCAACCCATATGGGAAGCAGTCTCGAACGCACGGTGAAGTGCTCACAATGCAAACCCAACTCGATCTTTCCAATTCACAAAACAGAGAGCAATTTCATTTTATATCAATTTTAAGCATGGTGCTCAATGGAAGTGAATGAAGCAGTGAAGAGCCATAGTTACAAGCTATATATAAGGCAGCCAAGAAGGATCTTCAAAAGCCTACACATGCTAGTGCCATTTCAGAGGTGACATGGGGAATTAAATTCAGTTTTAAAGCTTTTCTAACTTAGCTCTATTGCATATCAAGAGATCAAAGAGAGTCTAAGTTAGGCAACACCATAGACACATAAAGCACCTCAAACAGAGCATAGATTCATTATATCGGCTATAGGTATGAAGCTTAAAATGAACTAAGTCACAAATGCAAATCAGATGCAAAAAATACAATGACACCAATAGAAAGAAAGAGAAAGAAAAGGAAAGTAAGAACCAAAAGAACTATGAAACACAAAGCTTTCCTCCTCTAAAAAGGAAAGCAAACACCCAACTCGCCCCGAAGACGAGAAAACACAGCTTGATCGAGAGGTTTTGTGAGAATATCCGCAAGCTGGTTTTGGGTCTTGACATGCCGGAGGTCAATGTCTCCCTTCTCATAGTGGTCTCTCAGAAAATGAAATCGAACATCAATGTGCTTGGTCTTAGTATGGAGCACAGGGTTTTTGGCCACACTAATGGCACTCATGCTATCACACAGCAGAGGAACTTTAGTAAGCTCAAGACCAAAGTCCTTCAAAGTTGCAATCATCCAAAGCAACTGAGAGCAACAGCTAGCCGCGGCAATGTACTCAGCTTCACACGTCGACTGTGCCACGCTAGACTGTTTGCGAGAAGACCAAGACACAAGAGAAGACCCGAGAAACTGGCAAGTCCCAGAAGTGGACTTCCGATCAAGATGGCAATCGGCAAAGTCGGCATCAGAATAACCACAAAGCACAAGAGAGGACGTCCCTTCTCGGGTTTGCTTGATTTGCAACCCGAGAAAGAAGGTCAGCTCTCCCATCATGCTCATCTCAAATTCCTTGCTCATAAGATCTGCAAACTTGGCAACAAGAGTATGAGAAGAACCACCAAAGATGATATCATCCACGTAAATCTGGACTAGGAGAGTGTCTTTGCCTTGCTTGAGGAGAAAAAGCGTCTTATCTACCGATCCCATTTTAAAACCCTTACCAAGAAAAAACGTTTTCAACCTATCATACCATGCTCTAGGGGCTTGTTTCAAACCATACAAGGCTTTGTGGAGTTTAAAAACATGGTTTGGAAACTTGGGATTTTCGAAACCGGGAGGTTGTCTAACATACACTTCCTCCTCTATGTAGCCGTTTAGGAAAGCACTTTTAACATCCATTTGAAAAAGTTTAAAACCCTTAGAAGCCGCAAAAGCTAGAAGGATTCTAATGGCTTCTAAACGAGCTATAGGAGCAAAGGTTTCCTCATAATCTATTCCCTCCTTTTGACAAAAACCTTGCGCTACCAACCTAGCCTTGTTACGCACTACCACCCTATCCTCACTTTGTTTGTTCTTGAAAACCCACTTGGTTCCTATAGGGTGGCAACTTGGTGGTGGTGGCACTAAGACCCAAACGCGGTTTCGCTCAAAGTTCTTTAACTCCTCATGCATGGCATTAACCCAATCCGGATCCATCAAAGCGTGTCCAACATCTCAGGGCTCAAAAGACGCGACAAAAGCCGAATGAGCAAAGTGAGAGATATAGGACCTGGACCGTGTGACTCGACGGTCAATGTCACCGATGATGTTCTCCGGCGGGTGCTGTCGCTGGATGTGGCAGGGAGCCTGCCTGGACGAAGTGGCCTCCCCCTCAACAGCAGCTGGAGCTCCCTCAGGTGCAACGGGCATCGACTGAGGAAGCTGCTCGAACAGCCCCATGTAGAGGAAGTCGTTGGATCGGGACCGTGAGCCGAAGTGGATGTCGCAGGGTCGACGGGGGCAGCTAGTGGAGTTAGCTCGGGATCACCCCAATCGGCATCATCCTGCTCCTCATCCACAAAAATGCTGGTGTTCACCTCATCATCACCTACAGGCTCAAAAGCAGTGGAACTACAAGGCATGGTCTCATTGAAAGTAATCTCACAAGTCTCCATCACTCGGTTAGTTTCAAGGTTAAGAGCACGATAAGCACGAGAGTGAGTAGAATAACCAAGAAAGATACCGTCAGAAAACCGTGATTCAAATTTGTCCAACTTACCGCCCTTTTTGAGGATGAAACACTTGCACCCAAACACCCGTAGGTGACTTACCTTGGGTGGTCTCCCAAATCGCAACTCATAAGAAGTCTTCTTCTTGAAAGCCTGGAGAAAAATGCGATTGGAAACATAGCAAGCAGAATTAATCGCTTCGGCCCAATACCGCCTAGGAGTCCTATGCTCATCGAGCATCGTCCTGGCCATCTCAACAAGGGTCCAATTCTTACGCTCAACAACACCATTCTGCTGGGGAGTGTAAGGAGACGAAAATTGGTGATCCAAACCCAAAGAAGAGCAAAGAGATGCAAATTGAGCATTCTTGAATTTTGTGCCATTGTCACTGCGAATAGCTCTCGTGGCATGCTTAGGTAGCTCATTTTGCAATCTCAAAATCAGATCACGCACATGCATAAAAGCCTCATCCTTACTCTCCAAAAAGAACACCCAAGAGTACCTCGAGTAGTCATCAACGACTACAACCACATACCACTTCCCTCCTTCCGACCTAACCCGAGCTGGACCAACTGTGTCCATGTGTAAGAGCTCGCCAGGTTGTTTGGTCATAATCTGAGACACCGGAGGATGGGAAGCGGCAACCATCTTGCGATGTCTGCAAGGATGGCAAACCAAATCTTTCTCGAACTTCAACTTTGGCAATCCTTGGATAAGGTCCATTGAGCTAAGCCTTGCGAGCAAGTCAAAACTCAAATGTCCCAATCTCCTATGCCACTTCCAAAGCTCGGAAGAAGAACCGGCAAGAAGACAACGAGAATGTCCGGAAGAGATAGAAAAATCCGCACGAAAAACCTTCCTGAAGGGTAAAATCCGGCAAACAAGCTCACCACGAGAGTCCAAAATCCGAGACAAGTTTGGCTTAAATCTCACTTCAAAACCGTCTTCAAGGAGTTGCGAAACCGAGAGAAGGTTAAAATGCAAATTCTCAACCAAAGCAACATCCTTGAGGACAAAAGACAAATTGACTCGGATGGACCCCCAGGAGACAACCTTACCTTTACTCTTATCCCCGAAAGTGATGTACTTAGTGTGGCGCACGGGGTCGAGGCTAGAGAACCACTTGGCACTTCCGGTCATATGGCATGAACATCCGGAATCCACAAGCCAAGTCTCCTCCAGTCCTCCTTCCTACATCAATAAAAAGACATAGGGTGAGCAAACAGACCAACACTGGGGTTAGTAAACTATGAAGGATACCAGTGTTGTCCCACTTGCCCAAAGAATGAGTTAGGAGAAAAACCAAACATCTCCTGCCCCACGGGGGAATAACGATCACCACGATAGGGAAAACGTGGTCCGCTAACGAAGGGAGAAGTAAAGCCACCGCCACAAGGCCCGTAGTCGTATGGGTCACAACCAGAACCCCGCCGGGCACGACCACCGCGTGGTCTCGCCTCCTGAGGCCTAGCACCTTGAGGCATTGTACCTCTAGGCCTAGAAGTGTGCCTCTGAACTTCCGGTTCATGCACCCCAACTCGTGGGTGGTACATGTCCCGGTTGTTCAACTCAGCCTGCCTCCGATCATCTCTCTTCCTCCTATAGCAAAACTCATCCAAGTGCCCATCCCGCTCACAATACTCACAATGGTACCTCACCACACTCTTGGTAGGCACTCTCTTGTTGGGTTGGGTGGCTCTAGCTTTCTTAGGAAGGGGATCACTAGAGATGTCTGGCAGTGTGTCAAGTGGGTTGCGAAGATGGTTCGGTTGGTCAATCCACACTTGCTTCTGTGGAGTGGTTTTGGGTGGCTCTTCAAACACACCATCTCTCACAGGAAACTCAGAGGGGTTGGTAGGCTTAGGTGGAGTGATCTTGGTAATCTTGGGAGTTGTGGTGGGTTTCTCACTCTCGCTCAAACCACTGCACTCACCAATCTTACCGAACATGCTATCGTCCTTCCCACCTATAGCAAAGCCTACTCCCGTGCTACCAGCTCTTTTGCATTGGCTAAGCATCATCCCCAACTGCGGCTCTCGGCAAGACACCCAACTCAAGATGGACCGAAGGTATGTGTTTTCTTCCTCGGTACGCATCTTGTCGTGTCTGCACGACGCGATCTCAAACTCCAAAGCCTCAAAGCGATCTGACTCTCTAGTGCTATCTGAGTTGACCTTCTCTAACACAGCGATCCTAGCATCCTTCTGTGCCAGCTTAGAATGCAAGCCTAAGCAAGACTTGCACACACCAAGTAAGCTAGGCCTAGCCTTCAGCTCACTAATCTCCTCAAGTAGAGTGCCATACTTGTCCTGGAGAGTGACAAGATCAAACATGTGGATGGCACAAGCATCACACTCTACCTCCTCGGTAACCACCACTTGTGCCTTAGCAAACTCTAACTCATGAAGCGTGCTAAGGTACTTTGCCTTAAAATCGTTCCTCTCACAAGCGGCACGCTTGAGCAAAGCATCCTGACTAAGCAAGGTATCGTTCAGAGACTCAAGCTCGAGAGAGAGGGATTCGATGGTGGGTGATACCTTGGGTGTGTCGGAGTCGTAGTCGTAGTCGGGGCCATCCTTGCGCTTCCCGACCTTACCTTCTTCAATCGCCATGGTGCAAAAACCACCGTGCTTGGCATCGGCGTAGAAACAGAGGCCGTTGAGCTTGTCCTCAACCTTTCCCTTCGACTCATCGTCGCTCGAGGAAGAACCCCCGTCGGAGGAGGCATCGATGTCGCTAAGGGAGGCGAGGAAGGCTCGATGCTTGGCCTTCACCTTGTCAATCACCTTCTTTGAGGATCTCCTGTTGTAGCCGCCCTTGGCCTTGTGCTTGTCCTCGAAACGGTGCTTGCACTTGTCCTTGCGCTTGGTGAAGTCACCCGCAGCTTTCTTGGGGTAGTTTGCGATGAAGTGATCCTCATCACCGCAACGGTAGCACCCCTTGGCCGAGCCACCACATCGTCGGTTCTAATGGTTGTTGTGAAACCGTGAGAACTTAGTGATGACCAAGGCCAGCTCATCATCTCCAAGCGCCTCCACTTGTTCCTCTGTCACAGACATCAAGGACAAAGCGAACAAAGAGTGTGAAGGGTTAGAGGAAGAAGAAGACACACCGCCGGGGCCAGAAACCAATGCCATGGATGGGTTCGACGGGTTCTCAAGCTTGTCCTGGGTCTGGTGGTTAATCTCCGAGGACTTGAGCTTGCTGAACAGCTCGTCCACGGTCAGGGCATCATAGCCCGGTGACTCCTGAATGGCAGCCACCTTCATCTCCCACACCCTCCGATCAAGAGCATGCAAAAGCTTGATAGCCATCTCATGATCATCATAGGGCAAGTTGGCTCGATTAGCACGCATCTTGTTGACGATAGATTGGAAGCGAGTGAACATCCCGTCAATAGATTCGCCGGCCAACAGTACGAAGTTCTCGTACTCCCTACGGTATGTGTCGAAGAGTCTGGACTTGATCTAAGGATTACCCTCATGATATCGCACAAGTGTTTGCCAAATCTCTCGCGCCGTAGTGAGATTCGAGACTCGCTCAAACTCAGGAAGTGACAAACTCGAGAAGAGGATACTCCGTGCTCGACTGTTTGCGTTGTGTTGAGTGATTTGGAGTTGGTCAACACGAGTCGCAAGAACACGATAGCCCTCATTCTCACAGATCTCCCATATGTTCGAATCAACTCCTTGTAGATAGGCGGGCATGCGCACCTTCCAGTAGGATAAGTTCGTTCCATCGAAAAATGGAGGTTTGCCAACACCTCGCTCCATGTCGCCTTCGCGGATCAAGAACTGTTTAAGGTGGAATGATCCTTAACCGGCACTTATACCAATTGAAGGACCGAGAACGGCGACCAGAGGGGGGGTGAATGGGAGCCTCAAATTTCTCTCAAAATATTCGGGCCACTCTTCCCAAAAACCAAACCCAGTTGCTGGGTGCTCAACCTCCCCTGAGCAACGCGAGCGGGGGTTCAGACGAAAACGGAGAATTGAGAGCTCACCGGCAGTGGAGGAAAACTCACCGGAAACCCCCAAGAAGAGTTCTCAACACCTATGAGAGAGAGGCAAGAATTCCAAGCAAAACAACCAGAAAAACAGGCGACGGACGCTAGAAGACAGCGCGACGGACGCTCCAGAGCAGGGCGTCGGACGCTGGCGACGGACATTTAGGCGAGCGTCCGTCGGCCTTCCAGAGAGCCTGACAGAGAATGAGAAACTATCGAGGCGACGGATGGTCGGCGATGGACGCTGTGAAGATTGTTCGTCGGCCTACCCGAGAGCAAAACAAAACTGCACATCGCACAAGACGCGACGGACGCTGGGTGACGGACTCTGAAGAGCGTCTGACGCCAAATCGAAAGACGTAGACACGCCGAGCGACGGACGCTGACGTCAGCACATACCAGCGTCCGACACAAAACCCTCGGAGCGTCCGACGCCCCCGACAAACGCGCAGTAAAGGCGAAAAAAGATTTTCTCTCCACCAAATCTTCCCAAAACTTGACCAAAAGTTCTCCACTAGCAACCCAACTTCATAGTCATGTTTCTAGTGCTATGGAGAAGCTATCCTGAGGAAATCATCGCTCAATTTGGTGAGAATCAAGGGGAAACGAGGATTTGGGGGGAAAACGGGCAAGAACGAAGAACACCGCAAAGAAAACGCCCGATCTGTGTGCTCGTGAGGTTTTAGGAAAAATCCTTCAGTGCAAAGATGCTCCTCGCGAGTACGAACAACTTGGTTCAAACAGATTTGGAAAGCTACTCCCTACAAAGAGAAATCATCTCAGGAAAAAGAGAGAGCAAAAGCAAAACGCGAAGAACACAAGCAAAACGGGAACACAATTAAGAAATCGAAGCCACCATGGCTTACGGAGGTTACGGCCTCCGATTCCTCACGACAAAACCAAGTTCTTACAAAGGTTGGTGGAAATAACCTGGGGATCTCATGAACTAGAGAGAGGGTAGAGAGAGAGAGAGTTGAGGCAAATGATTAGGGTTCAAGAGATGGGATAAGGATACCCCTTCATCCCCTATTTATCAGGGCTTTGGCTATTTCCCAAAGACCCCCCTAGATACATGAGTGAACTACCTAGCCTAAGCATTGCAGTCCAAGCTCCAGAAAATATCTCCCGCATTTTGAATGGACGGCCCCGCTTCCTGCCAGGAGTTGCCGTCGCCTCGACGCAACCTCCAAGATTTCGCCATGGGCCATCCCCGCTTCCTCGGAAGCTCTGCCCAGGTTTTGAAGCCCAAACCCGCGAAACCCTCCACCGGTAACTTTCGGCTTAACTACCGAACCCCGAGTTTTGAGGCCCAAACTCGGAAACCGTCCTCTGGTGGTTTTGCGGCCCAAACCACCAAACCGCTCGACTCGAGCCACCTTGTCATCGCCCGGTCGGACTCCGAGTCCCCTAAGCCTCCGCTCGACCCGCTCGTCTGCCGTCTTGACTCGGTCGACTCGGTCTACCTCCATGTCTTCTCGCACTCGCCGATGCCAGGCACTAGCCACCACAGCTAGTCAGCCGGTGCCCATGGTCCCTCAGTCCGAGCCCCGCTTCTGCCCTTCACCACTCTCAGTCCATCGGCACGACAAGCCTCTACTCGACCTTCTCCACGCCATTGACCACTGTCACTAGGCATAGTACCTGCACACCACAAGCCGATAGACAGGCACACATTTGCTTTCGCAAGAGGTTAGTTCAAACCACTCAAACTAAAACACTCACGTGTTGATCAATCACTCATCATCAAAACGAACATTCATGGGTACTTATCTACCATGTGTTCGCAACCGACCACCTCACAGACCTTTGGCAGCATTTTCTTTGCCCTCTCTTGTAAGGAATCTCTAGGCAAGAGAAAAGGAGGGGGAAAGAGTCTTGGCCAGATCGGCCAATCACTAAATGTGATCTTGGATGCTAGTTTCGATCACTATCATGCAAGGAGCATCGAGGCAGGAAAGATGGGAGAGAGTGGGGCCAGAACCAGATCGACCGATCCCACTTTGGTGTCTAAAGGCCCTAGCTTTTTTTGGCAATAAGCTAATTACTCATTTTAACATGGAGTGCAACTTTTATGGAAGGAGAAAGATTCAAAGTTTTAAAGGTTAAATTAATTTTCACAGTTTATTATGACTAGGCATGATTATGCTTTGGAATTAACAAAAATGATAACATGATGAAGAAAAATTCAGGAATTAAAAAGAAAGTGAACAAGAGGACTTACTTTTTGAGAAGCCATGCTCTCAGTGGTTTGGAGTAGGATCATCCTCCTCCCTTGCCCGTCGGATTTGCTTACATGGTTTTGGAGGTGGAGCAGTGCATGGCTTGATCACTTTGTTTTGCCATACCCGTTTGGGTTTTGCCCGAGGTTGTTGCTTCACTTTTATCAAGTAAGTATAATTAACATAAGGATCAATTTCAAATACCTTGACTATGGAGCATTGCTCGGTTTTTGGCTTGAAGTGGAATATCTCCTAGGTTCCATTGATGTTGAATTGAATTTCTACAGCTCCTACATCGATGTGTGCGTTGGCGGTGCTGAGGAATGGCCTTCCTAGGATGAGTGAAGTCTTCTTGTCTACTTCCATATCCAACACCACGAAATCCACGGGGATGAAAAATCCTCGTATCTTGACAGGAATATTTTCGGCGATCCCCGCGGGTTAGTGAATCGATTGATCCGCTAGCTGGAAACACATTGGTGTAGGGGACAAAGTAGTATGACTTAATTTATCAAATACTACCGTTGGCATGACGCTGACGCTTGCTCCCAAGTCGCAAAGTGCATGCTCAAATTGATGGGTCCTGATGGAGCAATAAATGGTAGGACACTCTGGGTCCTTCTTCAATGATAATTGGTTGAGTATAGCAGCGCTACACTCTTCCGTCAGCTTGATGACTTCGGTGGTAGGTAATGAACTTTTATTGTTGAGGATGTCCCACAAATACTTGGCATAGGTTGGAACCTGCATTGCATCAAGTAGAGGAATATGGACATATAATTGATGAATTACCTCAATGAATTTCATGAATTGCTCATCTGGGATTGTTTTCTTGGCTTGTTTGGGAATGGTAGTAGTACGTTTGTATCATAGTACTCATGTGGGGCCGTTCTCCCATGGAACTTGACAGAGTCCTGGAGTGGTGCAAGTCCTTCTTCTTCGTCTTCATGTTGTTCTTCTGCTTTAACTTCTTTCTCCTTTCTTGTTGATTTTCCTGAAGTGTTAGGATGTGCTAGATCTCGAGTGGTCATACCCCCTCTCATGGTCACCGCATTTATACTAGAGATTTTTTTCAGATTTACCAAGACTTGGAGCAGAAGATATCAATTGAGATAATTTTCTTTTCTAACATGTTATTGAGATTCAATTGATTCTTTACAACAGAAGCAAAGTCATCCATTTTATTATTCAAACTTTCAAGGGTCTTATCATTGGCAGCTAGTTTCTTATTTATACTTTCATTAATCCTAGCTTGGCTTGAGACAAGATCTTTGAATGAAGGCTGATTAAAATTATTAAAGCTTTTACCTTCATTACCTTGATAGACGGGTCGTGGCTTTGATCCAGATTGTTGAGGTCGATCTCCATTGTTGTTGATGAAGCTCACACCTTCGTTTGTTTCGGGGCAATTGTTTCCCGAATGATTTCTACCACATACCTCACACCATTGTTCTGCCATGTTAGCTCGTGTGGAGGCATAGTGTTGGATGGCCTCTCTATCCCTCTTGAAATTTGCTCATTCTTCGAGTTTCTTCAGCAAGAGATCCATCCTTGTGGATAGTGAATTTACTTCATGAATGGTTTCTGCACGCTTCTTTTTGACTTGGAGCTTTTCATCTTTCCACCCTTGGTTCATCACCATCTTCTCAATGAGATCTTTTGCTTGTGTGATGTTGAGTGAAGTGAATGCTCCTCTTGCGGCTGTTATCCCATAGTAGAAGCCTTGAATCAGGAGCCAATCTTGAATTCCATGATGAGGGCATTCTTGAATGTACTCTTGGAGACGTTCCCATGCTTCGGGAATAGTCTCGTCTGCTTGTTGTTGGAAGCTTGAAATTCTTGAGAAAAGCATTGGCACAATTCTCCCTAGTGGCAACTTCCTCAGAATGAGCATAGAACCATTGCTTTGCCTTCCCGAGTAATGAGAACGGGAAAAGGCAGAGACGAATGATATCCAATGCAACATTCTTAATGTTAATGGTGCCACTTACCTCCAAGAAGTATTGGAGATGTGCCGTAGCATCCTCATGGGACTTCCTGCTAAAGGGATTGGCTTGCACTAAATTGATCAAGGCTGGTTTTAGCTCTAAGGGAGCACCCCCTGTATTAACGTCTGGTCCTTGAGCCACGTGAGCGACTGAAGGTACCGAGAAGTCAGAAATAGCCTCTTGAGCCATAGCTTTCTTGATGAACGGAGTGGAGCCTCCTTCCTTGAGTGGATCTAAGTTTGAGGTGAGCTTTCGAGGAGACACTAGACGATGTCTAGAGTTTCTTCGGAAACTCATAGGATTTTCAAATGTGGTTGCTCAAAAATGGAACTCACTCATACAATGCCTTGCTTCACAATTAAGAAAGACAAAGGCAAGGGATTAGACCCTACAACTAATTGATAACTAGATTGAGAGTAAACCCTAGATTCAATTCTATTAAAATTTCTAGGCTATGCTTTCCCCGGCAACGGTGCCAGAAATGCTTGTTGGTATTTCTTATGACTATTGGATAAATCCACAAGCGCACAGATTATACCGTTGTAGCACTTTACCTAGGAGTATTCCGGGTATCGTAATTTATATTCTCCCAAGGGAAAGCGGAGCTAGAAATAATAATAAAAGAGAGATCCTAGAGATCACCTCAATTTAGTACCAACTAGTGTAAGGGGGTAATCGAAATATGATAGGAAGGTGATGATGTAACAAACCGAGATAAAGATAAGCAAGAGATAACTAGTGGGTATAACTATGTGGGAGAACAACGAGAGAGTAAAAGGACTCCTATAATTCCAACTTTTACCTTTGTGGATTTAACTATGGCACATAATTGAAACAAACATCGATTGATTCCTCAATACAAGTATGCTAGGCGAGAGGATAGATCAGTAGGAGGGCAAAACTCCTACCGGACCGCGCTCTCTTTTTATGGGGTCCTTATCTTTTAAGAACTTGCCTAAGAACACGTGGTAGGATACAAAGACTAGACAAGGCTATCACTCTCTTGCTAGCTACCACAAACAATCCGTGCAACAAGCGATAACCTAAGGCAAGATTAAGTATAAGCACCACGCTTACACCTACTCTCACTACTCTAATCGTGTATACGACAATTAAAGCACCCTATGATAGGTGATGATCGCATACAGGAAAGGCCACAAGGATCTCAATCTAGTTTATAACAACTAAATGACAAGATAAACCACAATAATACTATAGCAAGTATAATATTACACAAAGTAAAGACTAAGTAAAGTAAATAAGGAATATTGCATAAATAAGTAAAGTCTTATAAAAGAGAAAAGACACAAGAGCTTATACCAGATTCTCTAGGAAGACTGTCGACGAAATATGCGTCGCAGTTTACCTAGGGGGTTGTAGGCGGAGGTGTGGCGACGGCGATCAAGCGCAACACAGAGAGCGTAGACACGACGATTTAGACAGGTTCGGGCCGGCAAATCACCGTAATACCCTACGTCCTGTGTTTTGGTGGCTGGATTGATCTCAGTATTAGGTTACAAGATCCGTAGATCATCTGAGAGAGAGAGCTTTTGGAGGGGGTCCCTGCTTGCCTTATATAGCCGGGGAGCAGGGTTACAATTTCTATATCCTAACAGATTACGATCGCTCCCTTAAGGCAAGGGATCCGAGTCTATCTACTAGGATCTTCCTTGGCAAGCAAGACTTCTTCGGAGTCCTTGGCGAGCATGACAGGCTGGTCGCGTGCCGCAAGGCCTCACGGGCTGGGCCGTCTTCCGGTCGGCAGGCCCATAAGGTCCCTGGGGATATGCCGAGGTAATATCCGAACAAATCCCTGAGCACGTTATATTCTTCTAGCGAGCCCGCAGCGTCGTTCTTGGAGGTGTTCAACTGGTCGCCATCATGCAAAATGGTCGTCGTGGAGTCCCGACCAGTCTGCCCGGTCGAGGTGCTACTCGTAGAAGCCTCCCGACCAGGTCGGGCTGGTCGAGAGCGTCGTAGCTTGATGTGCGAGCTGGTCACCTCGTCGGATGCTGCGGCAGCTCGTTGGAAGGATGTGACGTGCTGAAGAAAAAAAACTTTTGAAAAGTCCTTTCCTGGTGAAGTGTACCCACTTAGGCTCTGCAAACACAAAAACAACAGAGCTTTGTCGAGAAGAAAATCAGTACATTCACCTTTAGGTGAAGTGTACCCACTTAGTCCCCGAGCATGGTAGCAGGTGAAGTATGCACGTGGTGCCATGCTTTATAAGGAATAAAAAGATGCATAAGCAATTGTAAGTAAGGTCAGAAGCATGAGTTTTGCAGAAAAGAAACGACTACAAGTACCTATAGTTCCCGAGCCTGATGTAAGAAACTGGAAGCTTCTTGTATCAGGATCATATATTGAAAGAAACTTAATATGAGTTTAGTAAGAAAAGACTACTAATAACCGTAGTCCCCGAGCTTGATGTAAGGAGCCAAAAGCTTCTTGTATCAGGATCATGTTGCTTGATTCGCAGTCCCCGGGCATCAGTCCCCGGGTGTTGTCCTTCTTTGTGCCACCCTTCTGTGCCATGGGCGCAGTCCCCGAGCCTTGCTCGGTGTAAACTGGATGAAGTCCCCGAGCCTGGTCGAGGACGCGACCAGGCAGCTAAGTCGTGGTTGTCGTCGATGAAGTCCCTGAGTATTGTTGTTGGTGGCCAATTTTCTTGCACTTTGTCGACCAGACTGCTGTAGCCATGTTACAGTAGCTACAGAAAAGAAATTATAACGAAGTTGCATGTCTAGTCCCCGGGACTGAAGTGCTAGTGGTATTTCGGAAAACAATCGGCCGTAAATTGTGGAGATTTAACTAGGAGTAAATATATAAGGAGAACGATACAGGAAGTAAATGGGCCGAATTAATCGTGCAGTTAGCGGCCCAAGCCGCGGCGCAAAAGGTGGGCATGGCGGTTCCTCATTTGATCATTGCGGTTTCCCAAAAACCCTGAAAGGCGAAGCGGTGCGCCGCTTGGTATAAAGGACAGTTCTAGCGGCGGCGGTTTCCATTCTTCTATTGCGGTGAAAACTTTTCGTCTTTCACCATAACTTTCCTAGCACTTCTCCCGTTGCTTTGTTTAATTCGTTCTCTGTCTCGGTGCTTGATTACCCTGCTTGTCAGTGATGGCGCCAAAGAAGGGTAGTGTTTCGAAGCTATCCGTGGCAGCGGGTGCGGGAACGAGGTCATCGGCGGCGGCTAGGAAAGCTTCTGCATCGTCGTCCCCAAATGTTAGGGTTGAGGAGCTGGTGGTGCCGCCTTGGGCGGAGCATTGGACTCCGAGCACCATGAAGGAAGATGATATTAATGCTATAGTTTTTGGTGGTCTACTCCCGGATAAGGAGGCCGGCGGCCAGCGTTCGGCGAGTTGTTTCCGACGCCAAATATGGGTGCTCTTGTGGTGTTCGAGCCTTTCTTCCAGTGTGGTTTCGGAGTTCCGGTCCATCCTTTCCTTCGTGGTCTTTTATGGTATTATGATATCTCGCTCTACAACTTGAACCCGAACTCGATTGTGCACATTGCGACGTTTATCCACATGTGCGAGGCGTTTATTGGGATCTATCCCCATTTTGATTTGTTTCGATACTTCTTCTATTTGAAGATGAATGGGACTGGGTCATCTGGTGTTATCAGTTCAGTGTATCTTCAACTCAGGGATGGCATGACTAGTCAGTATATTTCGATGCCGCTGCATTCCAAATTTGTCGGGCACAAATCGAGGTGGTTTTAAGTTCATAACGAAGAACCCTTCGCATCATGTGACCCCACGCTGGTGCCCATGGTACTAGAAACCTGGTCGGAGCCGCCGTCCGAGGCTGGTTTGGATAAGGTGAAGTTACTGTTGAAGTTGCTCGATCGCCGCACTCTTGACGGCGTGCGGGTTGCGTGTAGTTTCATCGCCAGGCGATGTCAGCCTTGTAAAGATAGGGAGCATCCAGGTTTCGAATATACTGGTAAAGGTGACAGTACTCAGGAGGCACCTGAAAGTATTGACTCGGCTGTTGCTGACAAGCGTTTGAACTATATCTGTGATCTTTTGAAGCGTTCTTTGCCGCGCCATCCGAGGGAGGCCTTTTCTAGTCGTCGTCCTCCTTCTTAGGTTTTGTTGTCTGCAACTTTGTCATGATTTGTATTGTCTTGGCGCTCGTCGCATTTTACATACATTTGTTGGTTGTGTAGATTCATGGTGAAGACTGCGCCTCTTATTTCACCCTATTGCTGGCCCCCAGTGTATTGCCAGAGTTTTGTATGCTTCCGGCGGGTGATGGTACTGCGGAGCCGAGTGGTTCCGGTTATTCTGACGAATTTCCACCTCCGCCAAACCAGGGGTGTGATGCTTTGTTTGGGTATGAAGATGTCCCTCTTGGCGCGTACTCCGAAATGAGGACCTCCGGGATGGTCGGTTCTTCGAAGTCACCTAGGGTGGCCGGACTCTCTCCTCGGGAGGTGCATGTCAGGTGATTATCTTTCTTGACGTGTTGATTTTGGACGACTCATGGTTTATGATATGGTACCGCCTAATGGGGCTGGGTCGTTGCGCAGCGTCGTGTCGGTGGCTTTTGACAAGGGTTCAACTGGCGAGGGGCTGCCTGGGGCAGGGACGGTTATTGCCGATCCGAAGCCGCTGAGGTCGGAGCCCTGGACTACGGATCACCCGGGACTTGGCAGTGACTTGGACTCTTCGGGAGACCCAGGGATTCCTTCGAAAGATGATGGTGTGCCACTGACGTTTGGCTCTCATTCAAGGAAGAGGCGGAGGCGAGCTTCTGTTGTCATTGAAGGCGACTTCGTGGAGCTGCCCTACTCGCGGGAGGGCTTTGTCGATGGTGGGGGTTCTGACTGCGATCTGGGTGTCCTGGATGGTGTTAAGGTGAGCCGTTGACTTCCTTTTCCTTTGATTAATTGCAGGCTTAACCACAATTTCACAGGCATTGCTGAGGACGAGTCGGGAACGTAAGCTCCGGATTGTGTCTTTGGAGGAATCTTTGGAGGAATCCCGTTCGCGGACGCGTGAACTAGAGAGGGCCCTTTTAGATAAGGAACATGATAACTTAAGTCTGCACAACCAGCTATCAAAGATGAAGAAAGGTTACCTCTGATGTCCTATTTGGTTCCTGAAGTTGTCGCCTTGCTCTTGTGCTTACGCTCTTGGGCATTTGTAGAACTAGATGGTGAAGTTGTTGCTGGGCGCAATCGGTTTTGGATCCTGATTGAAGAGGTCAGGCCGGTTATGGCTTGCATGGACAACGTTACCTTTGTCTCTGCTCCTCCATCGGACGAGGTTATTGCTGATGTTTTGTCGAGGGCACGAGGATTTTATGGGCGCTTCAAGTCGTTTGCAACATTGGCGGCTTAGGAGATACTCTCCCACGGGCTTGCGATGCTGCGGTCGCACTATCCGTGAGATGATCTTCAGAGGGTGCGGAGTGGTTACGCAGCAGGTACTTCGGAGTTGGATGTTGGTCGCTTGAAGGCAGAGGCGCACATGGTTGCTGGGGATCTGCTTGCTGACATGGAGTTTTTTTCTACGAGGTAGCCGTCGTTTGTATGTAATACAAGATTGGTGTGGACTTGTAAGTGAAATGTATCAAAGCTTTGTTTATCTGGGCGGTGAGCTTTTATTTCACTTGTATGTCCTTTCGTGCCAGCTGAGTCATGAGCCGTAGCGATGAATCGTTCGGCCTTGGGTCTCAAATGGTCTAGATTGTAGGGCAAGCGCCACTGCATGCGTAGGATACATAAGGACTCCCAAGGAAGCACGCTGCTAGCAACCAGCGGTGCAGAGGGTGAACAACTCATGCACGGTTAGGGAGATGCCATGGACAGGGCCTTTTTCCGAGAGGCTCGATCGTGGCGTGACTAGGGTCTGTGGAGACCGTTCCTGCAGACGCTGGGCAAAAAGCCATGCTGCTTGTAGAGTCATCGACCGTACCGTGGTCGTATACAGATTCTGGGCACATAACCTCATGGCTCCCGACCCAAATGATATCGCCCGGTTTCTAGGGAAATATCATTTGGGAGGTATGTCAACATAGCCGTAGCGCTTAGGGTAGCTACTTCTATTCGCTATGACTCATCGACAGACCAGCGTCGGGTGCTTTCTGGTTATGGCCAGGCTGTTTGGAGAAATGTCCCATTGCATTTTTGGAGAGGTCGCGAACACTGTGGGAGTGTTTTGGAGAGGTCGTCGAACGCCGTATGCGTTGTGTAGAAGTCGTCGAACGCCGTAGGCGTTTTGTAGAGGTCGTCGAACACCGTAGGCGTTTTGTAGAAGTCGTCGAACGCCGTAGGCGTTTTGTAGAAGTCGTCGAAGTGAGGAAGTTATAAGGGCAAAATGTCAAACTTTTATTAATACGAACGAGATAAATAGTACAAGTATGTCAGGAATAGAAGCGCCTAAGGTGCTCTATGCTCCATGAGTTAGGTACATCGATGCCTTCTTGGTCTGCAAGCCGGTAAGACCCTGGTCGGGTTACCTCTTTGACGATGTAGGGGCCTTCCCAATGTGAAGAAAGCTTATGCAAGCCCTCGGTCTTCAGTTTCCTCTTGAGGACGAGTTCTCCTACGGTGAACGATTTGTGATTGACATTGCGGTTGTAATATCGGCGAACGCCTTCTAGGTACTTGGCCATACATACACATGAGGTTAGTCTCTGCTCTTCGAGGCGATCGATGTCGTCGATTCGGGCCTGGTCGGATGTTTCTTCGTCATAGTGCTCTACCCGCGGGGAACCGAAGGCGACGTCGGCTGGCATTACAGCTTTGGCGCCGAACACCATGAAGTACGGGGAGACGCCGGTGTTACGATTGGGCTGGGTACGCAGTCCCCAAAGCACCGCGGGCAGCTCGTGCAGCCAGCAACCTGTGTTCTTTTCTTCCTCCTGATATAACCTTTTCTTGAGTGCATCTAGTATCATTCCGTTCGCGTGTTCGGCCTGGCCGTTTGCTCTGGGGTGGGTGACGGAAACATATTTGACTAGTATTCCGTTATCTTCGCAGAAATCCTAGAAAAGGTTTCCGATGAAATTTGACCCCAGGTCGGTGATGATTGAATTTGGAACGCCAAATTGGTGTATGATTTCATCAATGAAGGCGACCGCGCTCGCGGTCGAGGCTTTGGTGATCAGCTTAACCTCGATCCACTTGGAGAATTTGTCGACAGACACGTAGATCCATTTGAAGTTTGCCGGTGCTGGTCGGAAGGGGCCGAGCATATCAAGACCCCAACAAGAGAAGGGCTAGGAAGCTGGTATTATTTGGAGTTGTTGGGCGGGGAGGTGAGTTTGCTTGGCGAAGAATTGGCACCCTTTGCAGGTTCACACCATTTGTTCTGTGTTGGCGACCGCTGTGGGCCAATAAAACTCTACTCGAAAAGCTTTTCGCACTAGCGTTTTCACAGCAGCATGATTCCCACACGTGCCGGCATGAATGTCTTTTAGGATTGCTGCACCATCTTCCTTGGAGACACGTTTTTGTAATGCTTCAAACTTGGAGTTCTTCCTCATTACCGTACCATCTACGAGGACGTAGTTGTGAGCTCGGCGGGTTAGTCGCTCTGCTTCTGCCTCATTTGATGGCACCACATTGTTAGAGAGATACTAGATAAAATCGTCTCGCCAGTCGAATGATCGGCTGGTGCTTGCGGCGATCACCACGTTAGCTTGTGGTGGTGGTACGTGTTGACGGTAATTTCACCATGTTTTTATACCATCAAAACAATCAACAAAACACTTTTTCCAGGAGCTAGCAAGCAAAGACATAATGATTTTTATCAAATAAATAGTTCCACATGTCCATGGAGTATTTCTTGCAGGACTATAAGAAATGGAGAGAAATGAGCTAGTGGGGCCCACATAGGAGGGCCCCCCTGTCATAGTAAGGG
Organism: Microstegium vimineum; assembly: GCA_022036555.1. Taxonomy (NCBI): domain Eukaryota; kingdom Viridiplantae; phylum Streptophyta; class Magnoliopsida; order Poales; family Poaceae; genus Microstegium; species Microstegium vimineum. The sequence continues at coordinate 15,901,945 of CM039126.1, read as the reverse complement.
GGTCATTACCCCCCTTGTGCAGGTCGGACGACCTATAAATGGCACCCACCAAGATCTCTAGCCACTCCAAGACATGTGGGCCATGCTTCTAGAAGGTTGGCAGTGGTCCACATGTCATAGGGGGGTCGGCCGAACCCCAAGGTGACTTGGCGGCCACTCCTCTCTCCCACTCTGGCCATGATCTAGGAGAAGCACTCTCAAGTGATCCTCCACCCTTGGATCAACTTGTGCTTTCTCTAAATGGCTCATGTTCACTTCACATGGATCCATGGGCCCACAAGAGTACAAACCGACGTCCAGAAGAAGTCCAACTTGTGCATACCCACTCCAAGACAGGTGGGCCATCTTCTAGAAGGACTGGGGCGGTCCCACCACCCATAGGGGGGTCGGCCGACCCCCCCTAAGGCCTAGGGCGCCCACCTCCTTTGTATGCCGCCATGCAAAGAAGCACATGCTCAATTCCTCTCGACCCTTGATCTGAAGGCGGTTGGGATCCAAGGGCTCTCATCACCCATCACGTGGATCGATGACGTGGCGGTGGAGTAGCCCCTACTCCACCTCTCCACTATAAATACTCCCTCACTCCCTCTCATTCAAGACACACCAAGGAGGAGCTACTCTCTCTACACATAGGCGAAGCCTTATTCTATTAGTAGCATAGAAAATAGGGAGAGAGTGAGGAGAGTCTGGAGGAGAGACGGGCCTGTCTGGCGTCTTCTCCAAGCTGTACCTTGGCGGATGCGGCCTTCTCTTTTGTAAGTAAGCATTTGAGATTCTTTTATGGTAATTGATCTTTAGTTCTAGTAAAGTATTTACTTTAGTTGTTCATTGGTTCACCGCCCTTAAACCGGTACTCTAGTCAATTTCCCCGGAATCCGGATTAGAGTAGTAAGATATAGTGTAGACATGGTGTCTAGGCTATACGCTTACCTGTGTCTGCGGCTTGTCCAACGGTTTGTTAGTGGTACCTAGTAGGGGTGACAGACTGTTGGCACAAGTTATGATTAACTTTTCTATACTTAAAATTGTGCCACCAACCTCTGGATCAGGGATAAAACAAACACATCATGAACATAGTTTATCAAATAACAAGTTCCACATTTACATGAGTGTTTGAGTGCAGCGATGAAGAAATGAAGCAAGTGAGAGCCAGTGGGACCCACATAGGGGGTCGACCGACCACCCTATGGGCCCACCTGGCTCTCCCCCTCGGCCAAGATCCAAGAGAGGCACTCTAGAGTGCAATCCATCCATTGGATCACTTTGTGCTTTCTATCAACGGCTCACAAGCAAAGCAAAAGGATCCATGGGCCCACACCAAGGAGATAAACGTGACAACCACCTCAGAACCAGCAAATAACCTCAATGACAGGTGGGACCAGCACCAGGGAGCAGGAGGTGGGCTAGTGACCCCCAGGGGGGTCGGCCGACCATCCAAAGGGCCCACCTGGCTTTCAAGCAGTCCCTGACCAGCACCAGGGAGTAGGAGGTGTGCTTTCTAGCAGGTTCCCACACCCTGGAGGGTAGAAGGGGGCCCACTGGCCATAGGGGGGGTCGGCCGACCACCCCCTAGGTCGGTTGGCTCCTCCCAACTGCCATACTCCTTCCCCACCTGTTGGATCACCACCATTCCTCCAATGACGGTTGCAAAGGCGGTTTGATCCAATGGTGGAGGATGCGAGGCCCTGGATCACTGACGTGGCGATGGAGTAGCCCCTACTCCACTCCTCTACTATAAATAGAGGGCCATACCCCCCTCTCTACACATGGTGAAGAAGCCTACAAGCTCCATTCCTTAGATTTGTTCTAGTAGTTAGTCTAGAGTGGGAGTTAGAGTTGAGTCGAGCTTGCTCGGGATTTTCGGAGTTGTCTTCGGGGAAGTCTGGTATAGCTCTTGTATATTTTCTTCTTTGTAAGACTTTATCTTTATCAATATATTATCCTTTCCCTTTACTTTACTTAGTATTTACTTTGAGCATTACTATACTAGATATAGTATTGTTATATGCTTTGGCTCTTTAATAGCCTTTACATTTATAGTCTGTGATCCTTGTGACCTTTCCTGTATGTGATCATTGCCTGTCATAGGGTGCTTTGATTATTGATCGTAGTTAAAGTAATAAGTTGTGTGTAAGTGTGGTGCTTATATATTAGCTTATCCTTGATTACCGCTTATTGCGTGGATTGTTCCTGGATGCTAGTAGAAGGTGACAGCTCTATCTAGCCTTAGTATTCCACCACGCGTGTCAGATAAGTTATTAAAAGGTAGGGCTTCAAGACAACAGGAGGGCGTGGTCCGGTAGGAGTTTTGTCCTCCTACTGATCTATCCCCTCGCCTAGCATACTTGTATTGAGGAGGCAAACTATAGTGTTTAGTCTAGTTAATTTGCTAAGTATATTAAAGTAGAGTGAATTGCTTAGGAGTCCCTTGTACTCTGTCGTTGTCCTCCCACCTAGCTAATCTGTCTAGTCCGTTCTAAGTATCATTTACCTAGACTCTTTCATTCATCAATCCCCTTCCTATCACATTTATCATTTACCCCCTATATTAGTTGATACTAAGTTGAGGTACTCTCTAGGATCTCTCTCTAATTATCATTTCTATGCGTTTGCGGATTTATCCAATAGTCATAAGAAATACCCATAAGCATTTCTGGCGCCGTACCGGGGATAGGGATTTATCTCTATTTGTGGTGCGACGCTAAGAAGTGTCAACATGCATTTCTAGCGCCGTTGCCGGGGAAAGCATAGCCTTGAAATTTTAATTAGATTGATTCCAGAGCTTATCATTAACTTAGTCATCAATTAGTCATAGGGGACCCCCTGTCTGTGTCTTCTCTTCTTGTGAAGCCAGACAGTTTATGAGCGGTTTCCAACTACCGGGAAACTACCTAGAGGATCCTGAGCAGCTGTTGAGAAGGTCTAGACGTCGTCAAGTCCCACCTCAGAGGTTCATCTCGAACCTGAATCCGTTCGAGGAAGGAGGCTCTACACCACCACTCAAGGAAGCTATGGCCTAGAAGGCAATCTCTGACTTCTCAGCCCCGTCAGCTACCCACGTAGCTCAGGGTCCCGAGATCAACTTCGGGGATGCCACCTTCGAGCTGAAGCTCGCCTTGATCCACATGGTATAGGCCAATCCGTTTTGCGGAAAGCCCCATGAGGATGCCAATGCTCATCTCCAGCATTTCATGGAGTTATGTGGCACATTCACTATCAAGGGAGTGGCGTCTGACGCCATTCGTCTTCGCCTTTTCCCATTCTCGCTATTGGGGAAGGCAAAGCAATGGTTCTACACCCACAAGGAAGAAGCCACTACATGGGAGAGGTGTGCTAATGCATTCCTCAAGAAGTTCTTCCCGACGGGCAAAACCAATGCCCTTCGTGGAAAGATCTCGAGCTTTCAGCAACAATCCGACGAGATGATTCCCGAAGCATGGGAGCGTCTCCAGGAGTATGTTCGTGCCTGTCCTCATCATGGGATAGACGACTGGCTCCTGATTCAAGGGTTCTACCATGGGCTGACTAGCATGGCTCGTAGTCACCTTGATGCTGCCGTTGGAGGGGCATTTCTCCAATACACGGTAAGAAGCGCCAAGGACCTCATCGAGAAGATGGTAACCAACCAAGGTTGGGGTGAGGAACGTCTCCAGCCAAAGAAGAGAGGTATGCACACCGTCAGTGAGGTGGACATGCTCTCTGCCAAGATGGACCTCTTGATGAAGAACATAGAAGAAGGTTCCAAGAAGGAACGAGAGGCCACCTACCCCGTCGCCGCCACACAAGCCATTGAAGCTGACCCATGGTGTGAAGTATGCGGAGGAAATGATCACTCGGGCCACAGTTGCCCCGAGACACCGAAGGAGGATGTGAACTTCATCAGCAGCAACAACAACAACAATGGGTATCGACCCCAACAACAAGGAAGCTGGAATTCATGCCCCTTCTACCAAGGTAATGGAGGTAATGGCAATTATAACAATTACAATAATAATCAACCTTCATTGAAAGATCTTGTTCTAGGGAAATCTAGAATTAATGATGGTATAAACAAGAAAAAGATTGCCACTGATAAAGTTCTTGAAAGCTTTGGTGAGAAGATGGATAGCTTTACAACTGTTATGAAAAATAAATTGAGCTTTAATAAAATGCTAGAAATCCAATTAGCTCAATTAGCAGCAGCTATGCCATCCTTGGAACAGGGTAAGATCCCTAGGAAACTAGAGGACTCCATTGAGCATGTTAACATGGTAACAACAAAGTTCGGTAAGACTCCACTACGCTCCTATTGGGGCTATCTTCTCGATCCTCCTTTCATCATGAAGAAGGAAGACCCAGGCCTTCCGACGATCAAGTGCTCAATTGGACAACAAACATTCCATACCGCCTTCTGCGATCTCGGATCAGGCGTCAACATCATGTCAAGAACTCGAGGAAGATGAACCTGCCAATCCAAGGCAGGTGTGGAAAGCAAAGGAGGTGCATGCCCCGCAATCTCCATCTCCAGAGCCATTAGGTGCACCCGAAGAATGAACAAGAAGGAGAGTCCTACTCCAAGGACGTAAAATCAAGGAGCCTTCGCTGAAAGGTAAATCGGTAGTTATCCTTTATTTCCTTTCTTTCATTTAGTTAAAACCTTTACTTTCATACTTAAAATTTAGAAATAACAAAGTTAGTTTAAATAAAACTTAAGAGTTAGTTTAGCATTAAAATTTGACAAAAGTTAGGGTCATAGGAGTGGTCGGCCGACCACGCATATGCACCCTACCTTGGCTTAGTTAATCACAAATCAATTAGGGGCCTTTACAAAAGAAAAAGAAAAAAAATATGGAGCACTAGGGGGTCGGCCGACCACTCTAGTAGCATGGTGATCATCCCTCTTTCTTCCCCACCATCCTTTGTCCAAGAATCTCATGATTTGAGTAGTGTTGCTTTCAAAAATCAGATTTATCTTTAGGAGACATCTCTTTTGCTTTGTCATGCTTTATTTCAATCACTTTTGGTTAAAGCATGTCACACCTTTGTCTCCCACTACTCCTTGTCCAAAGTGGGGAATCATGACACTTTCCACTTTCACTTTGTCATGCTTTGAAAAAGAAAACACATCAATCACCTTTGAGCAAAGCATGACATACCTTTGTTCCCCACTACTCTTTGTTTAAAGAGGAGAATCTTGACCACTTTAACTCAGCCTTTGATCACATCACATAGCACCTTTCACCTTTCACCAAGCACTAGAAAAATCATGAGTGGGTTCCCCACCATGGGGTGGTCAGCCGACCACCCTATGGTCACCTCCTCTCTCTCTTTTGATTTGTGAAAGACATCCACTAAGGCTTGTGATCATAGCACCCAAGGGGCATCCCCATGGGTGGTCGGCCGACCACCCCATGGCACCCCCTTGGTGCCATCTCCTCTCCCCTATAAAACCCCATCCAAGGAGAGCTCATTCCCTCACACCTCAACCAGAATTCAGTTCTATCTCAAGCCTCTCCTTGCCTTGCTCTTTCCTTTCAAGAGAAGGAGTGATACTCTCCCTAGTCTTGCCCATGTTCTTTTTCCTCTCCAAAGATGAAGAACCCATTGACATCTGCATTCAAGTCAATGAAGCAAGCTATGAGTCGGAGCTCATCCCGACGCTCCCGCCAATCCAATGATACTTCCCAAGGAAGGAGAAGGGGAGGTTCTGCCCGATACACTTGGGAGGGTCTCCAAACCGAAGAACTCCATCAGGAGGAAGAGGAAGTACTGACGGAGGTACCACACATCGAGGCAATCATGGTACCCCCGATGAGAACCTATGATCAAAAGAGCGGTCTCTGGTTTGACCAACCAGGGTATCAAAGGTATCTCTCTCTCCAGGATCGATATTTCGAGCATACGAGGATATTGGATCCGAATCTTCTCTTCAATGCAGGTATGACCAACGAATTTAATACTATCTTTTCCACGATTGGTTGGTCTAGCTTTTGGCAAATAGAAGAGTTTGGAATTGAATTTCTCACCATAGAGTTTCTATGCTCTCTCCAAACCTCTAATGTTGGAATATCCTTTCACATGTTTAATCAAAGCTTTAGTTTAACTTAGAGTCATCTAAGTGCTGCTCTTGGTTTTGATGATTCATGCGTGATAGATGTAGACTTTTCCATGCGTAAGTTTAACAAGATAGAGTTTTGGTTCTCTATCTCTGCTCTTAATAATTGTTCAAATCCTAAACCTGAGGCGATTCATAATCCAACTCTTCGTTTCATGCATCTTTGGATGAAAATGACTTTGTTTCCTGGAAGTAATGCTAGCGTGATAAATGACATGGAATTAAAATTGCTATATGCCATGGTCAACAAAATTCAAATCTCTCCTGTTAAATGCTTAGTGGAATTTTGGCAAAGTTCGATTGAGAGTAATGAATCTATTCAATTCACATCTTTAATTACTCGTCTTGCTGAATGGCACATACCCCTTTGTTTACATCTCTACTCCTTTAGCTATGATCTCAGAAGAATATCTTACAATTGCTCAAATGCTAAAAAGAGATGCCAATGGTAATCTTAAAATGATCTACAGTGGCCATACAATTGAGGTGCCTCTTCCAAATAGGCAACTTCAATTGTATAGGACCCGTAAGCTAATACTTGATCTAGATCAAGGCATTGGACAAAGAGGTTTTGCATGTGCAGACAAGAGAGCTCAAGAGGGGCTATACTTTGTTCATCTTGAGCAAGGTGGTTCCTCCCGAGAAACTATGGACGAGGAGGAAGACAATACATCTTCCGATCCCATGCACACTTCAAGCGGCATGCCTCCTCGATCCTCACATCCGCAAAGAGCACGAGCATCCTTCTCGTCCACACGAGAAAGAGAGCATCGTGAATTGCGGCAACAGTTCGATCATCTCACCAACACCTTTGGTGAGCCGCGTGTTGAGCACGATGAGACAACACGCATCGTCCAGCGAACTGCCGAAGATATCCAAGCTATGCAAGCAGAACAGCATCGGCAGTGGGACATGTGGTGGCAATTCCATCCACAACCGCCGCATCACTGAGCAAAGAACAAGCTTGGGGGAGGTTCCCTCCTCCACTAAGGTAAGTTTTTAATTTCAGCATTTATATTTATGCATTTCCTACTTATCTTTGCTTTGCATCTAAAAAAATATATATCTGCATATGATGAAAATAATAAAAAGACTTTCTCTACTCCACTCTCACATGCTTTATGAAAAATCTATATCTCCTATGGAAATGATGAATAGTTGCTCTGCTAAACGTCTCTCTAGTACTTAGTTTACAACTTGATATTTCTCTAAGTATGGATTACTTGGCTTAAAAAGAATTCATCATGAACCTCAAACTTTTGTGGGTTGCAAATGCTGTAACTAAGTCTAAGTTGTTGTGAGACATAATATGACAAGATAAGAGCTGCTACGATTTTGTTCTAAGCAAGAATGACTATCGGAGTTTTATTTCTTAAAATGACAAAACACTTTGTTGTTCCTCAACAGTGATAAGTCCTACCAAAGCCATATATGATCTTTCATGATATAAGCTTTCTACATAAGCTGCTTACTTTGTGTTGAGTTTGGTCAAGTTTTGTGACCCTTGTTGAGAGACTTATCATGCTCCCAAGATCAAGATCACGTACACGCCACATATACATGCTGCTTCTACACTGGAAGTACGCAAAAACATGCCTTACATTTCCACATAGTTCATACTCCATGCTATAGTAGAAAATCTCTCTCTAGTTTGTTGCTAGCAAAATGAGACATAGACTATGCAAAATTATGAAAAAAATTCAAGGGCATTCTAAAATCCAAAAATTTATGAGCATTCCAAAGCTCTTTTGAAAAAAATAATACTAATGAGCATCTTCAAAGCTCATAGAAAAATAAATAAAGATAGCTATGACTCAAAGTTTATAAGTTAGGAAAGAGAGATCTTATAGGAGTATTGATCTTTTGCCATGTTTCCACACACTTGCACATCTTGATCTAAGAGTATGACACTTCTCTCCTTGGATCCGGGATTTGACTTTACAATATATGCAAGGTAAGTTTGCTACATCTTTGATCCCTACCTACAGCCCCACATAAGCTTTAGAAGTAGGAAGAAAGAAGGCAAACTTTGATATGTGCCTTGGTAAGGAATCATACACCATATGAGCGACTCGAGAGTACTATTTGAGGAACACCAAATTTCTCTTTTACAAAATCTTGAAAACCTCCGATATGAAACTTGTGAAAGAATGAGAAAACTAGTGCTCCAATCAAGTTGTTCTATCTCTCAACCTCTCAAGACAAAGGATAAAGCTATAAGCCCCATGAAGGACTAAGGTAATATGGGTGAGTCTTTATTGCTAATTTTTCCATTCAAAAGAGAAGTATATTGTTGTAGATCTAGTACTCTTGAAATATGAAGCATAGTAGCAACTCCTGATCCATCGAGCTAAGTTTGATTGTTTGCTCAGGACGAGCAAAGGTTAAGCTTGGGGGATCTTGTTGGCACAAGTTATGATTAACTTTTCTATACTTAAAATTGTGCCACCAACCTCTGGATCAGGGATAAAACAAACACATCATGAACATAGTTTATCAAATAACTAGTTCCACATGTACATGAGTGTTTGAGTGCAGGGATGAAGAAATGAAGCAAGTGAGAGCCAGTGGGACACACATAGGGGGTCGGCCGACCACCCTATGGGCCCACCTGGCTCTCCCCCTCGGCCATGATCTAAGAGAGGCACTCTAGAGTGCAATCCATCGATTGGGTCACTCTGTGCTTTCTATCAACGACTCACAAGCAAAGCACAAGGATCCATGGGCCCATACCAAGGAGATAAACGTGACAACCACCTCAGAACTAGCAAATAACCTCAATGACAGGTGGGACCAGCACCAGGGAGCAGGAGGTGGGCCAGTGACCCCTAGGGGGGTCGGTCGACCATCCAAAGGGCCCACCTGGCCTTCAAGCAATCCCTGACCACTGGGGCCACACCATGGAGGGTAGAGGGGGGCCCACTGGCCATAGTGGGGTTCGGCCGACCACTCTCCCTAGGTCGGTTGGCTCCTCCCAACTGCCATACTCCTTCCCCACGTGTTGGATCACCACCATTCATCCAATGACGGTTGCAAAGGCGGTTTGATCCAATGGTGGAGGATGGGAGGCCCTGGATCGCTGACGTGGCGATGGAGTAGCCCCTACTCCACTCTACTATAAATAGAGGGCCATACCCCCCTATCTACACATGGTGAAGAAGCCTACAAGCTCCATTCCTTAGAATTGTTCTAGTAGTTAGTCTAGAGTGGGAGTTAGAGTTGAGTTGAGCTTGCTCGGGATTTCCGGAGTTGTCCTCGGGGAAGTCTGGTATAGCTCTTGTATCTTTTCTTCTTTGTAAGACTTTATCTTTATCAATATATTATCCTTTCCCTTTACTTTACTTAGTATTTACTTTGAGCATTACTATACTAGATATAGTATTGTTATATGTTTTTGCTCTTTAATAGCCTTTACATTTATAGTCTGTGATCCTTGTGACCTTTCCTATATGCGATCATTGCCTATCATAGGGTGCTTTGATTATTGATCATAGTTAAAGTAATAAGTTTTGTCTAAGCGTGGTGCTTATATATTAGCTTATCCTTGATTACCGCTTATTGCGTGGATTGTTCCTGGATGCTAGTAGAAGGTGACAGCTCTATCTAGCCTTAGTATTCCACCACGCGTGTCAGATAAGTTATTAAAAGGTAGGGCTTCAAGACAACAGGAGGGCGCGGTCCAGTAGGAGTTTTGTCCTCCTACTGATCTATCCCCTCGCCTAGCATACTTGTATTGAGGAGGCAAACTATAGTGTTTAGTCTAGTTAATTAGCTAAGTATATTAAAGTAGAGTGAATTGCTTAGGAGTCCCTTGTACTATCTCGTTGTCCTCCCACCTAGCTAATCTGTCTAGTCCGTTCTAAGTATCATTTACCTAGGCTGTTTCATTCATCAATCCCCTTCCTATCACATTTATCATTTACCCCCCTATATTAGTCGATACTAAGTTGAGGTACTCTCTAGGATCTCTCTCTAATTATCATTTCTAGCTCAGCTTTTCCTTGGGATAAAATAAATTACGATACCTTGGAATAATCCTAGGTGAGTTGCTACAGCGGTAAAATCTGTGCGCTTGCGGATTTATCCAATAGTCATAAGAAATACCCATAAGCATTTCTGGCGCCGTACCGGGGATAGGGATTTATCTCTATTTGTGGTGCGACGCTAAGAAGTGTCAACACAGACCTATCTAGGCTTTGATCCCACCACGTTCGGCGAAGTTCTTAAAACGTAGTCCTTCTTGTGCTAGGCAGTTTAGCACCCTTCTCATCCCTTTCTGTTGCTAAGCGGCCTAGTGGCCCGAAGTGAACAACCTTTGTATCTTACTTTGCCTTGCTAGTTTCATAACCATAGAGATCCTCTCTACCCAACCTATCATAAACCCCTGTGTCATCATAGGACGAACTTAGTTCTTTGTTAAGTACACTTCGCGTTCCTCATGGATTCGATACCCATGGAATACTCTTGGGGTGTAAACTACCTTGACAGCCGTGCGCTTGCGGTTTACCCTTTGCGCCACCTTTGGTGTCAACAAGTTTTCTGGCGCCATTGCCGGGGAACGGTAGCTGATCTTAACATAGAATCAAGTCGCCCATTTATCTTTTATTTTAATCATTCATATCATGGATCAAACACCCCTCTTTCAATATGGTGCTCCAAAGAGTGCTAGTTTGGAGCCACCAAAATCATCTAAAGCCATTTTAGCTGTTCACTATGAGCTTCGCCCTGCTTTCATAGCAATGGTTCAGGCACAACCTTTTTCTGGGGAAGAAGATGAAAACCCCTACACCCATTTACGTGAGTTCGAGCAATTGTGCTCATGTCTTCATATTCAAGGCATGACACGAGATACCTTGAAATGGATGCTATTTCCATTCTCTTTGATGGGAGTAGCTAAACATTGGTATGCTCGACATGTAGGGAGTGTACAAGGAGCCTGGGAGACCCTTCTAGCCAAATTCTGCTTAGCCTTCTTCCCTGTCCCTAGAGTCGTTCATCTTCGAATGGAGGTCCTAACTTTTAAGCAAAAAGATAAGGAGCCTCTAGGTCCGTTTTACAGATCTTATCTCTTCAGGCACTGATCTTGCTATACCCGAACCTGTGCTCTTACAACACTTCTATCTAGGTCTTAGCAAGGATTCTATATAATTCCTTGATATAGCCTCTAGAGGAGCTTTCCTTCACTTATCCGCTAGTGAAGCAAGGTCTATTCTTGACAAAATCCTTGAAAACACCCCTTACACTGGCATTCATGACGAACTCCCTGAGGAGGAAGAAGAAGCACCCCCCAAACAAGAAGAAGAAGTCTTGATAGCTGAATCACCACCAATCCAATCCCAAAAGTTAGCTAGCAATCCTGAGCCCCAAATACCACAAAGTCCAAATCCTCCAAAGGAAGAAGAAATTTGACCTTTGGATTTCCCTTTTGAAATCGAGATTGATCTTTTCTCTGATTCTGATTTTGGAAACACCTCGAATTTCCCTGTGCAAAAGATATCTTCTGGATCTTCTTCTCTAAACCTTCATTCTCCAAATCATCTAAAGGAAACGATCCAACAACTCACATCCATCATGAGCAATGAATGGCTTAAGGAGGCTGAAACTTCATCCGAAGTAATTCGGATTATTTCCCCCTCCACAACCATTCGTCGTTTCATGAAAAGTGTTGCATTAGATTCTCTTTACAATCCCACCATCGGAGTGAGCATTATGTCTGATTCTCTAGCATATACTCTCTTCACGGGCAATGAACCTTTGACTCTAAGTGACAAACTCTTCAAGACTCCGTCTGGAGAAGTCATCAAGAGTCATGGGATTGCACGCATGGTCCCAATCACAATCAACGAAATCGAGATTCTCTTGAACTTCTATATCTTTGAGATCTCGGATTTCGATCTTTTGATCGGGCACCCCCTTGAAAAGCTTTTACAAGAAAGCAAACATTCGGGGAGCCTTGATGTCAACCTCGGGAAAGGAGTGAACCTTTCGGTTCCCTTAACTCGATCAACCAATTCAAAAGTAGAATCGAATCCCAAGTGTCAGCCGATGGAGGGAGTGATGGCAACCTCTCTTCTAGGTCCCTTCGAACAAAATCTTGAAGATGATGCTCAACATTTCATCCAAGAAGAAGACAACTTGGATGAACCTATAGACTTGAAGGAATCTGAACCACCACCTAAACCTCCATCGAGCTCAAACCCCTTCCTTCTGGCCTCAAGTATGCATTCCTCAATGGTGATAGAGAATCCCCCGTAATCATAAGTGACAAACTTTCTTCGGTGGAGACCCTTAAACTCATCACCATTCTGGAGAAACATCAATCTGTCTTAGGCTACTGTCTTCAAGATCTCATAGGGATTAGCCCTGCTCTTTGCACACATCGCATCCCTGTCGATCATGAATCCATACCATCTAGGGAGCCTCAAAGGAGGCTTAACAACGTGATGAGAGAGGTTGTGAAGAAAGAAGTCTTGAAACTCTTACATGCGGGCATAATCTATCCTGTTCCTCATAGTGAGTGGGTTAGCCCCGTGCAAGTAGTGCCTAAGAAGGGAGGAATGACGATCGTGAAAAACGAGAAAAATGAATTGATCCCTCAACAAACCGTCACGGGGTGGAGGATGTGCATAGATTACCGAAAACTAAATAAGGCTACAAAGAAAGATCACTTTCCGTTACCCTTCATTGATGAAATGTTGAAACGGTTAGCAAAACATTCTTTCTTCTGTTTCCTTGATGGTTATTCGGGTTACCATAAAATTCCCATCCATCCCAAGGATCAAAGTAAGACCACCTTCACATGCCCTTATGGACATATGCATATCGCCGTATGTCTTTTGGCTTATGCAATGCTCCTGCTTCTTTCCAAAGGTGCATGATGTCCATATTCTCTGATATAATTGAACAAATCATGGAGGTTTTCATGGATGATTTCTCTGTCTATGGAAAAACCTTTGATGATTGCCTTGAAAATTTGGACAGGGTCTTACAAAGATGTGAGGAAAAGCACTTAGTCCTGAACTGGGAAAAATGTCATTTCATGGTTCAGGAAGGCATAGTGCTAGGACATAGAGTGTCTGAGCGTGGGATCGAGGTGGGTAGAGCTAAGATAGAAGTCATAGAGCAGCTTCGACCTCCCACGAATGTCAAAGGTGTTAGAAGTTTTCTTGGGCATGCTGGTTTTTATAGGCGCTTCATTAAAGATTTCTCTCAAATTGCTCGGCCTTTAACCAACCTGCATGCTAAAGATGCACCCTTTGATTTTAATGATGAGTGCTTAAATGCTTTTTATTTTCTCAAGAAAACACTTGTCTCTGCTCCAATCACCCAACCCCCTGATTGGACACTCCCTTTTGAAATAATGTGTGATGCAAGTGATTATGCTGTTGGTGTCGTTCTTGGCCAAACAAAAGATAAAAAGCATCATGCAATTTCATATGCTAGCAAAACTTTGGTAGGAGCTCAACTTAATTATGCAACAACTGAAAAAGAGCTCATTGTTGTTGTGTTTGCTATTGAAAAATTTAGATCTTACTTAGTTGGAGCAAAGGTTATTATTTATACTGATCATGTTGCCTTAAAATACTTGCTCACTAAGAAAGATGCTAAACCACGTTGAATAAGATGGATCTTTCTACTCCAAGAATTTGATTTGGAAATAAAAGATAAAAAAGGAGTAGAAAGTTCTATAGCCGATCACTTGTCCAGAATGCATTTCCAAGATGCACAGGACTTGCCGATCAATGACTTCCTAAGGGACGACACACTCCTCAAGATCACAGACTCCAGTCCCTAGTACGCAAATATTGTGAACTTTATGGTCGCAAGACATGTACCACCAGGAGCAAACAAGAAAAAGCTCATACAAGAAAGTCGAGTACATCTCTGGGATGAGCCTTACCTGTATAGAGTCTGCAATGATGGTCTATTAAGGAAATGTGTCCCTGAAGCAGAATCAATCAAGATCATTGAGAGGTGTCATGCTGCACCATATGGAGGACACTATGGAGCATTCAGAACCCATGCAAAGATTTGGCAAAGTGGTTTCTTCTGGCCAACCATGTATGAAGATACAAAGAACTTCATTAAGAGATGTGTGAGGTGCCAGAAGCATGGGAACATCAATGCTCAAGATGCAATGCCACTGACAAGCAACCTTCAAGTGGAGCTTTTTGACGTATGGGGCATTGACTTCATGAGACCTTTTCCCAAGTCCCGTGGATGTGAGTACATCCTAGTGGCTGTGGACTATGTGTCCAAGTGGGTTGAAGCAATGCCATGCAAAGCAGCAAATGCCAGAAGCTCAAGAAAGATGTTTGAAGAAACCATCTTTCCAAGGTTTGGAACCCCAAGGCTGGTGATAAGTGACGGGGGCTCCCACTTCATTGAAGGGGGCTTCCGACGCATCCTAGAAGAGCAAGGCATCCGACACAATGTTGCAACTCCATACCATCCCTAAACAAGTGGACAAGCAGAAACATCCAACAAACAAATCAAGAACATACTACGCTCTCGACCTACTTCCTGACTGGTTTGCCAATCTTCCCCCTCTTCTTCTAATGCATCTCTTTAGTTTATTTCCCTTTTAACATTGAATAAAATAAGAAGATCTGCAGCTGAAAATAAAATTTTGAAAAGTGATATGATTTATGACATTCTGAAAGGATGAAGCATCATAAGTTGACTTTTTGCATATGCTTATGCTAGTGGGAAAAATATCTTGATAGGAAAATCATATTGACTAAGTTGTTGATTAATGTGATATAGTTCTTGGCTCATGATTCATACCCTGTCTATTTAAAGTGCTTGGAGATTAATTTTTTAAAATGTCATAAAACCATAATGTCACTACTCCTCTATAGTGAGAAAATTCCTACCACATCTATATATGCTCTTTCATGATATAAGCTTTCTACATAAGCTGCTTACTTTGTGTTGAGTTTGGTCAAGTTTTGTGACCCTTATTGAGAGACTTATCCTGCTCCCAAGATCAAGATCACGTACACGCCACATTTATATATGTTGCTTCTACACTGGAAGTACGCAAAAACATGCCTTACATTTTCCACATAGTTCATGCTCCATGTTCTAATAGAAATTCTCTCTGTAGTGTGTTGCTAGTAAATGAGACATAGACTATGCAAAAATATGAAAAAAATATAGGGGCACATGAAGGTCCCAAGTCTTAGAAAAAAATAATAATAAGCAAATCAAAGCTCATAGAAAAAAAGATAGCTATGTCTCAAAATAATAAGTTAGAAAGAGATACCATATCAAACAAAGGAGTATTGATCATTTGCCATGTTTCACACACTTGCACATCTTGATCTAAGAGTATGACACTTCTCTCCTTGGATCCAAAATTTGACTTTACAATATATGCAAGGTAAGGTTGCTACATTCTTTATCCCTACCTAAGCTCCACATAAGCCATTTAGAAGTAGGAAGATGAAAAGAAGGCAAACTTCAAATTTGTGCCTTGGTGAGGAATCATACACCTTGTGAGTGATCTAGAGTGCTATATGAGGAGTAAGTTGACTTATGTGCTCTCTTTTGAAAATTTATCAAAAACTCCAAGTACTAAAATATGATTTGGGAAGATGACTTTGCTTTGAGAACTGTTCCATTTCTCAACCTCTCAAGGATTTATGTTAGCCAATACCACATATCCCACTCGTATAAGAAATGTCTTGAAGGAAACTTTATGCCTATTGCTATATGCCTTAATGATGTTATAGTCATGTTAGCTTTTAACCTTTACTCGAGGACGAGCAAAGAATTAAGTGTGGGGGATCTTGTTGACGGTAATTTCACTATGTTTTTATACCATCAAAACTGTCAACAAAACACTTTTTCCAGGAGCTAGCAAGCAAAGACATAATGATTTTTATCAAATAAATAGTTCCACATGTCCATGGAGTATTTCTTGTAGGACTATAAGAAATGGAGAGAAATGAGCTAGTGGGACGCACATAGGGGGGTCGGCCGACCACCCTATGGGGCCCACCAGCCATCCCAAGCATCCACATGGTAGGAGGGCCCCCCTGTCATAGTAAGGGGGTCATTACCCCCTTGTGCAGGTCGGCCGACCTATAAATGGCACCCACCAAGATCTCTAGCCACTCCATGACATGTGGGCCATGCTTCTAGAAGGTTGGCAGTGGTCCACATGTCATAGGGGGGTCGGCCGACCCCCAAGGTGACTTGGCGGCCACTCCTCTCTCCCACGCTGGCCATGATCCAGGAGAAGCACTCCTAAGTGATCCTCCACCATTGGATCAACTTGTGCTTTCTCTAAACGGCTTATGTTCAATTCACATAGATCCATGGGCCCACAAGAGTACAAACCGACATCCAGAAGAAGTTCAACTTGTGCATACCCACTCCAAGACAGGTGGGCCATCTTCTAGAAGGACTAGGGCGGTCCCACCACCCATAGGGGGTCGGCCGACCCCCCCTAAGGCCTAGGGGGCGCCCACCTCCTTTGCATGCCGCCATGCAAAGAAGCACATGCTCAATTCCTCTCCACCCTTGATCTGAAGGCAGTTGGGATCCAACGGCTCTCATCACCCATCACGCGGATCGATGATGTGGCAGTGGAGTAGCCCCTACTCCACCTCTCCACTATAAATACCCCCTCACTCCCTCTCATTCAAGACACACCAAGGAGGAGCTACTCTCTCTACACATAGGCGAAGCCTTATTCTATTAGTAGCATAGAAAATAGGGAGAGAGTGAGGAGAGTCTGGAGGAGAGCCGGGTCTGTCTGGCGTCTTCTCCAAGCTATACCTCGGTGGATGCAGCCTTCTCTTTTGTAAGTTAGCATTTGAGATTCTTTTATGGTAATTGATCTTTAGTTCTGGTAAAGTATTTACTTTAGTTGTTCATTGGTTCACAGCCCTTAAACCGGTACTCTAGTCAATTTCACTGGGATCTGGATTAGAGTAGTAAGATATAGTGTAGACGTGGTGTCTAGGCTATACACTTACCTATGTCTGCGGCTTGTCCAACGGTTTGTTAGTGGTACCTAGTAGGGGTGACATACCTATTAGGCTTTGATCCCACCACATTCGGCCAAGTTCTTAAAACGTAGACCTTCTTGTGCTAGGCGGTTTAGCACCCTTCTCATCCCTTTCTATTGCTAAGCGGCCTAGTGGCCCGAAGTCAACAACCTTTGTATCTTACTTTGCCTTGCTAGTTTCATAACCATAGAGATCCTCTCTACCCAACCTATCATAAACTCCTTGTGTCATCATAGGACGAACTTAGTTCTTTGTTAAGTACACTTCACGTTTCTCGTGGATTCGATACCCCTGGAATACTCTTGGGTGAAAACTACCTTGACAGCCGTTGCACTTGCGGTTTACCCTTTGTGCCACCTTTGGTGTCAACAGTACGTCATCAGGTGGGGCTTCATGTTGATCGATGATTGATGGCTCGCGTAGGTCTTGGACGAAAATTCTCGCTGGGATGGGAGATCGCGATGATCCCAGTTTGGACATTTTATCTACTGCCTGGTTTTGATCGCGCGGAACGTAGTGATATTCGATCCCGAAGAACTTGCCTTCTAATTTTTTGATGGCAACACAGTATGTGTCCATATTCTCGTTGGAGCACCTCCATTCTTTGTTGAGCTGGTTGATCACTAGGGCTGAGTCACCATTGACGATGATGCGCTTTATGCCGAGGTCACTCGCGATGCGGAGCCCGTGTAGTGCCGCCTCGTATTCAACGGCGTTGTTGGATGCCAGGAATAGTAGTCGCAGAACGTAGCGAAGCTTATCTCCAGATGGTGATATGAATAGAAGGCCGACGCCTGCTCCGTGAATGGATAGTGAGCCGTCGAAGAACAAAGTCCAGTGCTCGGGTGCTTCAGTGTTTACTGGGACCTGGATGTCAGTCCATTCGACGATGAAGTTAGCAAGTGCTTGTGACTTGATTGAATGTCTCCCTTGGAAGGCTATGTTGAACGTTCCCAATTCTACCGCCCATTTGATTATTCGCCCTGTAGCGTCCTTGTTGCGCAGAATGTCGCCCAACAGGAATTCGGTGACGACTGTCACCTTAGCCGGTCTTTGAAAGTAGTGCCGGAGCTTGCGTGCGGTGATGAGGACCACATATAACAGCTTCTGCACCTAAGGATATCTTATTTTTGACTCGTTCAGTACCTCGCTTGCAAAATAGAATGGTCGTTGGACGGGTATACACACCCACTGTCTTCACGTTCGACCACCATGACGGCGTTGACAACTCGATTAGTGGCGGCGATGTAAAGCAACATTGGTTCGTCTTCTTTTGGTGCGACCAGGATAGGTGGTTCGGTGAGGTATCACTTAAGGTCAGCGAAAGCGCGATTGGCCTCGTCATTCCATTCAAACTTCTGCCCGCCCTTCAAGAGTCCAAAGAACGGAAGGCCTTTTTCTCCGAGGCGGGAGATGAAGCAGGTTAGGGCAGCCAAGCACCCAGCGAGTTTCTGCACATCTTTGGCGTTAGACGGAGGCTTCATTTGAAGAACTGCAGCGGTTTTTTCTGGATTGGCCCGAATGCCAGACCGACTGACGATGTTGCCGAGCAGGTTTCCTGATGATGCCCCAAATATGCATTTCTTTGGGTTTAACTTCCACCTGAACTTTTTGAGGGCCTCGAAAGTTGCCTCTATGTCGGCGATCAGCGTCTCTACAGAGTGTTTTTTTTATGACTACGTCGTCTACGTAGGCCTCGACCTTCCTTGGAATGAGTTCTTTCAAGCATTCTTGTATGGCGCGCTGGTACGTGGCGCCGATGTTTTTTAGTTCGAAGGATATTGTTGTATAACAGTAGGCGCCAAAAGGAGTTATGAACGATGTTTTGATCTGATCTTCCAACTTTAGCGCTATTTTGTGGTAGCCGGAGTAACAGTCAAGGAAGGAGAGGAGCTCGCATCCGGCAGTGGAGTCGACAACTTCATCGATTCACGGGAGAGGGAAAGGGTCGAGAGGGCAGTGCTTGTTGAGACTCGTATAGTCAACACACATTCTCCATTCATTATTCTTCTTTCTTACAAGCACCGGATTGGCAAGTCAATCAGGATGATTTACTTCTTTTATGAACCCTGCAGCTAGGAGCCGGGTTATTTCAGCTTTAATAGCCTCTTTGCGGTCCGGTGCGAACCTTCTAAGCTTCTGGCGAGTCGGCTGGCCCCGTCTTACACATTCAGGGAGTGCTCGGCGCGGTCGCGGGGGACTCCTGGCATGTCCGCCGGTTTCCAAGCGAAGATGTTGATGTTGCGCCGCAGGAAGCTGACGAGAGCACTTTCTTGTTCGGGGTCGAGGTCAGCACCGATCACGGCAGTCTTCTCAGGGTCGTCATCGTCTAGGGCCACCGTCTTCATTTCTCTAGATTTCTTTGAGGCGCGTGTGGTCGAGGGCTCTGGGATGTCGAAGTCCCCTGCTTCTGGCTTGGCCACATCGAACAGGCAGACTTGGGTGCCGCACTGTTGCTCCTGCCTGGTCGCGTCACTGATTGTCTCTTGCTCGCACTCATAGGCGACCTGGAGATCGGAGTGGAGGCTGATGACCCCATGTGGTGTTGGTATCTTGAGCACTAAGTAGGTATAGTGCGGTATTGCCATGAGTCTTGACAGCGCAGGTCGCCCGAGGATAGCGTCGTATGGAGTATCGAGGTTGGCGATCACGAAATCGATAGGTTCTTCACGTACTAGATGGTCGGATTCAAATCGTACTGGGAGGGTGATCTGTCCGGACAACTTCGAGCTTTCACCGGGGATTATACCATGGAAGGAGAAGTTCACCGGGAAGATGCTGCTTTCCCGAAACTCAAAACGTTGGAGCATGCTCGGGAAAATAATGTTAAGAGAGCTGCCTTTGTCGATGAGTATCTTATTGAAAAAGCTGGTCGCGATGGCTGCGCTGACGACCAGGGTAGTCATGTCGTACCCGATGATCATCTCTGGAGAAATCGATTGCCTTGTCCAATCTGGAGTAGGGACATGAATGTTATTGATGTTAGTAAAAGCCCGGCGGCGCTTACCGTTGCCACCTTGGTGTCCACGGAATATGGGGAAGATGTGCGTGGTCTTCGTGAAGTTGGCGGTCGGAGCCTCTGCTGTGTCCTCTTTTGAAGGGCCATTGCCTTGTCTCTTTGCCTCTGCCTTGCTCTGGACGGCCTCCTTGAGGGCGATGCACTCCCGCATGGTGTGTTTCCTTGTTCGTGAAGGGGACAGGGGCCGTCGAGGACCTCCTTATGGCTGTTGCTGCGTCGACGCTTCCGCCCGGTACCATGGCTTGCGGGATCAGGTGTCGAACGACGCTGTGGTGCTTCCGGGGTGATCTTATTTCGTGCGGTCGACGCGTGCAGACGGAGTCGGCAGCGAGCAGCGTTGATGAGGCCGAGGCATTCAACGAGCTCTTCGTCAACCTGGTCGATAGTGCTCTTAAGATTGTCAGGAACGACGCGACCTGGAGCGCCCTGAGCCGTCTTGGTGGTCGGATCCTCAATCAAAGGAGAGTTTGGCGCGAGGAGTCATGCAGGTTCCGTGGTTTTGGAGACAGAGACGGTGCCATGGATAGTCCAGACCATAGATTCGATCTGGAGGGTGGCGCCGCCTGCGGGGATGACCATGGATCCAGGAAAGGTAACCGCTTGATGAGCCATGGAGTCGATGCACATACCCCCTACCTGGCGCGCCAACTGTCAACGAAATATGCGTCGCAGTCTACCTAGGGGGTACCTTACAGTAGTAGATTGTAGGCGAAGGTGTGGCGACGACGATCAAGCGTAACACAGAGAGCGTAGACACGGCGATTTAGACAGGTTTAGGCCGACAAATCACCGTAATACCCTACGTCCTGTGTTTTGGTGGCTGGATTGATCTGAGTATTAGGTTACAAGGTCTGTAGATCATCTAAGAGAGAGCTTTTGGAGGGGGTCCCAGCTCTCCTTATATATCCGGGGAGCAGGGTTACAATTTCTATATCCTAACAGATTACGATCGGTCCCTTAAGGCAAGGGATCCGAGTCTATCTACTAGGATCTTCCTTGGCAAGCAAGAATTCTTCGGAGTCCTTGGCGAGCACGACGGACTAGTCGCATGCCGCAAGGCCTCACGGGCTAGGCCGTCTTCTGGTCGGCAGGCCCATAATGTCCCTGGGGATATGCCGAGGTAATATCCCCAACAAAGACAGTATCCAGAAATCCTGAGCAAAGCTCAACTCAACTCTAACTCCCACACTAGAGAACACCACTAGACTAATCTCCACTTGAGAACAAGAGTGGCTTGTATGGATTACATCATGACTAGAGAGGGAGGTATGAGCCTCTATTTATAGTGGGGGATGGAGTATGGGCTACTCCACCGCCACGTCATCGATCCAGGAGGCTTCAATCCTCCACCCTTGGATCCACCGCCTCTAAATCGACTTAGTGTGTGGTCTTGGTCTTTAACATGTGTTCAATGTGTAGGGAGTCACCAGGTGCAGCACCGACCTAGGGTGAGGTTGGCCGACCCCCCCTATGGTCTCTGGGCCATGCCTTGGTCTTCTAGAAGGTGCCCCACTGGTCAGGGACCAAGTGGGGGGTTGGAGCCCTTGGTGGGAGGTCGGTCGACACCCCTATAGAGGTCTAGGCCCACCTTAGCCTTCCAGAAGGTGTCCCCACTTGTCATCTGGCTGGGTTGGTTCTTCTGAGCTATTTTGTTATGTTGATCTCCTTAATGTGGGACCATGGATCCATGTGAGTTGAATGTGAGCTGGTGGGATAAAGCACAGTGTGATCTGAGGGTTGAGATTCACCCAGGAGTGCTTCTCCTGGATCATGGCCAGAGGGGAGAGTTGGTGGGCCCTATAGGGGATCGGCCGACCCCCTATGTGGGCCCCACTGGCTCTCCTTTGCTCCATTTGTTCAATCCTGTAATCACATACTTCATGGACATGTGGAACTTTTTATTTAATAAAGTATGCTCATGATGTGATTGTTTATCCTTGATCCTGAGGTCGTTGACACTATTTTGGTTATATAAAAGTGTATCATTCTTGGTGTCAACAACCATCTCCCTCCTTCCTCTCCTCTGCCTAGCAGCCCGCACTCCTTATGGGCATTCTGTCGAACACCTTATGGGTGTAAGGTCCTATGCGATGGATAGAGGGGGGTGAATAGCCTAATTTACAAACTACAAACAAAACTCAACAAGTTAGACTAAAAGATAGCGAAGCAAATTTTGCACTAGCCTAATGGGGTTGCGAAGCCACTTAGCCAACAATGCTAACCTAATATGACTAGGTCACTCAAACTAGGCACAAGAGAAGAAGCTACACAAGCTGTCACTAGAAACACTAGAGAAACTAAACAAGTGTATCTAAGCAAGCTAGCTAAACAAAAGAACAACCTAATAGTTCTACTAGAATGTGAGAAACAATGAAATTCTAGAGAGTGAGAATATTATTATACCACAGAGGAGTGTAGAGGATTGATCTAATCAACGAGATATCCAATGAAACCTAATCAATCACAAGAATGGAGACAAAGGTTGACACTCGATTTTTACTGAGGTTCACTAGTTTGCCAACTAGCTAGTCCTCGTTGTGGTGAGTCACTCACTTGGAGGTTCACGTGCTAATTGGCATCACATGTCAAACCTGTCATCGGGTGCCGCAAAACCAACACAAGATGAGGCTCACACAAGCCATGCGCAATCCACTAGAGTTGCCTTTGCTATCTCCTACGGGGAAGGAACAACACAAGAACCCCTCACAAATTGTCACACCCCAAAATTTCCATTTTGGGACGTGACTTAGAAAACATAAAAGATAACCAATGATTTCAATATTTACTAAAATTTTCCAACATTTATTTAGTTGTTGACAATGTATATAGTGGAAAATTGTGAGTTTCCAAAATGTTTTAAGAATCTAATTCAATGGTTTGATGCATTTCATGCCTTTGCACAGTGTTCATGTATGAAAAATGGATTTAAAGTTTTCAAATACGCCTAGGGCTTGAACCAAAACAAAAGCTCTCTTCATCTTTGATCAAGTTTTCATGACCTCCAAATCCTTTGAGAATTCCTTGGAAACCATAAACCTTGATCCTTGTTCTAGAAACCTTGATGGATCTTCTATCTTTCATGTTCTCAAAACCCTGTCTAGTCATATCTTGTTTTGCTCTCTTTTTATCTTTTCTTTATCCTCCTTATATTTGATCTCCTAATTCTTTTAGGTTGAGTATTCTCCAACTATCAAATTCTAACCTAGATGACCAATCATTGTATCTCTTCTATCTCTCATAATGCTACCATCACTTTGTACAAGTCAAATCAATCACATGTCTTGTATCACTTTGTATCTTCTGACTTTTTGTTCTTTCCTCACCTTGGGAAACATTCACATGGGATGATCTTTACCCTCCACCCTTTTCTCCTCTTAATCAAATTCAAAATGTTTTTGAACCATCTTTGAAAACTATACGACCTTGATCCCACCTTTCGATCTAAGTTTTCCGCAAAACCCTAATCTTGTCTTTCTGAGAATTTATCGGGCCGAGCCCAACCACTTGCCTTCCATCTTATCTTGTATTGGGGACAACTTTATATGCTTAGTCCATTAGTAAACCATCTCCCATATCTCTCTCTTGTGCTAATGGGTTAAGTCCAACCCTTTCCATCTCCGACGTCAATTTGGGCCGAACCCGGTCCAAATTTTGCATTTGTTCTCGCCTTCAGTCAAAGCCCAATCGTCCTCCTCTTCCTTGTAGACCAATACCAAGCCCAAAAATCTCTCTAACTCTTCCTCTCCCCTCTCCCACGTCAACCCCCTGGCCCCTCTCCTTTTTGCACAAAAATAATCAAAAGGCAAGGATAATATCAACTCATGACCTTTGCCTCCCACCCCTTCACCTCCCAACCTTACCCCTTCATCTCCCAACCCCCTCACGCCTCCCCTTCAGTTTCCCACGACTCTACCTTCCTCTCCCATGCCAAGAACAGAAGGGAGACACCCCATCACCTCATCCTCCTCCCCCATGGCGTCCCCAATCAACCGGAACACAAGAACGGCGCTTCACCGCACCGAATCGTCGTCCCCAGCCGTCATGATGCATCCCCTTGATCCTCCACGCCTTCCCTATAGTGAATAACACTCCATCATCTCGACCTTACTGTTTTCATGTTCCCCTACGAAATTCATGCACCTTGGATGACATTTGATTGGTCCCCCGCAACGTTTACCCGTTGTAGGTGTTGCTGTCAACAGGGACAGAACCACTGTTGTTGGGGGATTTGGCGTTCCCCACTGTTTCGTGATTCCAGTGATGAAACCCTTTGGTGGAGTTGTTTTTTACATCCTTGAACACACCTCTGTAAATTTGTTTGGGCATAGGACTTGTGAAATTCGAGATATGATCATTCCCGTGTTGCTGTTCCTGCTGATTCAGCAGATTACAGCTCTCTGTGTTTTTGGCGTTCCCCGCAAATCCACTTTCCAAATCACCATGCCCTTTTCTGTACATGTTAATAACATCCCTGCACATGATCTCACAAATTGGTTTGTCTATGCAATCCCATATGACTGAGATATAGTGTTTGATGTCTCTGTTACCCCTGCTGTCCATCAGCAGACCACCCTGTTTTTGTCAATTGTGTTCCCGTTGATCCATTGACCCCATGGATGCACCCTTTGGCTACAATATCTTATATATACTTGCACCTGTCTCTGACAAGTTTCATGGTCATAGGATTAAATATGAAAGAGTTATGTTCCTATCTTGTGCTTACTGTCCTGCTGTCCTGCAGCCGCGCTGATGCCGGTTGGCATGAGCGTTCCCGTTGATTCACCGATACGTGGTCAAGCCATTCAACCACAATATATATGCTATACTTGTACACATCTATGCAAGTTTTCTTTTTCATATGAACTACAACATTGGAGTTATAAACATCACCATGCCATTGCTCTTGTCATGTCAACAATCCAACAATGTAATCTTGTAATCTTGTTCCCTAGCTATCCAATGGTTGCAACATCACATCCTCTTGTCACCACATGATTCATACAGTACCTAGCAACCACACATAATGTATCACCTTTTGTATCTTTTATAACCTTGCATTTGATCATCTTACCACCACTATCCATCACTCGGTACAGTGAACCGGTGCACAAATCACTACAATCGTGTTTCCCTTTGATCTATCATCCGCCTTAGTGCATTGATTGATCATGATATATTCCCAAGTACATATTTACATATCCAATCCTTTTTGTTCCGATGTATATGTTTATGCTAGTCCAAACTCCATCTTGATCATTCGAATGCAATCATTTCCATGTGTATCTTCCAATTCTCACATCTTTTGATCATGGCTCCTATTTTGGTTAGTGTTTTTGTGCTCATACGTTAGTAGTACAAGCACTACCTTTTCAAAACCTTTATCTCTTGTTTTAATGCTTGGTGTATTGTTCTTAGGTTCAAATGTGATGCTTGTTCAAGTTGTTTTCCGTCGTTAGAAGTGGAGCTATGCAAGGATGATCCAGTAGAAGGAAAAGTTCAAGAGTTTGGAAAGCTTTTGGAGGCAAGTATAGCCTATGGTTTCCTTGTTACCTAGCAAACCCAATTCACTTGTAATTCATATGCATGTGTCTATTTTACTCAAAATCTAGAGATATAGCTAGAAATACTTGTACCACACATCCTTGATACCTATGGGGGGTTTAAGCATGATAATTATTGTATAGCTATGCTACGCTCAACTTCACTATATGAACTTGGATAATGAAAGGATGGAATCATGATCAAATGATAATGTTTTTGTTAAAATTGACAAGGAGGGGGCTGGAGATGCATTTTATTCCCATATGCTCCAGTACCTCTCTATAAGGTCTGTATTTGGGACAGACAACCCAGAAAGTCCGTACAACCTTGAGGATTACATGGCTCTGATCTTAGTCATAAAACTAGTCTGCTCTAGCTTGTTAGTAGTTACCAACTCGTAGCGCAGAGGGGTGCTTCGAGTTAAGAATGATTCTCTTGCCTGTCTTGATGTGCCTTGGAGGCTGCGGTCTTTTTAGAGAGCCGTTCGAAGGGGGGGCCCATTCGCATGGCTACTAACTTGTTAGAGTGGGCAGTGTAAGACTTCGTAGTGAACCCTGTCGTCTTACCTTGGTAGTGAGCTAAAAGGTTTGCAATCTCGGGCAAAGGGGTAACATGACTCAAGGGGAAAGTTGTACAAACTCTGTAGAGTTCTAAATTCTATCATGATAGTCGTGCTCACGGACACGAGCAGTCTGCATCTTTCCAATTCTAAATTCTATCATGATAGCCGTGCTCACGGACACGAGCAGTCTGCATCTTTCCAACTATATTACCTGTTTTTACAATAAAAAGGAGATGATGTTAACTTGGAACTTTGAGGCTACATGCTTAATCATGGGAATGGGTTTAAACCTATATTTCTATTGTTATGTATTAATAAAATTTGACCAACTAAAAATGCTTATCGCTTAAACCAGTGTCAGCCTTTTGAGCTTGCATCCCCATAGTTATACTTGCTGAGCATGGTGAGCTGACGCTTGTTGTCACCACCTTTGTATAAAAATCCCGGATGGGTACCAGATGGTGCTTTTCAAGTGAAGAGTTTCTTGTGGAGTTCCAAGAGTCCTAGGCGAGTGCTCCCCAGTCAACCGTCCCTATAGAGTATGGAGACCCGAAGACAGGAGATATAGAATAGCTTCCGCGAAGCTTTGTTATAGATGTAAGTCTTTTTTGTAACTATGTTTTGATATATAATAAAGCATTGTCTTTGATAATCTCCATTTTGTTACTATATGTGGCGTGTGGACATCCTGGGCACACATATAGTTAGCATTCGGTATTCTTTGGAAAACCGGGTGTGACACAAATCTTTCGGTGGCGGCGAAGAACAATCACCAATCTTCCCGAACCACCTTCGCTGCTCCAAACCGTCTAGGTGATGGCAATCACCAAAAGTAACAAGAAATCCGGAGCGAAAACACCTCCCAAGTGCCACTAGATGCAAGCTATATGCGAAATGCACTTGGTTCACTTAATCTCTTTTGGATTATAACTAACCAAGCATGGAGATGAGTGGGAGGGAGTGTGCTCAGCTCTAGGGAGTCTCCAGATGATCAAATGTGCGAGAGAGATCACCCCAAGATGGCCAACAAATATATATATAGCACCTCCTCAAAGCAACTAGCTGTTATCCCTGAAACGACCCCAATGGACACACTTCTTTGCTGCAACGGACGTGGTGTTGCCAGCGTTCGATGCCTTGTCAAAGTTACTCAGAACTAGCCATTTGAAACTGATTTTCCCGCACTCAAACTACACAGCTAACGGACGCACTGTTGCAACCAACGGACTCACTGACCCCAGCGTCTGACGCCAGTCCAGAGAGCTTTGAAAGCAACATTTTTCCAATGGACGTGTCCGTTGACCCATCAACGGACTCGCCCGAGCGTCCGTTGCTCAACATGTAGCAAACCTGCTCATGGCCAACGGACGCACTACACGTTTCACACGTGCGTCCGATGCCAGCGTCCGTTGCCAGTCTAGAGAGCATCCAGAGAGCTCCTAGAGCCAACAGATGCGTCCGTTGCCCCTGCAACAAACTCACCTCAGCGTCCGATGCTTTTCACTGAAAACTACTGAGTTAGGGTTATGGACCGGACGCGTCCGACGCCTGCCAAGCGGCGTCCATCACTTGCGTTAGATGCACTTTAAGTGTCCCTTCTCACTTCTATCGTTTCCACCCTTGCTCCAAGGTGCTAAACACCAAGTGTGCTTCCTTAGTGTTCATGTTTAGAATATTTTACTTGTCATTAGATAGGGTGTAGCTCACTAGATCACAAATGCACGTGCATGATAGATAACATCTAGTGGCACTCGAGAACCACAATCACCTTTGCATTTCCCCTCTTAATAGTATGCTTGTCTAACCTAAATATGATCACACTCACTAAGTGTCTTGTACCACACATCCTTGATACCTATGGGGGGTTTTAAGCATGATAATTATTGTATAGCTATGCTACGCTCAACTTCACTATATGAACTTGGATAATGAAAGGATGGAATCATGATCAAATGATAGTGTTTTTGTTAAAATTGACAAGGAGGGGGCTGGAGATGCATTTTATTCCCATATGCTCCAGTACCTCTCTATAAGGTCTGTATTTGGGACAGACAACCCAGAAAGTCCGTACAACCTTGAGGATTACATGGCTCTGATCTTAGTTGTAAAACTAGTCTGCTCTAGCTTGTTAGTAGTTACCAACTCGTAGAGCAGAGGGGCGCTTCGGGTTAAGAATGGTTCTCTTGTCTGTCTTGATGTGCCTTGGAGGCTGCGGTCTTTTTAGAGAGCCGTCCCGAAGGGGGGGCCCATTCGCGTGGCTACTAACTTGTCAGAGTGGCCAGTGTAATACTTCGTAGTGAACCCTGCCGGCTTACCTTGGTAGTGAGCTAAGAGGTTTGCAATCTCGGGCAAAGGGGTAACATGACTCAAGGGTAAAGTTGTAGAAACTCTACAGAGTTCTAAAATCTATCATGATAGTCGTGCTCACGGACATGAGTGGTCTGGATCTTTCCAACTATATTACCTGTTTTTACAATAAAAAGGAGATGATGTTAACTTGGAACTTGGAGGCTACA
>CM039126.1:15842523-15873092 GCA_022036555.1 Microstegium vimineum | reverse complement strand
CTTGGAGGCTACATGCTTAATCATGGGAATGGGTTTAAACCTATATTTCTATTGTTATGTATTAATAAAAGTTGACCAACTAAAAATGCTTATCGCTTAAACCAGTGTCAGCCTTGTGAGCTTGCGTCCCCAAAGTTATACTTGCTGAGCATGGTGAGCTGACGCTTGTTGTCACACCTTTGTATAAAAATCCTGGATGGGTACTAGATGGTGCTTTTCAAGTGAAGTGTTTCTTGTGGAGTTCTAAGAGTACTAGGCGAGTGCTCCCCCAGTCAACCGTCCCTGTGGAGTATGGAGACCCAAAGACAGGAGATATAGAATAGCTTCCACGATGATTTGTTATAGATGTAAGTCTTTTTTGTAACTATGTTTCGATATATAATAAAGCATTGTCTTTGATAATCTCCATTTTGTTACTATATGTGGCGTGTGGACATCCTGGGCACACATATAGTTAGCATTCGGTATTCTTTGGAAAACCAGGGTGTGACAAATTGGTATCAATGCAGTGTTGACTGTAAGACGCTCAACCTAGTTAGAAATGGTCGTTTTTATAAACTTATTTTGGTAAAAAGTAATCCTTGTTTTCTCTCCCTTGATGCTTTGGGAAAAATAAAACTTGTTTATAATGAAAACCCCTCATTTCTCCAAGATCCATGAAGATGCATGTGAAGTTGAAGATTCTACATCAACAAGAAGAATCATCACACTAAAGAAGACCGAAGACTTCAATATCGTTCAATCCTATGCCCTATATAAGTAGGTTTTTACCCGAGCGCTTTAACGATAGCTACGATGATAGGATAAGTGTTGGTGTGTTCTTGCATGGTGATTGTTTTGTTATGATGTTCATGTATGATCTGGTTCTTTGTAATGAGTGTAATGATCTTGTTGGGTTTCCCACAATTTCATTTAGCTTACAGACCTAAGGCTGTAAATAGTTGGGTTCTCTTGTCTCTTGTTTCCCTATCCTATCTTCTCTGGAGAAACCTATCTTTATCAACCTATATTTTTGTTTATGGAAGTTAAAAAATCTAGACAAAAGTAGACTTCCATATCTTTCTCTGACGACAAGAATCACCTTCATAGATGTCGTGGTTTGGGAGTTATGAAAATCACAAAGAGACCTAGCTGTGTTGGAATAGTTCGGAGGGTTGCTGTTTTGACTACCTTAACCACAAAATCTGAAGAAGTGCACTATAAGGAACTTGTAAAGAACCTTGTAAGATTTCCATCAGTTTAAGCTACAACTTCAATGGATTAACAAGACTCAGGTTTTGGCTATTTTAGTAAGCTATTGTTTTGCCTCTAGCGAGGAAAGTTTGGATTAGTTGTTTCTGTGCTTACACCCAAGTTTTCACGAAGTCCAGAAGAACATAAGGATGATAAACCCACTCGAAGGAGAATGCAAGCTACTCTTTGGAGACCCCCTGTCCAGTTTATCTTAAGAGGATTAGCCAAGTTGAAGAAGTTGCAATATGGAAGTTGCATACGTTCTAATGTCTAGCTTGAAATTTTTTGTTTATCAGTATGCTTGGATTTTCTCTAGTTGTTCATGCGATGTTTTGACATCACCTGAAGCTATATTTAAAGAAGATATGAGTGATCAAGATCTAATGCATACTTATATCAAACAGATGGATAAAGCAACTTCAATTGAGAGCGAGCGACAAGGGATGAAAAAGAAGAAGAGAAAGTGTGATCTTCAACACCAGCTAAGAGTCACTCATCCACATTTTGCTACACATACAGAATATCAGTCACAGTCTATGAATCAACTTGGGAGTACAAATCAAGATCAAGATCAGCAATCCACTGATGCAATACCACACTTCAACTCTCAAGGTCCATGTCTGTCACCACCTACTAACCCTTTTATAAAGGCCAACATTTCTTCTAATAAGGAATGTTATGATAATGATGAGACTGAACCTTATGAGAACTACCGTCTGAGAAGTCTGATGAGAACAATAACTCAGACCAAAACCAACGACAACAAACAATGTGGAGAAAAAAATAATCAGTAATCTGTTACCACATGTGGATCTAAGGAGGTCATGTTTGGTTACATTTTCATAAACTCAATTTCCGCAAGAGTGATGTTTGACCCCAAAGCTACACATTCGTTTATCTCTAGCATATATGTGTAAGAGCATAAGATGACAATGATTCCAATAAGGAAACTAGTGAAGGTTGATACTATTGGAGGAACAGTGAAGGCAACTCATGTCTGCCCAAAAGTTAGTTTTCGTATAAATGGAGAAAACTTCAAGGAAAACCTCATCATTTTGGATTTCATAAACCATGATGTTATCCTTGGAAGAGGATTTTTCTCTACTCGTAAAGGAGTTATTGATCATACCCAAGGTTTGGTATTTCTAACAACACCATCAGGAAAAAGAATTGAGTATCAAGGGATGCAATCTGATCCTGAGTACTGCAAGGATGACCTACTAGAGAGTGAGAATATAGAGAATAATGATGTGGAATATTTTCCATCCAAGCAACATCAGAACCCTCAAGATGCCCTATGAAGTTAAACTCGTGTTCTGTAGATCAATGTTTGGTTTGAAAGTCAACCATGATCTCTGTATCTTGAAGTTTAGTTGTGCTCTCATGTGAAAGTCTTTGTTTTCAAAGTCAAATGTAATCTTGTTTCTCGGAATACATCTTTATCTTTCTTGCTAGTCTCTCGAATCTCGGGACGAGATTCTTGTTAAGGGGGGTAGTTTGTCACACCCCAAAATTTCCATTTTGGGATGTGGCTTAGAAAACATAAAAGATAATCAATGATTTCAATATTTACTAAAATTTTCCAACATTTATTTAGTTGTTGACAATGTATATAGTGGAAAATTATGAGTTTCCAAAATGTTTTAAGAATCTAATTCAATGATTTGATGAATTTCATGCCTTTGCACAGTGTTTATGTATGAAAAATGGATTTAAAGTTTTCAAATGCGCCTACGGCTTGAACCAAAACAAAACCTCTCTTCATCTTTGATCAAGTTTACATGACCTCCAAATCCTTTGAGAATTCCTTGGAAACCCTAAACCTTGATCCTTGTTCTAGAAACCTTGATGGATCTTCTATCTTTCATGTTCTCAAAACCCTCTCTAGTCATATCTTGTTTTGCTCTCTTTTTATATTTTCCTTATCCTCCTTATATTTGATCTCCTAATTATTTTTGGTTGAGTCTTCTCCAACTATCAAAGTCTATCCTAGATGACCAATCATTGTATCTCTTCTATCTCTCACAATGCTACCATCACTTTGTACAAGTCAAATCAATCACATGTCTTGTGTCAATGTTAATCTCAGTTCTGACTTTTTATTCTTTCCTCACCTTGGGAAACATTCACATGGGATGATCTTTACCCTCCACCATTTTCTCCTCTTAATCACAGTCAAAATGTTTTTGAACCATCTTTGAGAACTATACGACCTTGATCCCACCTTTTGATCTAAGTTTTCCACAAAACCCTAATCTTGTCTTTCTGAGAATTTATCGGGCCGAGCCCAACCACTTGCCTTCCATCTTTTCTTGTCTTGGGACAACTTTATATGCTTAGTCCATTAGTAAACCATCTCCCATATCTCTCTCTTGTGCTAATGGGTCAAGTCCAACCCTTTCCATCTCCGACGTCGCTTTGGGCCGAACCCGGTCCAAATTTTGCATTTGTTCTCGCCTTCAGTCAAAGCCCAACCGTCCTCCTCTTCCTTGTAAACCAAAACCAAACCCAACCAGATCTCTAACTCTTCCTCTCCCCTCTCCCATGTCAAACCCCTGGCTCCTCTCCTTTTTGCACAAAAATAATCAAAAGGCAAGGATAATATCAACTCATGACCCTTTGTCTCCCGCCCCTTCACCTCCCAACCTTACCCCTTCATCTCCCAACCCCCTCACGCCTCCCCTTTAGTTTCCCACGCCTACCCCTTCCTCTCCCACGCCAAGAACAGAAGGGAGACACCCCAGCACCTCCTCCTCCTCCCCTATGGCGTCCCCAATCAACCGGAACACAAGAACCGCGCTTCACCGCACCGAATCGTCGTCCCCGGCCATCATGATGTATCCCCTTGATCCTCCATGCCTTCCCCATGGTGAAGAACACTCCATCATCTCCCCCTTACTGTTTTTATGTTCCCCTACGAAATTCATGCACCTTGGATGACATTTGATTGATCCCCCATGACGTTTACCCGTTGTAGGTGTTGATGTCAACAGGGACAAAACCGCTGTTGTTGGGGGATTTGGTGTTCCCCACTGTTTTGTGACTACAGTGATGAAACCCTTTGGTGGATGAACACACCTCTGTAAATGGGTTTGGTCACAGGACTTGTGAAATTCGAGATATGATCATTCCCGTGTCGCTGTTCCTGCTGATTCAGCAGATTACAACTCTCTGTGTTTTTAGCGTTCCCCGCAAATCCACTTTCCAAATCACCATGCCCTTTTCTGTACATGTTAATAACATACCTGCACATGATCCCACCAATTGGTTTGGCTATGCAATCCCATATGACTGAGATATAGTGTTTGATGTCTCTGTTACCCCTGCTGTCCATCAGCAGACCACCCTGTTTTTGTCAATCGTGTTCCAATTGATCCATTGACCCCATGGATGCATCCTTTGGCTACAATGTTCTGCAAAGTTTCATGGTCATAGGATTAAATATGAAAGAGTTATGTTCCTATCTTGTGCTTACTGTCCTGCTGTCCTGCAGCCGCGCTGATGCCGGTTGGCATGACCGTACCCGTTGATTCACCGCTACGGTGGTCAATCCATTCAACCACAATATATATGATATACTTGTACACATCTATGTAAGTTTTCTTTTTCATATGAACTACAACATTGGAGTTATAAACATGAATATGCCATTGCTCTTGTCATGCCAACAATCCAACAATGTAATCTTGTAATCTTGTTCCCTAGCTATCCAATGGTTGCAACATCACATCCTTTTGTCACCACATGATTCATACAGTACCTAGCAACCACACATAATGTATCACCTTTTGTATCTTTTATAACCTTGCATTTGATCATCTTACCACCACTATCCATCACTCGGTACGGTGAACCGGTGCACAAATCACTACAATCGTGTTTCCCTTTGATCTATCATCCGCCTTAGTGCATTGATTGATCATGATATATTCCCAAGTACATATTTACATATCCAATCCTTTTTGTTCCGATGTATATGTTTATGCTAGTCCAAACTCCATCTTGATCATTCGAATGCAATCATTTCCATGTGTATCTTCCAATTCTCACATCTTTTGATCATGGCTCCTATTTTGGTTAGTGTTTTTGTGCTCATACGTTAGTAGTACAAGCACTACCTTTTCAAAACCTTTATCTCTTGTTTTAATGCTTGGTGTATTGTTCTTAGGTTCAAATGTGATGCTTGTTCAAGTTGTTTTCCGTCGTTAGAAGTGGAGCTATGCAAGGATGATCCAGTAGAAGGAAAAGTTCAAGAGTTTGGAAAGCTTTTGGAGGCAAGTATAGCCTATGGTTTCCTTGTTACCTAGCAAACCCAATTCACTTGTAATTCATATGCATGTGTCTATTTTACTCAAAATCTAGAGATATACCTAGAAATACTTGTACCACACATCCTTGATACCTATGGGGGGTTTAAGCGTGATAATTATTGTATAAATATGCTACGCTCAACTTCACTATATGAACTTGGATAATGAAAGGATGGAATCATGATCAAATGATACTGTTTTTGTTAAAATTGACAAGGAGGGGGCTGGAGATGCATTTTATTCCCATATGCTCCAGTACCTCTCTTTAAGGTTTGTACTTGGGACAGACAACCCAGGAAGTCCGTACAACCTTGAGGATTACATGGCTCTGATCTTAGTCGTAAAACTAGTCTGATCTAGCTTGTTAGTAGTTGCCAACTCGTAGCGCAGAGGGGAGCTTCGGGTTAAGAATGGTTCTCTTGCCTGTCTTGATGTGCCTTGGAGGCTGCGGTCTTTTTAGAGAGCCGTTCGAAGGGGGGGGGGGCATTCGCGTGGCTACTAACTTGTTAGAGTGGCCAGTGTAAGACTTCATAGTGAACCCTGCCGCCTTACCTTGGTAGTGAGCTAAGAGGTTTGCAATCTCGGGCAAAGGGGTAACATGACTCAAGGGTAAAGTTGTACAAACTCTGTAGAGTTCTAAAATCTATCATGATAGCCGTGCTCACGGACACGAGCGGTCTTGATATTTCCATCTATATTACCTGTTTTTACAATAAAAAGGAGATGATGTTAACTTGGAACTTTGAGGCTACATGCTTAATCATGGGAATGGGTTTAAACCTATATTTCTATTGTTGTGTATTAATAAAAGTTGACCAACTAAAAATGCTTATCGCTTAAACCAGTGTCAGCCTTTTGAGCTTGCATCCCCATAGTTATACTTGCTGAGCATGGTGAGCTGACGCTTGTTGTCACCACCTTTATATAAAAATCCCGGATGGGTACTAGATGGTGCTTTTCAAGTGAAGAGTTTCTTGTGGAGTTCCAAGAGTCCTAGGCGAGTGCTCCCCCAGTCAACCGTCCCTGTGGAGTATGGAGACCCGAAGACAGGAGATATAGAATAGCTTCCGCGATGCTTTGTTATAGATGTAAGTCTTTTTTTGTAACTATGTTTCGATATATAATAAAGCATTGTCTTTGATAATCTCCATTTTGTTACTATATGTGGCGTGTGGACATTCTGGGCACACATATAGTTAGCATTCGGTATTCTTTGGAAAACCGGGTGTGACACAAATCTTTCGGTGGCGGCGAAGAACAATCACCAATCTTCCCGAACCACCTTCGCTGCTCCAAACTGTCTAGGTGATGGCAATCACCAAAAGTAACAAGAAATCTGGAGCTAAAACACCTCCCAAGTGCCACTAGATGCAAGCTATATGCGTAATGCACTTGGTTCACTCAATCTCTTTTGGATTATAACTAACCAAGCATGGAGATGAGTGGGAGGGAGTGTGCTCAGCTCTAGGGAGTCTCCAGATGATCAAATGTGCGAGAGAGATCACCCCAAGCCGGCCAACAAATATATATATATAGCACCTCCTCAAAGCAACTAGCTGTTATCCCTCAAACGACCCCAATGGACGCACTTCTATGCTGCAACGAACGTGGTGTTGCCAGCGTTCGATGCCTTGTCAAAGTTACTCAGAACTAGCCATTTGAAACTGATTTTCCTGCACTCAAAGTACACAGCTAACAGACGCACTGTTGCAACCAACGGACTCACTGACCCCAGCGTCTGACGCCAGTCCAGAGAGCTTCGAAAGCAACATTTTTCCAATGGACACGTCCGTTGACCCATCAACGGACTCGCCCGAGCGTCCGTTGTTCAACATGTAGCAAACCTTCTCATGGCCCACAGACGCACTACACGTTTCACACGTGCGTCCGATGCTAGCGTCCGTTGCCAGTCTAGCGAGCATCCAGAGAGCTCCTAGAGCCAACAGATGCGTCCGTTGCCCCTGCAACAAACTCACCTCAGCGTCCGATGCTTTTCACTGAAAACTACTGAGTTAGGGTTATGGACCGGACGCGTCCAACGCCAGCCAAGCGGCGTCCATCGCTTGCGTTCGATGCACTTTATGTGTCCCTTCTCACTTCTATCTTTTCCACCCTTGCTCCAAGGTGCTAAACACCAAGTGTGCTTCCTTAGTGTTCATGTTTAGTATATTTTACTTGTCATTAGGCACGGTGTATCTCACTAGATCACAAATGCACATGCATGATAGATAACATCTAGTGGCACTCGAGAACCACAATCACCTTTGCATTTCCCCTCTTAATAGTATGGTTGTCTAACCTAAATGTGATCACACTCACTAAGTGTCTTGATCACCGAAAGCAAAACCTATCAAGTATACCTTTGCCTTGAGCTACATGGTTTCCTTTATTTCACCTTGTCTAAGTGTGAGCTTCATGTTGATCTTGTGGCATGTCTCCTAGCCACCTAGCTTTGCTCCATCACTTGGTAACCTTCTTATGTACTATACCTACTCATCCACTTGGAGCAAGGTTAGTACTTAGGTTTCATCAAAGAGATATCTGAATGGGTAGCTCACCGAGAGAGGGGTGGTCGGGATCCCATGCTCAGTGGCGACGTGTGGTGCTCCTGGCGGCGTCGAGGATGCTGTAGGGGACGGCAGTGTCGAGGAAGCAGTAGGGCACGACAGCGTCGTGTAGTGCGCGTTGGGTGGCGGTGGCGTGCATTGGCGGATAGCGTCGGAGCGCGCAAGTGTCATGTAGTGGCGTTAGATCACGCCAGTGTTGGTATTTCTTATGACTATTGGATAAATCCGCAAGCGTACAGATTATACCGTTGTAGCACTTCACCCAGGAGTATTCCGGGGTATCGTAATTTATATTCTCCCAAGGGAAAGCGAAGCTAGAAATAATAATAAAAGAGAGATCCTAGAGATCACCTCAATTTAGCACCAACTAGTGTAAGGGGGTAAATAATATAATGATACGAAGGTAATGATGATGTAACAAACCAGTAAAGATAAGTAAGAGATGACTAATGAGTATAACTATGTGGGAGGACAACGAGAGAGTCAAAAGGGTTCCTATGATTCCAACTCTACCTCTGTGGACTTAACTATGGCACTTAGCTGAGACAAACTTCGATTGATTCCTCAATACAAGTATGCTAGGCGAGGGGATAGATCAGTAGGAGGACAAAACTCCTACCGGACCGTGCCCTCTTCTTATAGGGGCCTTATCTTTTAAGAACTTGCCTATAAACACGTGGTGGAATACAACGACTAGACAAGGCTGTCACCTCTTGCTAGCTACCACAAACAATCCGTGCAACAAGACATAACCAAAGGCAAGATTAAGTATAAGCACCACGCTTACACTTATTCTTAATACTCTAATCGTGTATACGGTCAACTAGAGTACCCTAGGACGGGCGATGATCGCATACAGGAAAGGCCACAAGGATCTTAATTTAGTTTATAACAACTAATTGACAAGATAAACCACAACAATACTATAGCAAGTATAATATTGTGCAAATTAAAGACTAAGTAAAGTAAAGAAGGAATATTGCATTAAATAAGTAAAGTCTTACAAAAGAGAAAATATACAAGAGCTTATACCAGATTTTCAAGGAAGACAATATCTGCAAAACCCGAGCGAAGCTCAACTCAACTCTAACTCCCACACTAGAGAACACCCACTAGACTAATCTCCACTTGATAACAACAGTGGCTTGTATGGATTACATCATGATCAGAGAGGGAGGTCTAGGCCTCTATTTATAGTGGAGGATGGAGTGGGGGCTACTCTAGTGCCATGTCATCGATCCAAGGAGCATCAAACCTCATCCCTTGGATCAAACTGTCATACAACCGCCTAGAATGGATGGCTTAGATTTCCAATATGTGCAACTTGATATGGCGGTTGAGTGGGACCCAACCGACCTAGGGGGGTGGTCGGCCGACCCCCCCTATGGCCGGTGGGCCACCCCTTAGCCTTCTGGTGGTGGTCCCACTGGCCAGGGACTGAGTGGGGGCCAGGTGGGCCCAGGGGGTGCTCGGCCGACCCCCCCTAGGGGTCTCTAGCCCACCACTTGTCATGTACTTGAGGTTGGTCATTCTAAAGTGTTTGTCGTGTTGATCTCTTGGTGTGGGCCCATGGATCCATGTGCTTTGTTTGTGGACCGTTGAGAGAAAACACAGAGTGATCCAGGGGCTGGGAATCACTCTGGATTGCTTCACATGGATCATTGCTGAGGGAGGTGGCCTGGTGGGCCCACATGGTGGTCGGCCGACCCCTATGTGGGTCCCATTGGGCCTCCTTTGCTCCATTTCTTTATTCCGGCAATCAAATACTCCATGGACATGTGGAACTAGTTATTTGATAAAATATGCTCATGTTGTGTTTGTTTATCCTTGATCCTGAGTCTATTGGCATTATTTAATTATATAAATTTTGGTCATAATTTGTGCCAACAAGATCCCCCAAGCTTAACCTTTGCTCATCCCGAGCAAACAATCAAACTTAGCTCGAAGGATCAGGAGTTGCTACTATGCTTCATATTTCAAGAGTACTAAGTTTACAACAATCATACTTCTCTTTTGTATGAAAAATTCAGCAATAAAGACTCATCCATATTGCCTTAGTCTTCCATGGGGCTTATAACTTTATCCTTTGTCTTGGGCGGTTGAGAGATAGAACAACTTGACTTGAGCACTAGTTTTCTCATTCTTTCACAAGTTTCATATCGGAGGTTTTGTAAAGTTTTATAAAAGAAAGACTTAATGTTCCCCAAATGATACTCTTAAATCGCTCATGTAGTGTATGATTCCTCACCAAGGCACATATCAGAGTTTGCTTTCTTTCATCCTATCTCTAAAGCTTATGTGGAGCTGTAGGTAGGGATCAAAGATGTAGCAAACTTACCTTTCATATATTGTAAAGTCAAATTCTGGACCCAAGGAGAAAAGTGTCATACTCTTAGATCAAGATGTGCAAGTGTGTGGAAACATGGTGAATGATCAATACTCCTATAAAAGATCTATCTTTCCTATCTTATAAAATTGAGACATAGCTATCTTTATTTATTTTTCTATGAGCTTTGAAATTACTCATGATTTTTTTTCAAGAAAGAGCTTTAGAGTGCTCATAAAAGATTAGGACTATAGAATGTCCTTGAATATTTTTTTTCATAATTTTGCATAGTCTATGTCTCTTTAACTAATAAACTAGAAAGAGATTTTCTACTTAGAGCATGGAGTATGAATTATATGGAAATGTAAGGCATGTTTTTGCGTACTTCCAGTGTAGAAGCAACATATATATGTGGCGTGTACGTGATCTTGATCTTGGGAGCATGATAAATCTCTCAACAAGGGTCACAAAACTTGAACAAACTCAACACAAAGCAAGCAGCTTATGTAGAAAGCTTATATCATGAAAGATCATGTATGGCTTTGGTAGGAATTTTCACCATTGAGGAACAAAAGGTGTTTTATTATTTTAAGAAATAAATCTCCGATAGTCATTCTTGCTTAGAACAATATTATAGTAGCTCTTATCTCGTCATATCATGTCTCACAACAACTTAGACTTAGTTACAGCATTTGCAACCCATAAAAGTTTCAGGTTCATGATGGTTTCTTTTAAGCCAAGTAATCCATACTTAGAGAAATATCAAGCTGTAAACTAAGTACTAAAGAGATATTTAGCAGAGCAACTACTCACCATTTCCATAAGGGATAATTATCCATGGTACATGTGAGAGTAGAGACAAGTCTTTTTATTTTTATTTATATGCTGAGAATTAAAATGCATAATTAAAATGCTGAATTTTGAAAGATGCGGAATCTAAATACCGAATCTAAAGTGCTGAAAATTAAAAACTTACCTTAGTGGGGGAGGGAACCTCCCCCAAGCTTATTCTTTTCATGGTCTTTGTGGAGGGAATTGTGTTGGGTCTATTCCATGATAAGTATAGAACTGAGCCCACTGCTGAGTCTGAAAGTCTCTCATTTCTTGGACCCGTTGTTGATTTTGGACCACATTCTGATGGAGGATTCCATGATTCACCCGTAGATCGTCTACTTGGGTGGTGAGTAAATTTACGTCATGATGGAGTTCATGGTCCTCTCTTCCCTGCGAAGACGAAACAAAAGAAAACCGTCCACTTTGTACATGTGACGCTGATCTCTGGAGTCCACTGCTCGAGCTGGAGAACTGTGTGGTGCTCATGGACTCATCTACTAATTCTAGGCCTAGAGATGTGCTTTCTTCTTGTGCAGCATGTGCCGTGCTGCGTGTCACCCTTTGACCTGCAAAACTCCTACATCCTTCTTATGTGTCTGTAGTAAAGGTTAGTTGCCTACACCTATACAGTTTGAGTCTTTCACAAGGGAGCAGAATTCTTTTTAAGGCATCATTATTCATGTAAATGAAAGATTCATTTATCCCACGCATTAAAATGTGACCTTGCACAAAATACCCTATGTCCAACACATCTCTTTGTGAACTTAAGAAGAACTGGTAATTATCAAGCTGAGCCAAGTTGTGCATGATTTTAGTGATCATGGATGTAAACTCAAAAGGTCCTTTTCTACCACTGACTGAGCACTAGTGATCTACCATGGCTCTAATAGGAGAAACAGGAATTTTATTTACCATGGGAAAAAGTATTCTTAGCTCAACATTTGTTAAAGGCCTTACATCATCTCTAGGGAACAAGGTTATTCCTATCCAACGATGTATAAAACGTAAAGTAGGATTATGAATTTCACTTGTTCGTGGATGTCTAGAATTATCCTTTCCATAAATTAGTTTCCAAAATTCATTTCTATTATATCCTTGTGTAGCATGCTCAAGATTAATAGGGCAAGTGTGTCTACACCCGAGCACAAAACTGAATTCTTTCCAGGTAAAAGAAAATGGATGATTAAGAAGCCGAAAAGTAATCCTTTGTGCACTAGTATTAACCGTACTTAGGAACTCTAGAGTTAAGAGCTTACTTCCTGGGTCATTAGTGATATTCCAAAAGGCACCGGTCCACCCTATGGTACTAAAGACCTCACGAAAGTCTGAGTCTAACCCTGTTTTAACTAAGAGGTCAGGATCAATTACCTTGGTGTGCTCGTAGTCGCGGTCCTTCAAGGTGTTGAAAATAGCCATCTCATGAGGTGCGAGCTGGATGTCGGTTTCTGGATCAGTGACCCATGATGTTTGATCTCCCGAAAGTTCGGTCAGTTCAAAATGACCAGCACTAGTATGTTCTTGCTCATAATCACTTTGGCTAGCGCTGCTGGCCATGATTTTGGTAGCACCCGAACCATGTACTAACTCAGACCTTGTATCAATGGACATAAAATCTGTACCTTGGGATGAGCCACCTCCCTGGGAATTTTTGGAAGAACTCCCACTGACTGAGCTACGTGCCTTCTTGAGTGCTTTCTTGAGGGACTTCATAGTGTCACTCTAGCTAACTAAGCTAGAATCCTTTGCTTGCTTAGCGGGAGCTAAACGAAGAGTTGGCAAGGGATTTCTGCTTTGTGAGCTGCTATGGTCGAGAGTGTGTGTCTAAGGAGTGGCTCTTGCTCGTGTTCATATAGCAAAAGAGAGGGGAGAGTGATTGGGGGTGCGGGCCTGGTCGGCCGACCACCCACCTTGTCCTATGAGTGTCCTTGCAAGGTAGTGGTGTGGAGGAGATGCCCGACAAGGATTTGAGAGAAAGGGGCCTCCCCTTGGATCGGCCGAATGCATCTTTGGATGCTTTGGTGATGATTTTGCACCATGCCAAAGTTGCATGGCATGAAGAGGGAGAGAGAGATGAAGGGGGCAAGGAGGTGATGGAAGGGGTCAAAACATGTCCTCCTTGGCTCTAGCTTCATTTGTTTGGGAATCAAACATGAAGCATCTCGAGGGAGAGAAAAGAGGAGAGGAGAGGGAGAGAGGTGCTCGGCCAATGACTTATTGTGATCCATGGCCCATGGTGCACTACCCCATGCATGGAATCATGAGGCAGGGTCAAGCCACAGGGCAGTGGGGCTAGGGACCTGATCGGCTGACCCCACCAAGTCCTCAAAAAGGCCTGGCTTTGGGTCACTAATCCTCCTATGCTAATTAAAGTGCAATGCAAGTTTCGTGGATGAAAAAGAATTCAAGATTTCATTATTTTTGTGTTTTCAGATTTTATTATAGCCAAGCATGATTATGTCTTGGAATTAATAAAAAGATAAGGTCATATGATAAAAAGATTTTAGGAATTAAAGAAGAGAATGTGAAAGAAAACTTATCTTGTATGAGACTTACTTTGTAGCCATGCTTTCAATTATTTGAAGTAGGGTCATCCTCCTCATTTTCCCGTTAAATTTGCTTCCTGGGTTTTTGAGGTGGAGTGGTGCATGGCTTGATCACTTCCTTTTGCCATACCCATTTGAGTTTCGCCCGAGGTTGTTGCTTCAATTTTTCCAGGTAAGTATAATTGACACATGGGTCGCATTCGAATACCTTGACTATGGAGCATTGCTTGACTTTTGGCTTGAAGTGGAATATTTCCCTTGTTCCATTGATGTTGAATTGAATTTCTCCAGCTCCTACATCGATGTGTGCATTTGCGGTGCTGAGGAACGGTCTTCCTAAGATGAGTGGGGTCTTCTTGTCTACCTCCATCTCCAACACCCGAAATCCACGGGGATGAAAAATTCTCGTATCTTGACGGGAATATTTTCAGCGATCCCGCGGGGTAACGAATTGATTGATCCGCTAACTGCAAACACATTGGTGTAGGGGACAAAGTAGTATGAGTTAGTTTATCAAAAACTACCTTTGGCATGACGCTGACGCTTGCTCCCAAGTCGCAGAGGGCATGCTCGAATTGTTGGGTCCCGATGGAGAATTCAATGGT
This sequence comes from Microstegium vimineum, assembly GCA_022036555.1. Lineage (NCBI taxonomy): Eukaryota > Viridiplantae > Streptophyta > Magnoliopsida > Poales > Poaceae > Microstegium > Microstegium vimineum. The sequence goes on along the minus strand of CM039126.1, from coordinate 15,858,674 downwards.
GGGACACCCTAGGTCCTTCTTCTTCAATGGCAGCTGGTTAAGTATGGCTGCGCTGCACTCCTCCGTCAACTTGATGACTTCGGTAGTAGGTAACGGTCTCTTATTGTTGAGAATGTCCCGCAGGTACTTGGCGTAGGTTGGGACCTGCATCGCATCAAGTAGGGGTATATGGACATATAGTTGGCGAATTACCTCGACGAATTTACCGAAGCGTTCGTCTGTTGATTTTTGTCTTTGGTTTCTTGGGAATGGTAGTAGAACGTTCATATCATAATACTCATGTGGGGCTGTTTTCCCATGAAACTTGACAGGGTCCTGGAGTGGTGCAGTCTCTTCTTCTTCTTCCTGTTGTTCTTCTACTTCTGCTTCTTTTTCCTTTCTTGTGGTTTTACCTGTAGTGTTAGGATGTGGTGGATCGTCAGTGGTCTTACCCCCTCTCGTGGTCACCGCACTTATACTAGAGATTTTTTCAGAATTACCAAGGTATGGAGCAGAAGAAATCAATTGAGATAATTTTCTTTCGATCATATTATTAAAATTCAATTGATTCTTTACAACAGAAGCAAAGTCATTCATTTTATTGTTTAAAGTTTCAAGGTTCTTATCATTGGCTGCTAGTTTATTGTTCAAACTTTCATTAATCCTAGCTTGGCTTAAGACAAGATCTTTAACGGAAGGCTTATTAAAATTATTAAAGCTTTTACCTTCATTACCTTGATTGAAGAGATGTGGCTTTGATCCTGATTGTTGAGGTTGCTTCTCATTGTTGTTGACGAAGCTCATGCCTTCATTGGTTTCGGGACAATTGTTTCCCGAATGATTTCCACCACATACCTCACACCATTGTTCTGACTTGTAAGCTTGTGTGGAGGCATAGTGTTGGATGGCATCTTTGTCCTTCTTGAAGTTTACTCGTTCTTCGAGTTTCTTCATCAAGAGATCCATACTTGTGGAGAGTGCACTTACTTCATGAATGGTTGCTGCATTCTTTTTCTTAACTGGGAGCCTTTCATCTTTCCACCCTTGATTTGTCACTATCTTCTCAATAAGATCTTTTGCTTGTGTGACATTGAGTGAGGTGAATGCTCCTCTAGCGGCTGCATCAAGGTGACTACGGGTTATTGGTATTAACCCATAGTAGAAACCTTGAATCAGGAGCCAATCTTGGATTCCATGGTGAGGACATTCCTGAATGTACTCCTAGAGACGTTCCCATGCTTCGGGAATAGTCTCGTCCACTTGCTGTTGGAAGCTTGAAATTCTCCCACGAAGGGCAGAGGTTTTGCCCATCGGCAAGAACTTCTTAAGAAATGCATTAGTACACTTCTCCCAAGTGGCAACTTCCTCAAAATGAGCATAGAACCATTGCTTATCTGGTGCCACATTCTTAATGGAAATGGTGCCACTTACCTCCAAGAAGTGTTGGAGATGTGCACTAGCATCCTCATGGGACTTCCCGCAAAAGGGTTGGCTTGCACTAAGTTGATCAAAGCTGGCTGGAGCTCGAAGGTAGCACCCCCTGTGTTACCGTCTGGTCCTTGGGCCACGTGAGCGACTGAAGGAGCCGAGAAGTCGGAGATAGCCTCTTGAGCCATAGCTTGCTTGACAAACGAAGTGGAGCCTCCTTCCTTGAGTGGATTCGAGTCTGCGGTAGGCTTTCGAGGAGACACTAGACGATGTCTAGAGTTTCTTCGGAAACTCTTAGGATTTTTAAGTATAGTTGCTCGAAACTGGAACTCACTCATACAATGCCTTGCTTCACAATTAAGAAAGACAAAGGCAAGGGGTAAGCCCCTACAACTATTTGATAACTAATTTGATAGTACACTCTGGATTCAATTTTATTAAAATTTCTAGGCTATGCTTTCCCTGGCAACGGCGCCAGAAATGCTTGTTGGTATTTCTTATGACTATTGGATAAATCCGCAAGCGCACATATTATACCGTTGTAGCACTTCACCCAGGGGTATTCCGGGGTATCGTAATTTATATTCTCCCAAGGGAAAGTGAAGCTAGAAATAATAATAAAAGAGAGATCCTAGAGATCACCTCAATTTAGCACCAACTAGTGTAAGGGGGTAAATGATATAATGATAGGAAGGTAATGATGATGTAACAAACCAGTAAAGATAAGTAAGAGATGACTAATGAGTATAACTATGTGGGAGGGCAACGAGAGAGTCAAAAGGGTTCCTATGATTCCAACTCTACCTCTGTGGACTTAACTATGGCACTTAGCTGAGACAAACTTCGATTGATTCCTCAATACAAGTATGCTAGGCGAGGGATAGATCAGTAGGAGGACAAAACTCCTACCGGACCGCGCCTTCGTCTTACGGGGGCCTTATCTTTTAAAAACTTGCCTATAAACACATGGTGGAATACAACGACTAGACAAGGTTGTCACCTCTTGCTAGCTACCACAAACAATCCGTGCAACAAGAGATAACCAAAGGCAAGATTAAGTATAAGCACCACACTTACACTTATTCTTACTACTCTAATCGTGTATACGGTCAACTAGAGTACCCTAGGACGGGCGATGATCGCATACAGGAAAGGCCACAAGGATCTCAATTTATTTTATAACAACTAATTGACAAGATAAACCACAACAATACTATAGCAAGTATAATATTGCACAAAGTAAAGACTAAGTAAAGTAAAGAAGGAATATTGCATTAAATAAGTAAAGTCTTACAAAAGAGAAAAGATACAAGAGCTTATACCAGATTCTCCAGGAAGACAATATCCAGAAAACCTGAGCGAAGCTCAACTCAACTCTAACTCCCACACTAGAGAAGACCCACTAGACTAATCTCCACTTGATAACAATAGTGGCTTGTATGGATTACATCATGATCAGAGAGGGAGGTCTAGGCCTTTATTTATAGTGGAGGATGGAGTGGGGGCTCCTCTAGTGCCATGTCATCGATCCAAGGAGCATCAAACCTCATCCATTGGATTAAACCATCATACAACTGCCTAGAATGGATGGCTTGGATTTCCAACATGTGCAACTTGATATGGCGGTTGAGTGGGACCCAACCGACCTAGGGGGGTGGTCGGCCGACCCCCCCTATGGCTAGTGGGCCACCCCTTAGCCTTCTGGTGGTGGTCCCACTGGCCAGGGATTGAGTGGGGGCCAGGTGGGTCAGGGGGTGGTTGGCCGACCCCCCTAGGGGTCTCTGGCCCACCACGTCCTTCCTGGTGTTGGCCCCACTTGTCATGTACTTGAGGTTGGTCATTCTGAAGTGTTTGTCGTGTTGATCTCTTGGTGTGAGCCCATGGATCCATGTGCTTTGTTTGTGGACCGTTGAGAGAAAACACAGAGTGATCCAGGGGCTAGGAATCACTCTGGATTGCTTCACATGGATCATGGCTGAGGGAGGTGGCCTGGTGGGCCCACATGGTGGTCGGTCGACCCCCTATATGGGTCCCACTAGGCCTCCTTTGCTCTATTTCTTTATTTCTGCAATCAAATATTCCATGGACATGTGGAACTGTTTATTTGATAAAATATGCTCATGTTGTGTTTATTTATCCTTGATCCTGAGTCTATTGGCATTATTTAATTATATAAATTTTGGTCATAATTTGTGCCAACATCCAGCGCCTTATATAACCCACCACACACCGTCGTTCAAACCATAAACCGGCAATGATGTCCCCTATCACTACCGGTTTGTGGTTAGAACTAGCAGTGTAGGGAACATCACCACCGGTTGGTTGGAACTAGCAGTGATATATGGGACATCACTACTGGTTTGTTATCAGAACCGACAGCGATAGAGGATATCACTGCTAGTTGTTGTTGAGAAACCGGCAGTGATATTGATTATTTTTATATTGTTTAAATGTTGTATACACAGTTTAGAAATTCATAGTAAATTGTAGAAAACTCCAAAATTGTAAATCTAGTGTCATTAAATTTGTTTTTACTATCTCTACAACTTTAATGTTTTATATTTAGTTAATGTTTTGTTTGAACAATTTAAATATCTCATTTTCTTAAAAAAAGTGTGCAAATTGAATATTTTAAAACATTTTGGGTCCCCAATTGATCTCAAATGGAAAAGGTGTAAATAACAAAGTTGTCGAAGTTATGAATGTCTACAACTTTTATTTTAGTCATTTCTCTATTTGAGAAAGTTTTGTTAGGCATGTCTCACAGAGTGCTCTGTCTCACACAAAGTTATGTCACATTGTTGGAAACATGACATAGATCAATCGACAAAGTTCCAAAATAATAGTGGTAGAACTCATCAATCTCTACAACTTCATATGATCTCAAATTCAATGCAAATTACTAAAACAACATTTCATTAAGGATTACATAGTTTATGATATTCTAACTATTCATGGTGCAGGAACTATGATGGCCTCATCGTGATCACTCTGGAGGTTAGCAGGTTCATCACCCTCTTCAAGGATAGGTAAGGTAACGTCCGCCCCAAAAGGAGTAATTTCTTAATAACCTTTGTACTCTTCTTCATCCGTCACTCCTTCAACACCGACAATCTTCCTTTTGCCTTGCATGACTACCTGTAGTCTTATCTTTGTATTCTTATCCCTTGCATAGAAGATTTGCAAAACATCCTTTGCAAGGACGAAGGGGTCATCTCTATATGCAGTCTAGGATAGATCAACGGTAGTGAACCCATCATTGTCGGTGTTGATTTCATCTAGCCGGACCCACTAGCAATGGAAGAGCGACTTTCAACTGTTGTCCATAGTTTAGCTCACGTATCTCATCCATGAAACCATAGTATATTGCCTCCATCGTGCCATATTCATCGTGGGCATCGAAACGAACAACACCATTTTGGTTGGTGCTCTTTCCATCCTGTTTTTTGTGTAAAATGTAAAACCATTTATATCATACCCTTGGTATATCATCAGCGTAGTCGAAGGTCTGGGAACTAAGAGATCTAGCTGACATCTCGTCACCATTCCTAGCCTGCGACATTGAAACCAATCAACAAATTCCTCCTTATGTTTTTTCTCAAGCCAAGCCTATGACCTATCGATCTGCTTACTTTGCAGTAACAGTTTGTGCTCATCAATGTATGCCATCACACCGTCGGTCTGCTAGAGAACAACGAAGTGTGCCTATTTGAAGGAAACCACTTCGTCTATTTTAACAGATTTCTCACCTATCGTTCCTTTGCCTCCTAGTCTTCCATCGTAATGAGATACTAGAACTCTAACCATGTTGATGTCCAGATAATATGTACAGAACTCAATGGCCTCCTCCGTTGACCATCCTTCTACTATGCTCCCTTCTGGTCCAAATCTATTCCTAACATATCGCCTGAAAATTTTTATCAACCTCTCAAAAGGAAACATTTGGTGTAGGTACATTGGGCCAAGGGCTTTAATTTGGTCCACAACATGTACAAGTAGATGCACTGATATGTCAAAGTAAGTTGGTGGGAAACGCATCTCATGCCTGCATAGAATCTCGGCTATCTCCTGCTTCAGCTGGTCTAGCTTGGCCCCTTCGATGAACTTTTCAAAGATCACCTTGAATAACGAACACAACTTTATGATTGGGGCGCAGACCTTGTCAGGGAGGATACCTCGTAGGGCAACTGGGAGCAGCTAAGTCATAATGACATGACAGTCATGGGCCTTCTGAAGAATCATGGCCCTATTGGTTTTGGTGATTAACACCAATTGGATGTTATTATGGCTAATGTGTGTTTTGCAAAGGCTATGAGTAGCTTAGCCAAAGTGACTAATGTGAATGGGCATCAAATGGTTTTTTATAGCCCTCAAGATGGATATCGTTTTGGATTTCAAAGAGATATGATGAAGACCCTAGAATGGATAGGTCTAAGTGCCATAAGGAGATGAAGGGCACTTAGTATAGATAGGGCTTTATTTGATCTTTGACCATACTATCAAGGGGGGTTTGGCTGAGTAGCTTGACTTAGGAAAGCTTCATGGTATAGGTGTGGTGCACACTTGACATACTTAGCTCTAAGCAAGCCATAGATGACCTCAAGATAGCCTAGAACAACTCTCATGTTCATCGCAACGAAAAACAGAGTTGAGAGTGCTCTTCTCTAGGCGACGGACACGGGTCCGTCGCATCAAACGCTGGCGGCGTCCGTCGCCCTTATAGTGAGTTCCAGAGAGGCACGTCTTGCAATGGATGCGTCCATTGGCAAGCCATCGGACGCTGGGTAGCGTCTGTTGGATTTAAATAAATGAATTTCCTGGTTTCCCGAGAGCGAGCATTTTGCATCGGACGCTCCGTGCAGCGTCTGCTGGCCAAGTCTCGGAGCGTCCGTTGGGCACAGTTCAAATAGGAACTAGCCATTGGGTAGGGCATCGGAGCGTCCGATGCCAACTTAAACTGTCTGTTTTCCTTGCCCGCGGGCTGGTTGTGTGTGGGGGTATTTATACTCCACCACTTGCCTTCCCAACCTTCCTTTGCTCATTTGGATAGCTAAGAAACACCTTGTGAGGTTTGGGAACAGAGCAAGAGCCCTAGTGAGAGAGATTTGTGAATCCATCCATTTAATCCACTCACTAGTTCATCCAAGAGTTCAAGTATGCATCCACTCATCTTGTGGAGCTTGAGTGAGTCAAGTGAAGGTCCAAGCTTGTTACTATTGGCGATCGACATCACCTAGATGGTCCGGTGGTGCTCGGAGGAAGATGATCGCTGGAGGATTGTCGGCGGCCCTTCTCCATCGACTTGTCCATCAGTTGTGGGCGGTTCACCGAGCCGGAGTGGCGAAGAGCTAGCCTATAGAGAGCACTCGATCCTCGTGTTGGATTGAGGGGGAGCAACATCTTGCGAGGTGCTCCAACGAGGACTAGGGGAGTGTTGACTCCTCGATACCTTGGCGAAACGTCATCGTGTCAAGCTTTTCTATCCTTATCTCCTTACTTACAACATTTATATTCCACACTTGTTCTTTACTTTGAAACTAGAATTGTGTAGGGTGTTCTTCCCTTGGAACTAGAATTGTGTAGGGTGTTCTTCCTTTATATGACTTGCTACCGCTTTGTAGGTAGGACACACTACCGGTAGGCACTAGGGGTGATTGGCATTTGTTCAGGATTTCATAATTGCTTTAGAAATTTGAAATAAGCCCAATTCACCCCCCCCCCTCTTGGGCATCTTGATCCTTTCACCTTCATACAACCATAGTTAAACTTAAGTTCTCTCATGTTAACTAGCCTCTTCGGGTTCGCACAGTAGCTAGTTGACACTTTGAGATCATTGAAGAAAGAAATAAGCATTTCCTTTTCTTCCTTTTTCAGTGTCCATGATGCCACCAGAAGTTTCAAGTGGCCATCCTCAAGAGTTATTGGGTGCAACTCCTTCCTGAGGCAGTTGTTGCATGTCCAAGCGTGTCGCGAGGGAATCCTTCGTTGTTCCCCCGGTGTTCATCAACATGTTAAGTGTGTTACCGCACACATTTTTAGTTATGTGCATTGGATCAAGACAGTGACGTGCACTCAAAAGTGGCCAATAAGGTAGATTCCACATGATTGATTTTTTTCCAGATACTATCGGCTGGCGCTGGTACTGCCACTTCCCTTTTACCAAGGACAACATATGTGAGTTTGCTTACTTGTTTAAGCATCTATTTCCCGTCTCAATACTTTGGAGGTCCACGTTTCTTAGTAGTCCTATTAAAATCTTTTCTATTCCTGCGGTAAGGATGACCCCTTCATAGGAACCTACAGTGTCCCATATAGACCATCTTCTTGTTTTCTGCAAGATGTATAGCATAAGTCTCGTCCAAGCACTCGACACACCTAGTGTATTCTTTTGTCTTATCTCCAGACAAGCAACCTCGCCCTGATAGGTCAGTGATTGTAGCGATAAAGATAGCATTTATCATGATATGTTCTTTTTTGTACTCATCCCAAACATCCTTCACACCCGTCTCCCACATCTGTAGTAGTTCATCGATCACTGGTTATAGAAGCACATCGATATCATTAGCAGGTTGTTTTGGCCCTTTGATTAGTAGTGGCATCTAGATGTATGACTTTTTCATACAAAGCTAGGGTGGAAGGTTGTATATACATAACTATTGATGGTGGATAACGTCAACATTTAATATAACTATAAACATGATAAATGGATCAAGCATGATAAAAATATAGAAGTATAAGGCTTTAACTAACAAATTCCACGAGTTTTGGTATATTGTTATTTTCCAGGGATTATTCCAGAAAACTGCAAAGAAAGATTTAATTATCAGAATAATTATCAGAATTATCTCACGACGGGATAATCTCCACAGAACTCTGGAAGCTACCAGAAGGCGCTGGAAAGAAGCGTTGCGCGAGGGGCCGCCAGGTGGGGCCAGTCGGCCCCACCCCCTGGCTGGCTAGCCACCTAGGAGAGGAAGGGTCTCCCCCTTTTGGAGTATTCCTCTACCGCCTCTAAGGATTCATCTCAGCCCTACGTGAAGTCGGTTTGATCCAAGGGACAATGTTGCACCCACCAAGCTATAAATAGAGGGCAGAACCCCCCCCCCCTCAGGCATTGATTCAGTTTCAAAAGCATCAAGCCAGAAGACAAAAACCCGGTGCATTACCCTACTATTAGGGTCTAGGCTAGCACAGAGATTTTAGCCTTGTTAAGCTCTTAAGATAAGAGCAAGTTGTTACAGCAGTTCCCCGCATTCAAACATTGTAAACACCAAGTCATTTGGAGATCAAGTCATCTAGAGCCACAAACCCTAGTTCATCTAGAGTCTCTCTAGTTCATAGCATAGCTTAGTTAGATCAAGAGTAGAGGAAGTCAAGATACGTCAACCGATCTTGGACTCCCGACGTTGTTAAGAGTTTGGAGTCTGATACAGTTCTTATTCTCTTCTCCCTGATTGTAATATCTGCATTTGTATGATATTTATGGGCAACATTATTCTTCGTTATTATGTTCTTGTTTACATTGTTCATTGTCTACTTCAATATATCTAGTATACTTAGTTTGCTATTGATTTCATGAACATGTTTCTATAGCTCTCGTCTACTCGATCGTATATATGGCGAGTAGTAAGCAGTATGTAGGCATGGTGCTTAGATACTTTGCTTATCTATGGAAGCCCCAATTTGCATTGGGTCATAAGGTAGATCGTGGACGTGACAGGTCCATTGAGTCCTTTGTAGGCCTCCCCACGTGCAATGGTTTGGTAGGGAGGAATTGTCAGGTTGAGGATATATTCGTATATCAGAGGTTTCTGAATTCAACTCTTCCTGTTCATGGCCCCATTGTGGTTGGAAACATTGGTAGTATTACTTAAAGATGATTGCTAGATGTATTTGCACTAAATAAAATAGCTTTGACTATAGCTAGAATACTTAGGAGTTATTTCTTTATTACTTGTATTGGACGACACTTGTGTAGTGACTAGAGAGCTCTAAGAACTTTATCTTTATCATTATCATGACTGATCAATGCTTATCATTTATATATTTATCATGTGACTTACCCCTATTATGAGTAGAGTGCTTGACGTTGGTTAATCCCTTCATTCATTGCATATAAGTGTTATCAATACTATAGATTATCAATTTAACTATACCTTCCCAATGGTATAAATATAAATCAACAACTGGTAATACTCTAGGTAAAATGCTGGAATGGTGTATTAATCTGTCTGCTTGCAGAATCATTTGTTCTTTATAATTTCATATTTATCATTATTCATTTCTTCCTAGTCACATAAAATAATACAATATTTTATAAGTACCATTAATTATTCCTAGCTCTATAGTTGAGGATGACAACCTAGTTCCATGCTTAGGAGTATAAGGTAAAAGATAATGGCTAGTTGCTAAAAACAAGTTAATTTCATACCATGCATTTATGGCACCGTTCTAAGGATAGGGTGTAATGTCTATTTTTGGTGCGACGCTATCTAATGTCAACAAGCATTTTTGGCGTCGTTGCCGGGGAAGGTATCTAAACTTAGGAAGTATTGATAACCATATGCAAATGAACAAGATTGATTAACCAATTGACCTCTAACCCAAACAGGTTCACCCATATTTCTATCTATATGTGTATCTTATGTAGGGTAAATGAATGCACGGTTTTGCTCTTCCAGATAACTTCATTGAAAATCCAGATAAACTCCTTCGAAGAAAGCAGAAGTTTGCACAAGTGAGGGACATTTTCAAATCACCATCAAGAACACCCTCAGCTAAATAATCATTCTTCGGAAGAGGAAACTCCAACATCTGAAGAAGAACAACCGGAATCAAATTTAGCAATTGATTTTGAAGCTGTGGCTCAGAAGACACTGTGAGAGTTCTCTACCCCAACTACTGCTAACATACGCACTAGTCCTGCAGTTAAAGTTGGAGATAATGGATTTGAGCTCAAGCCAGCTCTCATTACCATGGTTCAAGCAAATTAGTTTTGTGGAAAGGCTCATGAAGATGCAAGTGCACACTTACAACACTTTCTAGATATCTGCAACACCTTTATGATCAAGGGAGTACTAAGAGATGCCATTCTACTCCGCCTTTTCCTGTTTTCAATTTTAGGGAAAGCAAAACAATGGTTCTATACAAACAAAGATAACAACACTACATGGGATAGATGTTCCACTGCTTTCCTTGCCAAGTTCTTTCCTATAGGCAAGACCAACGCTCTACATGGAAAAATTTCAATCTTTCAGCAACAACATGATGAATCATTCGCCGAAGCATGGGAACATTTTCAAAATTACATCGTGAGTTGTCCTCATCATGGGATGGAAGAGTGACTATTAATGTAGACTTTCTGTCATGGCTAGTCACTAGTACCCGTGAATCTATGGATGCTGCAGTTGGAGGAGCTTTTCTGTCACTTAACCTCTCCATTGCAACATCACTGTGTGAGAAGATGGCTTCAAATCAGAGCTGGAACGAAGAACATATTCAACCTTGGAATAAAGGAGGAGGTATACATCAACTCAAGAAAGCTGACATGGTCACTGCCAAGCTAGACCTCATAATGAAGAAGCTTGAAAGCCAGGTAATCGAGAAAAGAAACGTCATGCACATCAATGATTCTCACATGACTTGTGAAGAATGTGGAGATATTGGACATTTAGAAAATAGCTATCTTGAATTACAAGAGAATGTGAACTTTATCAATAACAACACCAACTATCATCCTCAGAAAGGCCAAGGATGGAACCAACCAAACCAAGGATGGAATCAGCAACCTCGACAAGGTAATTACCAAGGTAACAACAATAGCAGTTATAATTTTCCACCTTTAAGAGAACTTGTTGCTGATCAATCCAAATTACTCGATCAAATGTTTAAAAAGTAGCATCCAATGATAAAGCTTTAGAAAATATAAATACTAGGATGGATACCTTTTCTTCTACTATTAAAAACTAAAACAACTTCAATAAAATGTTGGAAATTCAATTAGCTTAGCTGACAGTTGCTGTTCATCCAATGAAAAAAGGTAAGATTCCGAGCCAACCAGAAGATCTAGAAACTGCAAATCTTGTCGACATTTTCAATGCAGCCAACTACTACACTCAGTCCGTTGATGTGAAGTGGATTGACTATTCACTTCCCAAGAAGAAAGGTGATCCTAGAAGTCCTGTCATTCCTATCTCCATAGGATGTCACATCTTTCCAGAAACTATCTACGATTTTGGCGCTAGTGTCAACATCATGCCTATGGTAACATATGAAAAGATTTTGGAAGATCCCTATTGTACACAAATATGTGTTTGCAACTTGCAGATCAGTCCATCTGTTACCCCGAGGGAGTCCTAGAAGAAGTCATCATTCGAGTGGGACAACCATATGTTCCCATTGACTTTGTGGTCATGGAAACATGATGAGATGAAAGAGCACCCATCATATTGGACTGACCATTCCTATGCACAACCAAAGCCATCATCTATGCGGAGCATGCCAAGATTGTCTTTTCCATAAAAGAAAGGAAAGAAAAGTTCTCATTCAAGAAGTCCACGCTAACCACTCCTACACTCCCACGAAGGCAATACGAATAAGATCAATCAGAAGTACCCAAGAATAAGAAGAACGGACTCTCCGAGAGTCTGGTGTTAGTGACCAAGCAAAAACAACAAATAGAAACTAGAACAACCACCAGACACACCGGTGAGAAAATGGTCCAGCCACCGAACACACCGATGCAAGAACAAAGAGCTCCGAGGAGCACCGAACCCATCGGACGCTCTGAGCGTCCGGTGCTCACACGCAGGCAAGCATAGTCAATCCACCAGACTTTGGCCCATGATGATGTCAATGTCTGATGTGACTTGTACAAGAACACAACTCACCGGATGCGTCCGGTGCTTAGGTGAGCATCCGGTGCTAGCGTCTAGTGCCCCCAAAAACTACGCGGATCACCAAGAAATCGCTAGATTTTGTTCATTTCAACTCCAATCGAATCCAAACTTTGCGGGGAGGTTTCTTAGTTAGATGTGACTCTACTCCATGAAGATCTTGATCTTCTACCCTCAAGAGTTTCAGAATCAAAAGGGAAAACCAAAAACGGAGTGAAACCGAATGAAGAACAAAAAATGACCAATCTCTTAGCTCGCCCCCATCCAACCCAAATACTTCGATGGATTAGCTCACAAGGGGTTGCGACAACTTCTCCAACAAATGGATTGCAAAACAAGCAATTATGGAGAGAGAACGGAGGGAGGAAATGGAGATCGAAATTGCAAGAACAAAGAGCGAAAACACAAGCAATTTCACAAACGACACCCGGAGGAGACAAGAAGGTTATGACCTCATTTCCTTGGACCAAATCTCAGTTCTTACACGTGAGACATCGTGAACCTCAAGCAAGAATTCTAAGGGAAGGGAAATCTAGGAGTGAGAGGTGGAAGAAGGAAATGCATGAGGTGAGGATGAGGATACCCCTTCATCCTTATTTAACTGGGTCTATTGGACATTTCCAAATAGCCCCCTGATACATGAGAGAACCTCCTAGCCCTAGGACATTGTGATCCAACTCCCTGAATCTTGCTTCTTCACTTTGATCGGATGACCCCGCTTCCTGCCTGGACTTGTCGTCGCCTCAACGCGACCTCCAGGATTCCGCCATGTGCCTCCCCCGCTTCCTCGGAAGCTCCGCCCGGGTTTTGAGGCCCAAACCCGTAAACCCGCCACCGGTGGTTTTGAGGCCCAAACCACCAAACCATCTACCGGTGGTTTTGCGGCTCAACCACCAAACCCCGAGTTTTGAGGCCCAAACTCAGAAACCATCCTCCGATGGTTTTGAGGCCCAAACCATCAAACCGCTCGACACGTGTCACCGTGTCCTCGCTCGGCCGGGTGCCAAGTCCTCATGAGCCTTCCCGCTCGACTCGCTCGCCCACCGTCTTGACATGGTCAACATGATCTACTCCATGTCTTCCGCACTTGTCGATGCCAAGTGCCAGCCACCACAGCTAGTCCGCCGGCCCTCCGGTTCGTCAGTCCAAGCCTCGCGTCCGCCCTTCACCGCTCCTAGTCCATCGTCATGACACACCTCTAGTCAACCTTCACCTCGCCTTTGACTACCGTCTTTGAACTCAACACCTGCACACCACAAGCCGATAGACAAGCACATTTTTGCTTTTGTAGTGGATTAGTGAGATACAATGATGTTTTTGCATCCTTTCTCATGATCTCTAGTTTTTTCAACTATGAAGCACTAAGGAATCCGCCAGGCACATCATATAGAAGCTGTGAAATGCCATCATTTTCCTCTGCGTCATCAACTAATGTATTCCTAAACACATCATCATTGGTAGGCACAAGTTCTATGTAATCATCAATAGGCAGAAATGCATTCAGGGATACTAGGCATGGACACATCATCATTGTTTTCTTGTGTAACATTTGGATCAACCTCCCCATGGAAAGTACAAATCATGTAGTCTCTCATGAACCCCCTTATGATCAAGTGCAATCGTATATTCTCCACGTCGCCCCATTTTCTCATAATCTTGCAATCTTTGCATGGACCAAATATAAGCTATGAATCCCCAGCATTGGTTCTAGCGAGCTTGATGAAATCGTTGATGCCCGTCAAGTACCGTGGATCTATACATGACAGATCGTACATCCACCCTTGATCCATGTCTGCACAGATAGAAAAAATGGAGGCTTCATCGTAAACAACATTAATTGCACACCCTTTTTGAACATCAAGGCGCTTGTTTAGTTCCCTTCCAAATTCCAAAACTTTACAAGATTCCACATCCCATCGAATCTTTAAACGCATGCATGGAGTATTAAATGTAAATAAAAAATAAAAATATATAACTAATTACACAATTTATCTGTAATTTCTGAGACGAATCTTTCAAGCCTAGCTACTCCATGATTGGAAAATAATTACCAAATAAAAATAAAAGTGCTACAGTTTACCAAATAATTTTGGATCTAAACAGGCCCTAGCTCCAAACAATGGATTTGTAAGTCTCACATGGAATTGTACACCCTTGTCGAATACCAATTATTTTACACAAATGAAATGCAGAAAATTGTAGCCACATAAATTAGAATTGCTAAAAAATTATTCTACAACATGTCACATAAAAATGGACACAAAAATTGCAACAACCCTCTTCTTGATCATGAAGAATAGTATAGCTCCAACTATAGATTTGTACACATAAATTTGAATTTAGTTGGCTACACATAGCAATCGTTTACACTAATCTTCTCAAAGGTGGATTTACCACAATTTTGATGCCTTGCTCAAGATCCAATTTAAATATGCTCTCTAAAATGGAGAAATTAAATAACTACAATGAGAATCAATCTCCAAACACAAAAGCAATGTAAACCTACAAATCCAAAGGAGTATGCTTGTTACTAACCATGAGCTAGCCATCTAAGAGTTTCCTTAAGCAATCCAGTGAAGAGCAGCCACAACAATGGAGGTGAACAACAACCGGAACAATGGAGGTGAAGAGCACTGTTATGTTCTGTTGGGATAGAGGAGGGAGGTACTATGAACATATCACAGGCGATTTAAACCACGAACTGGTAGTGAAGCTCATTATCACTGTCGGTTCGTGGCTGAAACCGGCAGTGAAGATTCATTCACTGCCAGTTCTAGCCACGAACCGACAGTGATAATGAGCTTCACTATCGGTTTGGCCCCTACCCCAATCATTTGGGGTCTGTCAGAGCTTGAACCGGCAGTGAAGCTTTATCACTGTCGGCCCAATATAATCCGACAGTGATGAGCCGACAGTGATATTTGAATATGTAGTTGTGATACTATAGAAATATAATTGATAATGAATCTAATGATACTTATTTGAAATCATAAATGTTATTATATTATCATATAAGTTTAGTCAAACTTGAGATACTTTGACCCTCTAAGATTCTTGGCATGTCTTATAAGATAACTCTTCAACGTAGAATAAATTCCCTCTCCATTAGCCAATCCACGTAAACCTTTTACTGTTACCGCATGTATACTAAAAAAACTGAAAGCCGGAGAGGGCTCTTGCCATGTACACACCTTCATTAATGGCCACCGCTCAACACTCGCGAATCCAGGGCCTCTGTTCTAAAAAAAATGAATCCAGGGCCTTTGGTCCATATGTCTCTGCCACGCGTAGGCGCTTTCCCCTTGGAGTGTCACACCTCGCCGCCTCCGCCTTCGCGGCTCCGCCTCATCGCCCCATCCGTGTGCGTCGATAAGTGGTCACAGCCACCACCGCTTGAGGTGTGGGCGAGCACAACAACTTAGCGCTACCTGGAGGTAGCCCTGATCCACATCTTCATCGTTAGCTATGGCCCCATAGTCGTCCACCACCAGTGTATCGCCGTCATCCTAACTCTGAGGTTCGTGTCCCCTCCTCGATCCCTGAAGCATCTATGCCCCATTGGTATAGGCGATTAACGAGAATGCTAGGTCACTATGACTAACGTGTGTTTTGTAGAAGCAAACTTGAGTGAGTTAGGTCATATGTGATGAATGTGAATGGTCTTAATGGTATTCATGCCCCCAAGATAGAATTCGTTTCGGTATTCAAAGGATGAAGCTACAAGGTGAAGACTAGGCTAGCTCTTAGTGCCACAAGGTGTGAGAAGGGCACTAAGTATAGACTAGGACTCTGTTTTTCCTTTGACCGTACTATTAAGGGGGGTATGAGGTTAGTAGCTTGACCTAGGAA